>CM067373.1:154270038-154705038 GCA_034401795.1 Chaetoderma sp. LZ-2023a
ACAAAGATATGTTATTTCGATTCCAGAATTCATGCGAATGATGATGGCTATATAGGACATATATTCGGTGTATTGGACCTCGATGACGTCAATCAACGACTCTGTGTTATAATTAAAGGAGGCCTCTTCACATCTTAGTCCTATTACATGAATAGCTAGTATATCATGTATGTAAACTATCCATGGTATCACAGGATAACGCCAAAGAAAGATAACCAGTTCTTGATTTAACCCTTTCATCGATAAATCCAGGAAAAGTGTGTTATTTACGATATAAAATTTATTCCGTTAATTATTTGGAATTTAATTTGACTGGATGACGTTATTTCCTAAGACACCAACTGCTTCCAGTCCAATTAATTTCAAAATAATCATCAGTTATCTATATGGTTGCCTTGAAAATGAGGTATGGGGATTTATAGCTGAAAGGGTTAATCGATAAATCCTGATATATTTGTCCATTCTATAACATCTACCATGATTTTAATGTCGTTAACCCTTTGATCGCCGAATTCCCAGATTCTCAATCTTTTAAACAATCATGCGGATAAGCTCTTGAATATTTTGAAACTAATTTGACAGGGGGTAGCAACAGCTCCCAGTCAAATTTCTTTCAAAATATTCAAAAGGTTTGTTCTTAGTATATGCATGATGTTTTGGATTTTGTCTTTCGGGATCAAAGGGTTAAATATTCGACTATGTGTCTTGGTTTAAATCCTCTCAACGATATATAGATTTATCACGATTTTCTCCGCATTCTTTATCGCGATATTGACTATGACGATATCGCGCAACCTGAGGTCGCGTTTACACGATCAGATAGATCATACGATTTGTTGTACGACGTGTACAAATGCATACTGCGTGGTACAACCAATCACACGGTAAAATCTTTTCGTGTAAACTCGGATTTATAATGGAGCGATCCGATCTGTTTCTCAAATAGGCCTATATGACGTCATAATGAATTACGTCACATGTAGGCTGACAGTCACAATGACGAATTAGAATTATGCCACGAAGCTCGAAAAGTTCATGAAGTTACGAATTATATATCGTTGATAGACTAATTTAATAAACATTCTGTTGAATATTTTGAAACTAATTTGACTGGAAGTTCTTGCTGCCATAGGTTGCACAATCACCCTGTCAAATTGGTTTCAAAATATTCAACAGCTTACCTATGGTCCTGTATAGTTACCTTGGAATTGGGATTCTCCAGGCCAATTCAAAGTATATAAATTGATTCCAACGCACATACAAAGTGGACGGATCTTAGCTAGAAATGGGCGGGGCATAGCTAGATATGGGCGGGGCATAGCTAGAAATGGATTCCTCTATTGATATTATATTGCAGGTTAAAATGAATTAATCCAGTTTTAGCTATTCCCCGCCCATCTCTAGCTAAGCGCCACCCACCCTTCGCTCGTGTTGGAATCGATCGATCTCTGAACTCCATGACTATCAATTTCCAGAAAAATATACAGTTTAGCTGTTGAATATTAGTTTCAAAATATTCAACATCATGTTTGTTAAAGGTGCATATTCACAGGAGAACGCTTGGAAATAAAGTTGTTAAAATTGTATACTTTTTAAAGGCTTAAATTGTCTGCCTATAGATGTAAAGAAATAAAATAAATCTTAATATGTGTTGATTTCATTCCATATAAATTATTTAAAAAAAATTTGTTTTGAAATTGAAATAGAGACTCGAGTCCCGAATTGAAATTCACAACTAAAAACTTTTTACGGAATGAAATCGTTAGGTGATAAGATTTATTTCGTTTTATTACATCTAGGCACACAATTTAAGCCTCTAAAAGTAGACAATTTTAACAATTTTATTTCCACCACCACCACCAGCACCACCACCATCACCACCACCACCACCACCACCACCACCACAAACAACAACAACAACAACAACAACATTAACACCACCACCATCACCATCACCACCACCAACAACAACAACAACAACAACAACAACAACAACACCAACAACAACAACACCATCAACAACATCAACAACAACACCAACAACAACACCTTCATCATGACAGTTATCATTTTCGAGCATTAGGCCTGTAGCGCCGTTTGTTGATCTATAAACGGTTTCTATACATTAGATTTATCGTAGTTAGGGTGGCTTTATTGGAGATAGACTGGATTTATATGATTATAAGTGGCTTTATGGTATTTATGGTGGATTTATAAGAGTTAGGCGGGTTTATTTAGCGTGACCTTTAGGATTAGTAGTTAGAATGGTTTTGTAGGAGTTGGAGTGGCTTTATGGTAGTTAGAATGGTTATGTAGGAGTTAGAATGGTTTTGTAGGAGTTAGAGTGGCTATATCGTAGTTAGAATGGTTTTGTAGGAGTTAGAGTGGCTATATCGTAGTTAGAATGGTTTTCTAGGAGTTAGAGTGGCTATATCGTAGTTAGAATGGTTATGTAGGAGTTAGAGTGGTTATATCGTAGTTAGAATGGTTTTGTAGGAGATAGAGAGGTTAAATCGTAGTTAGAATGGTCTTGTAGGTGTTAGAGTGGCTATATCGTAGTTAGAATGGTTTTGTATGAGTTAGAGTGGCTATATCGTAGCTAGAATGGTTTTGTAGGAGGTAGAGTGGTTAAATCGTAGTTAGAATGGTCTTGTAGGAGTTAGAGTGGCTATATCGTAGTTAGAATGGTTTTGTAGGAGTTAGAGTGGGTATATCGTAGTTAGAATGGTTTTGTAGGAGTTAGAGTGGGTATATCGTAGTTAGAATGGTTTTGTAGAAGTTAGAGTGGGTATATCGTAGTTAGAATGGTTTTGTAGGAGTTAGAGTGGCTATATCGTAGTTAGAACGTTTTTGTAGGATTTAGAGTAATCATAGTAGTAAGCATTATTTGTAGGAGTTAGAGTGTCTGTATCAGAGTGATAGTGGTTTCCTAGGAGTGGTTTTATAGGCGTTATTATGTTTTATAAGAGTTATTATGTTTTATAGGAGTTAGTTTGGTTTTATAGTGGGTACTCTAGCTTTATAGGAGTCACTCCATTTTCACAGGAAATAGAGTGGTTTTGTAGAAGGTAAAATAGCCTTATAGGAATGCACCTCTCTGACAAGCATTTTCAGCTCAACTGACATGAAGGCCTTGCGCTATATCTTGCATGGGTGATATGTTCAGTGATGTATTTTATCATATACGTGATAAGAAAAACCTTGTTCTGTAAATCGTTTATTATAATAAATTAATGCTCTTTTTAACGAATCATGTGATTTTGTCTTTAGTATCCCTGGAAGATTACGCTGCCGCCATCATCGCCGAAAATTCTGGAAGAAAGAATAATGACGTATCGCTAACTTTTAATACTTAAATTTGTTCAAGAAAATTTAAATTCTCTCAAAGAAAGTTTCCATTTGCTGAATAAGAGCTTTTTTTTTTTAAATGATCACTGAAATAACTAGCTCGGTTATCGAGCCCGTCATTCCAGAAGAAAATTTCTAAAATGTTTTCTCTTTGTCTGCAAATAGATATTTCTCAAGACCACTGTAGAAGCTGTTTTAGGCGGCTTGAGTGTTTAAAGGGTTAACGCACGGTCGAACCTGTCTATAACGGACACATAGCAAGTCATTAACAAGTGGTCACTAAAGACAGGTGGTCACGTAGTGTAACACATATCTCACGCAGCCAAATCCAGGTGTGAATATTGCCTGGAATATTGCTATCACTGCCGTCCATTCATCAATCCCTATGTCCATCCATCCATCCATCCATCCATCCATCCACCCACCCACCCACCCACCCACCAACCCACCCACCCACCCAACCACTCACCCACTCACACACCCACCCACCCATCCGTCCGTCCCTCCATTCGTCCGTCCGTCCGTCTGTCTGTCCATCCTGCTGTCCATATGTCTGTGCAAGTCATTCATCTCTCTGACTTCAACTGTTCGTCCATTCGTCCATCCGTCAATCCATTAGCCTCTTTGTCAGTCGCTAAGTTCTTCAGTCGGTCGGTCAGTCAGTGAGCCTGTCCATCCATCGGTCGATCAGTCAGTCGATTGAGCAGTCGATCAGTCAGTGAGTGGGTTAGTTGGTGGGGAAATCTCTCAAACAGTCAGATCGTTAGTAGGCCGTCAGTTCTTTGGGCAGTCGTTTGGTCTGTCAGTCAGTCAGTGGGTCGGTCAGTTGGTCGGTTGGCGGATGGATCTGTGAATCTATTGCTTGGTTAGTTAGTTGGTCAGTCTGTCATTTAGTCAGTTGGTTGGTCAGTCAGTTGATTTATCAGTCAGTCAATCGATTATGTGGTCAATCGGATACTCAGTCACTCAACTTGCCGTTCAGTCAGTCAGTCAGTCAGTCAGTCAGTCAGTCAGTCAGTCAGTCAGTCAGTCAGTCAGTCAGTCAGTCAGTCAGTCAGTCAGTCAGTGGGTCAGTCGGTCGGACGGTCAGTCGGTTGGTAGGCTGATCGGATGGCTGGTCAGTCGGTCCGGTCGGTCAATCGGTCTGCCTAGTCAAATTATTAAATCGTAAAGACATACAATTCGTACATCCTGACGGACTATTAAGCGTTTAAGACTGATTAAATCGAGTCATTCGTGACGCAATTGATTATGACGTCAGCATGCGCGTCGCGTAATTGATTATGATGTTATATGATTGATAGATAAAGCGGAATCCTTCACTGACAACGTGATAAAATAACATGTGGCATGCCAACCCAACAGTCCGCCAAACAATCTGTCAGCCGTTCAATTGGCCAGTCACTCAGTCGGGCTCTCTGTCCGGCAGTATGTTCGAAAATCAGTTGGTGAGTCAGTCAATTAATTTCTCAGTTAGTCGGTCTGACAGTCAGTTGCTCAGTTAGATGTTCTGTAAGTCAGTTGGTCAGTCTAATGGTCAGTCAGTTGGTCAGTCAGTCAGTTCGCCCGTCGGTCAGTAGACTAACTAGTCGTTTGGTTGGTCAGTTGGTTGTTCGGTTAATAATTTGGTCTGTTGGCCATGCCGTTGAGCCTGGTCGATTGGGTTGTGGGAGGGCAAGTGGATCGGCTGGCAGGTAGACTGGCGGGTAGCCAAGTCTCTGGTCTCGCAGGTTGGCAATTGGGTTGCTTGCTGAGCATGAGGTTCGAGCAGGTTGTCAATCTGACGGGCGGGCCGGCGGTCAGTATACGATCGAGTGGCTGAGAGGCAATCGGGGGATGAGCGGACAATCGGTCGGGCGAGTGGGTAGGCGGGTAATCATTCAATTGGTCTGTCAAATTTAATGGATCTTTCCAAGTTTACCCATCCATTATATGGCGACATATGATGTCATAATTAACTAAGTGACCTGTATGATGACGCCATAATCATGACGTCATGAGTGATTCGAAATCGTCCGTCTTTAACGCTTAATAGTCCGACACGTTTTAAGAATTGTATTTCTTTGCTAATTAATAAACATGGTGTTGAATATTTTGAAACTAATTTGAATGGGCGCTGTTGCTGCCATAGGCAGCAACAGCACCCAGTCAGATTAGTTTCAAAATATTTAACAGTTTATCTGTATAGTTTTCTGGAAATTAATAGTCAGATCGTTCATGGATCGATCGATCCCAACACGAGCGTGGTGTGGGTGGAGCTTAGGTAGAGATGGGCGTGGCATAGCTAAAATGAAAAGGGTCCATTCCTTCAGTAATTAAAACTAGTTTGGTTTCATCTATGTGATTTTTACATAGGCCTACCTTTATAGTTAATCCGTCCATCGCCATCCACGTCTGCTTCCGCGATCATATCTAGAAGTTCCTCATCTGTAAGCTTTTCTCCAAGGTTTGTCATCACGTGTTTCAACTCCGTGGCGGTGATGTAGCCATTTCCGTCCCTATCAAACACTTTGAAGGCTTCTGCGATTTCCTCAGGTCCATCGGGGACAGGTCTCTTTGACATCATGGTTAGGAATTCCTGAAACTCGATCATTCCACTGCCTGAAATATACACCAAAAGCCAGGCAGCGACCGAGTTAAATAAATTTATGAAATTAATATCATCTTAGGTGGTGTATTTTATCGACAGATTATGGTATTATAGATTCCGTATCACTCACTCCTGGGGCAATGGAGGATTCCAGTTTAGCAATTAATCATATGACGTCATAATCAACTACGTGACGTGTATGCTGACGTCGTAATCAATTACGCCATAAATGGCGTAACTAAGTTAGTCACGAACAGACTAAGCGGGGTTTTTTTAAGAATTGTATGTCTTTACAATTTAAGCAAACATTCTGTTGAATAATTTGAAACTAACTTGACGGGGCGCTGTTGCTGGCATAGGCAACAATGCACTTTCGAATTTGCCAGTACGAGTTATCGCACATAATTCTCCTCTTCTCCGGCAGGGCTAAATTCCTAACCTCGTACGTTTCGGATATACTGCCAAGTCTACCGTGACAACGCGTGCACAGGTATTTTCACACATCATCTTGTGGCTCAAAACCACTGTCCACTATAGACAGATGTGTCTGTATTTCATATATTTGCTGATTCCTAGACACCAACTTCTGATCATTCTTGTGGACTCACACATTCTCGCTGAATAAGAAAAGCTCAAACTGCCAAGCATTTTAAAAGGACTAAGACAAATTTATTATATACAAAATTTGAGCATTATCGGTGATTGTATCAACGTTTTAACACTGACAGTTTCAGCGAAAGAAATACAGGTGCTATTGTTACTGACAACTATTTGTGCCATTGTTGCCGACGGTAGCAACTACGTTCAGTCAAATGATTTCAAAGTATTCAACAGGTATTATCTTAGGACAATGGGAACTAGCAGCGTATTTCGAAAACATTTTGACTGAAAGGTGCTGCTGTTACCATGAACACTGATAGGATTTGCAAGTCACCGTGTCTTCTTTAACCACGTTGCAATGCCGTCGAAGCGCTCATTGTTAACCCTTTCAAGATGAATACGGGCACAAAAGGCGTATACAGTGGGCTGAAGGAATATCCATTCGCAGACCAAGAGACGATGATTCTTGCAAATTCATCATTGGAATGACTGGGTAGATAACTGAGCCAGTCATTCTGGTGGTAAATTCTCAAAAATATTCTTGTCTTGGCCTGTAAATGAACATTCAATAAGCAAATACTTTAATTTTCTTGATCAAATTTAGCCATTAAAGGGATAAAGTAACATTAAGAAAAGGCTTAGAGCTTGGAAACAATGTTGCTGAAAACTATTGCTGTCATAGAGAGAAAAAGCTTGAAACAACATTGTTTCGAAAAAGCAACAATACTTATTGTATAAAGTGGAATGAAATTGAGTAATATACCTTTCTAACATCCGTATGCATGTATGATTAGTGTATTCTGTGGCTGTAGTAGTAGAAACATCCTACATCTGCAATCAGTCCTTCTTCGCTTTTGCCCACTGTGTCTTGTCCTCAGCCAAAATCCTTAACTTCCTCAGGTCAATTCTTGACTTGAGTGTACCTAGTCCTGCTTTCTTGAAGTCACCTCGTAGCACGCTTAGCAGATTTATGCAATGACGTCCTCTCCTGGCTCTGTATTTGCTGGCTCCGAGTGGGGCGAATTCCAAGGCTCTCTGTGCTGGTGTGTCTACGGGCATCCTTAGCACATGGCCACACATGGACGATCATTGCTGGGCGATTTTTACAGACAGCGGCGACGGATTACACATCTTGTATAGTGCACCCTTGGAAATTATGCTGTCTGGCCATCGGTGTCCAGTGATGGTGCGTAGGTGTTTGCGGCGGCAGGCGTCAAGTTTGTCTAGCGGTGCCTTTGGAGCTGCCCAGCTGTTACAGCTATACATCATCAAGGATACACAGGTTGCATTGCATAGACGTAGTCTTTTTATCAAGGGCATCTTTGATCTACGAATCCATAGCTTCCAGAAGGTCTGGAAAGCTTTGTTCCCCATGATGCACCATGCAGCAATGTCAGCAGTACTATAAAGCAGTGAGCCCAGTATTTTACTTTTCCTCCAGGGTTCGCCACCACGGAGTGGATCATCGTTTTGTTTAGTTTCATGCTTTGTAGATCTAGGTATATTTGGGTGAACTCTGTTTTGGATTCATTCACAAAGAGATTCTCAATTTTAGTTTGCTTGCAGCTATTGGAAGAAGTTCGTCAAGGGGTTTCTCTTCATCGTCTATGAAGTCTGTGGACATCGTCGGCATATTCCATCTCTAGCGACATGCCCAGTATTGACACTGGGGGCTTGGTCTTGTGGAACTTTCCCGCACAGATTACAATGCGGCAGCAACATAGCAGGTGAAAAGCACCAGAGATAGACCATCTCCCTGTGGGGAGCCGATTGATGTCTCAAACTCTACAGACTTCACTGACTTGACTCGTACTCTCAGTTTGGTGTCTGCAAGCAGTAGTCTCACTAGTCGAAGCTCATCTTCATTACATCTGGCCTGGCGTAGTACATCTAAAGATCTTTGAGCCCTTAATTGTGTCGAAGGCTCGTGACATGCCAATGCCCATTTTGTGGAAATCTCAGTGTTTGAACATGACTACCGACACAAGCATGCGTTGAGCCCATACAATGTCTGCGCAGCTGTGTCAACGTTTGAAGCCGCTTTGGCATGATTCGGTGAGTCATCGATCTTGTCTCGGATGCGACATAGGGTAACATTGGATAGGATTTTCCGTATGCTGTTAAGGAGCAGCACAATGGGCCGCAGATTGGCTGGGGGACAGGTGGCTTCTTGGGATTGGGTAGCGCGATAAATGTGCCTTGGCCTACAGGGAAGGGATAAGTCGATGGGAAGGTTGTGCATAAAAGCTGAATTGATTAGGTGCGTGATCGGTTTTGAGATAATGCCACTTGCATACTTAAATAGTTCATTACTCATGCCATCAGATCCAGATGCGCGGCCATTTTTCAGGGCTTTAAGTGCCTTCTCAACTTCTGCTGTTATAATGGGTGTTAGCAATGGCCTGGGGTCTCCTGAGAACGGGTGCAAGGGCTCATAATCGTGGTCAGTGAACTGTTCCTTGAACCATTCTCGAATCGCATCGGTTTTGCCCTGTTCAGTCCCGATAAAGCGTCCTTCAGAATTGTGTACAGTGAGTGGTGGTGTGTAGTCAGTAACTCTCAGGCCTTGGGCTGCCCGAAACATTTTGTGGCAATCATCCGTGGCAGCGATTTCATCTGTTAGGGAGTCTGCTTGTTGGATAGCAAGATCTTGTAAGCGTTCGCTAATGTGGCGCAGAATATTATTGCGTTCCTGGCGTAGTTTGGTGCGATCTTAACTTTTGCCACTTTGATAGATGCGCAGTCGTAACGCTTTGTGTTCTGCTGACAGATTTACTACGAGAGGGTCGTCAGTCTACCTAGTTCTGTTGTTTTTTTAAACACCTATGGTGCTAGTAGCTGATGATTCCATAGATTTCGGCAATTTTGGTTAGGGCTTCGTTACGGGATACATCCGTATCATTCCATGTAATAGAGGGATCCATTCAGCTATGCCACGCCTACTTCTAGCTATGCCACGCCAACTTCTCGCTATACCACGGCCATTGCTGTCAAATTAGTTTCAAAATATTCAACAGCTTACCTGTATAGTTTTCTGTAATTTGAGATTCAGAGAGTACAGGGATCGATTGATCCCAAGAAAGGAAAAGTGTGAACGGAACTTAGCTAGAGATGGGCGGGGCATATGTAAAACTTGATTTCTCCATTCCGCTGTCTGTATCACAATTATCTGCTTTTGAACATCGCGTTACAGGGGCATAGTCACAGCAAAATTACTGACAATAAAATTGTTAAAATTGCATACTTTTATAAGCTTAAATTATGTGCATATGTGCAATGAAACGAAATAAATCTTAACATATGATGATTCCATTCCATATAAATTAATATAATTTTTTAAGTTGCGAAATTGAAATAGAGGCCCGTGACTACATTTTAATTTCGCAACTTAAAAAATTATATTAATTTATATGGAATGGAATCATCATATGTTAAGATTTATTTCGTTTCATTACACATAGGCACACAATTTAAGCCTATAAAAGTATACAATTTTTTAACAATTTTATTTTCAAGCATTCTGGTGTGAATATGTACCTGTAATATTGACCTTCAATCGCCGCCATTTTGTCTCCTCAAGTGTGATCGTATGTAAGTGCCAATATAACACATACTTTATTATGTAATACCGATAATGTTGAATATTTTAAAACTAATTTGACTGGACGGTTTTTCTGCCTGAGAGCTAACAATATGTAAATTGTTGCATGTTTGTTAAATAGCTTGAGTGAATAAAGAAGACTGAAACTGAAACTGCATATCTGGGATTGGGGTGGTTTGGTGGGGTGGGCCGTGTGTGCTGGGGTAAGGTGCGGTGGGTTGAGTTTGGGTGAGGTGGGATGGGGTGGGTGGTGTGGTGTTAGTAGGTGGTTGGATGGGTGGGTTCACGGGGTGAGGTACATGTGTTGGGGTACATAGGGTGCGGTGGCTGAGTCATGTCGTGCTGTGTCATGTCGTGTCGCGTTGTGCCGTGTTGTGTCGCGTCACGTCTCGTCGCCTCATGTCACCTCACATCGCATCGTGTAGTGTCACTTCACATCGCGTCGTGTGTTGTAGCGTCGCATCGCATCACATCGTACTGCATCCTGTCGTGTTGTATCGCCTGGAAGGGATTGGATGGGATTTGGTGGTGTGGTGTGGATGAGTGGGCGGGACAGGGAAGTAGGGATGGCGTGTGGCGCCATGCGGGCGGCTAATAGGTGGGAGATTGATCGAGTGACTGATAGGGAAAGTGAAAAAGATAGACTGAAGTACATTTCGTACTAATAAGTAAATTGCTCATACCGTTCTCATCGACATCTTGTATAAGGCCGAGCAGTTCAGCCTCTGTTGGATTCTGACCGAGGGATCTCATCACGGTGCCCAGCTCCTGAGAGGATATCGCTCCGTTTTCATCTTTATCAAACAGTGCAAAAGCCTCTTTGTGTTCTGCAAACAGAGGTGAACCGTACACACAGTGCAGTTCAGAAATAAGTTAAATGTTTGGTAAACGAATTAAAACGTACTGTTGAATATTTTGAAATTGATTTGATTGGAAGCCATTGCAGCAATGCTGGTAGGCGTTCTTGTACAAAAACTCTTACCAGCACATGCCAGTTTTTGGCAATACAGATGCGACACACCCAATAACCAGATGCGGCACACCCAATAACCAGATGCGACACACCCAATAACCAGATGCGGCACACCCAATAACCAATTTGACCTGTTTGTAAACGGTACAGCTCCGTATAGCAATGGACCTTTCCATTTTAACTATTCCCCGCCCATCTCTAGCTAAGCTCCACCCACACCTCGCTCATGTTGGGATCGATCGATCTCTGAACACCCTGACTATCAATTTCCAAAAAACTACAAAGGTAAGCTGTTGAATATTTTGAAACCAATTTGACTGGGTGCTGTTGCTGCCTAAACATGTTTGTTAAATAGCAAAGAATTACAAAGACATACAATTTACGCAACGTATCGGACTCTGAGATTTTATGACAGGCTAAATGGAACCCTTTGCGATGTAATGATTGTGATGTCATCATACACGCGCTGAGCTGATTATGACGTCATACGAGGTCAGATGATGGATGGATACTCTGGAAAGGTGAATTGGTTATCGGCGCGCCCGTTTGTAAACGGCGCACTTCCCATATGTCAATATCAAACTTGCGCCAATACGCAATACATCCATCCATTGATTCATGAACTCCGTCTTACTGATCATTTCAGCGATCCATTCAGTTGTTCAAACACGTCTGCACCTATGAGTGTGTTGCTAATTTATTTGTTCGTCTTTCAATCCGTCTGTCTATTCACTCATTCATTCCTTCAGTTGGTTAGTCAATAATTATGCATGCATAAGAAAAGTAATGAGCGCGTATATGCTTGTGTATATATCAGCAAATGTGGGCCAATTAAATTGATTCAAGCCGCTCATTAATCCATTGTTTTGTGAGTACACGTAATGTCTGTAACTAAGGATCAAAGCGTTTAATTAGATGTCCGATCAAATGAAGTGACGAACATTGAGTAGATTTAGGATGTTGTACTACATTCAGAACCACCTTAAATAATGCTCACATTTATTAAAGAAATTTTAAATTCTCTCATAGAAAATATTGTTTTGTAGAGCAAGACACTATTTTAAAACACTTATTTATGCACACTTTAAAACAACACTTAATCAAACAATGTGTGCGTCACGCACGCATGTCATATAAAGATTCAGCGAATGACCACCACCTTCTTTAAGTAAGACGCGTCAAATAAACTACCCCAGTGACTGAAAATTAATCATTGAGCTACGAATGTAGGGCTAAAAATCACAATTCATGTACAACTATTTGAGTTTTGTTATTTGCGCGAGTTCGATATTGGCATATGGGTCTGCGCCATTTACAAACTTGCACATAGGCGTTACACATATATAGTCAATTAATTCCAACATACTTGAAATCACGTGACTTGCGAAAGGCAACCGAAAGCGGGTCTATCGCAACCTTGCGGTTAGTGGCAGCGATGATCAATACGTGAGAATGAAAGTTCTAATTATTGATTTTCTTGGGTTTTTTTAAGATGGGCACTTTTGTCTAATACTATATTTTTAAAGATATTATAAAATACACTCTAAAAATAGCTATTTCGTTGTTTCCTCTTCATTTTCATGCGAATCTTGTAAATGTCTTGATATATGCGGAAACTCGATATGACTTAGACAGCGCCACTAGCAATAGTAGAATAATAGACCTTTCCAGTTTAGCTATGCCCCGCCCACCTCTAGCTAAGCTCCACCCACACACCCCTCATGTTGGGCTCGATCGATTTCTGAACTCCCTGACTATCAATTTCCAGAAAAATAGACAGGTAAGCTATTGAATATTTTGAAACTAATTTGACTGGACGCTGTTGCTGCCTATGGCAGCAACAGTGCCCAGTCAAATTAGTTTCAAAATATTCAACAGCATGTTTATTAAATAGTAAAGAAATACAATTCGTACAACGTGTCGGGCTATTAAACGTTAAAGACGGACTGTTTGGAATCACCCATAAGGTCATGATTATGACGTCACTATGCACGTCACTTCGTTAATTATGACCTCTTATGACGTCACACGATCGATTATAAGATCTATTACTACTAGTACTAGTTCTAACGATAAGTATAATGAAAGTAACTATCACTATTAATAAGCAGAGCTGTTCCTGAGTAATGCCGTCATATGACGTTATAATCAGCTATGCGGCGTGTAGAATGACGTCATAATCATTACGTCCTAAATGATTCGATACGTCTTTAACTTTTAATAGTCCAACACGGTGTACAAATTGTATGTCTCTACTATTTGATAAACATGCTGTTGAGTATTTTGAAACTAATTTGACTGGGTGCTGTTGCTGACATTGGCAACAACAGCATCCAGTTAAATTAGTTTCAAAATAGTCAACAGCTTACCTGTATAGTTTTCTGGAAATTGATAGTCAGAGAGTTCAGAGATCGATCGATTCCAACACGATCGAGGTGTTGGCGGGGCTTAGCTAGAGATGGGCGGGACATACCTAAAAATTGACAGGTCCATGATTTGGTATTGATTCAGTCTGTCAATTTGTCTATGCCACTTTTGACCGTTACGATAATAGACACTGCAGATGACCAAAACTGGCCACTTGGCCAATGATCAATATTGGCAACAGGTGGCTATAAGGCATACATGTCTGTTGTTAAAGGGCTAATTGTTAAATCTGTGTCTATAATTTCACCAATGTGCCTCTACCGTTGCAGGGGTAATCGATCATCTATGCACATCGATTGCTCATCCAATCAGATAACTCTAGCCAACATTCACCATTGACTGACAGCTCCATCATTTTGAATAACATCTGACGCATATATAAATACTGCTCTGTACTAGTAGTAATAAAGTGTGGGTGCAAAAGTGATATGCAATGGTGTTACCAAAAGTGATATGTAATGGTGTTACCAAAAGTGATATGTAATGGCATTACCAAAAGTGGTATGTAATGGTATTACCAAAAGTGATATGTAGTGGTATTACCAAAAGTGATATGTAGTGGTATTACCAAAAGTGGTATGTAATGGTATAACCAAAAGTAAATCTAATGGTATTACCAAATTTATCAATATTAACGTGTTTCTAACACTTTTGGTTGTTACAATATCTGATTAAGAGGACTGATGCCAAAAGCGCCAATATTCAATAATTGACCATCAATTTACGTTTGAGTGTTTTGAGAGATGCAGTGCTCACTCTGGTGTGCTCACTCTGGACCTTTCCATTTTTAGCTATGCCCCGCCAATCACTAGCTAAGCTTCACCCACACCTCGCCGTGTTTGGATTGATCGATCCCCGAATGCCCTAGCTATCCATTTCCTGAAAACTATACAGGGAAGCTGTTGAAAATTTTGTAACTAATTAGACTAGGTGCTGTTGCTGCCATAGGCAGCAACAGCGCCCAGTCAAATTAGTTTCAAAATATTCAACAGAATATTTATTAAATGGTAAAAGCAAACAATTTGTACAACAGCCCATAGACCGTCATCAAATATGCGTTCGTGACGTACTTATCGACGTCCTTCATGACGTCATTCATTATGATGTCATTGTACACACCACGCAGTTCATTATGACGTCATATGATGGGTTGGTACTCTGGAAAGGACCATTGACTGACGTAAAAACTGTAGTACGGCGAATACTCATTAAAGTAGTATTAGTTTAAAATTTCCACTCATTCTGACTTGCTGTCTTTTCTTGATTTTAGATGTCAATTCATTCAGCTAATGTTGTAGCTGGTATTATTGGCTGTCGGATTTGGATAACTCTGTAGTGCTGTGAATAATCATTAAAGTTGGATTGGCTCAACATATCGATTAATTCACACTTGTGGCCACGAATGAAACTAATATCAATGGGCCTTTCCATTTTAGCTATGCCACACCCATCTCTTGCAAGACTCTACCCACATCTCGCTCATGTTGGGATCGATCGATCTCTGACCATCGATTTCCAGAAAACTATAAAGGTAAGCTATTGACTATTTTGAAACCAATTTGACTGAACGCTGTTACTGCCTATGACAGCAACAGCGACCAGTCAAATTAGTTTCCAAATATTCAACAGCATGTTTATTAAATAGTAGCGGCATACAATGCATACACAGTGTCAGACTATTAAGCGGTAAGGAGGGGCCAAATAGAATAATTTATGACGTAATTATTATGACGTCATCCTACACGCCGCTTAGCGGATTATGATGTCATATGACATTATATGATAGATGGGGGTACTCTGGAAAGGGGGATTGCGCCAATAAGCAATATCCCACTAATATTACATGAGCAGTTGTTTATAATGTGTGCGTATTGCTTCAAGCACACAATCCAGTGTTACAATAGTTGATTGCAACTCAGTGGTGCCAATAAACAATATTCAGGTAAGAACTCATTTTGACTTATGTGGGTCTATCGCTACAGCCCTAATCAATAATTTATGCAAGCCATTCACTCTGGGATAATCGATACTTTATGCATTTCTATCGCTACAGAGGTAAGCGGTAATGTATGTGTATCTATCTCACAGTCAATCACTATAGGTGTAATCAATATTTTGATTGATTTGTATGGTTATAATTTATGCCCGTCTATCACTACAGACTTGATAATTGTGTGTTCATCGCTCAGCCAATCAGTGTGCATATCCAGCGGTAATTGATAATAGGATGCTTTTAATTGACAGGTTCTTCTTCTTTCCGTTCGCTGATCATACCGCCAGTCCTGTAAGTGACTATCGACATGATCATAAGCATTGACAGGTGAGGCTGATATAAAATGGACTCTGCTGTGTATTTCTGTAACAGGGAACGAGAGTAAACATCTCAGTGTACTAGTAGGGATGGGCGTTTTCATTATACGTATAGTATTATTAGAACTAGTACTAGTCGTAACCGATAATATAATTACTCTACTGTTTCTAGTGGTACTGTCTAAGTGTAGCAAGACAGGTACTGTACACGTATATCAAGCCATTTCCAGGATTCACAAGAAGATGAATAGGAAATAACGAAAACAGGCATTTTCATAGTGTATTTTATAATATCTTTGAAAAAAAATAGTACAAAACAACTTTGCCCATTTTTGAAAACAAAAAATCAATGTTTAGAACGATATTTTATCATCACTGCCACCAACAACAGGCGTGCGATAGACCTGCTCTTTATTGGCTTTCGCAAGTCACATGATTTTGATTGGGCGGGGATTAATTGACCATATATGGGGTGCCGAAAAGGAGAGTTGATGGTAGGCCTGTTTGTGCAAGCACGTACACAGTCACACGGCCTTTTGGCACTCGATATATGGTCAAGTAGGTCCAGCTCGCTTGAAGTCACATGGCTTATGAAAGCGAATCAAAAGGTACGCCTATCTAACCCCATTACTACTATGCTATATATTGCTAGCTCTAATGAAACTGAACTCCAACATACACCCTTAAGTACCTGAGACATATATTTAATGAGATGGGATGTTCAAAATCGCCATAATTAGACAAAATGGTATGCCCGCAGGCTTGATGCACTATATGTAAAGTACAGTATTTCATTGAACGCACTAGTCTGTTTAATGGATGTAACAACAACGCAGTCAAGTAATGAATCTAGAGTGCCAAACACGCCGCGTAGCAAAATAATATGTTAATGCAAGAACACCAACATACAAACACATGTGGCACAAATGCATCCAGTGGCACTATTGCAAGGAATGGGATAGTATATATGATCCTGCACATTCATATCATACCTTTTATTTGCTCGTCTGTGAATTCAGTACCCTGCAATAAAACAATATACACATTGCATCTATAGGTATTGCATACACTTATACACAATTTTGAATCCATGACTTTTCTTAATTTTTTTGAACTTTAAGAGGCTGAAGACAAAACTAAATTTTCGGCGTATAGTTTTGATGTGGTATGAGAGTGATGGTGCGCGTACGTGTGAATATACATCTGTGGGAGCATGTGTGAACGGGTATACCACATTCTTAAACAGCTTCGTCGAATAGGTATCCTATCTTCCAATTTTCAAAGCAACAATATGAGTAAGTTGTTGAATTTCGTATTTGACTTGGAGCTGTTTCCTTCACCAGCAAAGTATGTTTAAAAAAATTTCTCTCGCATACGAGTATCTATTTTTCCCCGAATGCAGGAAATAGTAAATTCCAATTTTCAAAATTTCGCAACAAACTACCCAAACCCTCCACCAAACAAGTTCTCTAGTTTAGCTACAACCATACGCTAAATATTACTGTCATTACCCTTACTGCGTATGTCATCTTCACACGCTCTCCTCTGCAAGTTCCTAGGTGAAACGAACGTTGTCAATGATTGCGAACGGACAACCCACAATTAGGCAACAGACTGATTTCGTCCACACTTCTTCAAAAAGTTTTCTGCTTTGTACGAAACCATCGAACACCGCCACCTCCACCCTCTACTGGCAAACATGAAATCTTTGTTCGTATCAAATCAACGCTTTATTCTAAATTTGACATATCTCTATGGCCACCACAAGCAGATGGTTTATCACCAGAACTCTTCAATTGTCACATCTGTAGATTCGTGATTCTATGCATGCGTGCGTGCGTGCGTGCGTGCGTGCGTGCGTGCGTGCGTGCGTGCGTGCGTGCGTGCGTGCGTGCGTGCGTGCGTGCGTGCGTGCGTGCGTGCGTGCGTGCGTGCGTGCGTGCGTGCGTGCGTGCGTGCGTGCGTGCGTGCGTGCGTGCGTGCGTGCGTGCGTGCGTGTGTGCGTGCGTGCGTGCGTGCATGTGTGTGCCATTTGCCAAAAACGAGACATGAGAACACATAACTTTCGATTCGCGTTCTAAGAGGTTAATTGCTGGGGACAACACAATTAGTACGTGCTTCCATAAGACATAGACTCGAAATTGGTGGTGAGTAGGGTTCGTCTAATATTGCCAATTGCACCAGGGCAAATGTCCCAAAATAATCAAGATATTTGGGTTTTTTTGTGAAAAAGAAGATCCTATACACGACCTTGGGCAAGCGCAGGCACTTTGTGATGGACTCACGTGTGCGCTCAGCTGTCACCTTGCTGAAAGATTATTAACCTTTTATCAAAGCTCAGTGGAGGCGGCATAGTCCTAGCTGGGGCGCTGCACCCCTTAAAGTGCCTAGATTCACTTTTTAATCGTAAAAGGTTAAAAGGTTAAAATGTAGTAACCAGACTCTGAATGAATCCAGGGTAGATATAACTCAAAAGTCCATCAGCACAGAGTGGCAAATATGCTTCGTACACTTGACTTGGTATACCATTTTTGATGTGTGTATGAGTACATACTACATGTATATGTAACACCTAGAGGGGGTGTAGAGTTTAAATGAATTGCAATTTCTCTGGAGAAGCTTTTTAAGTTAGTGCTTATATACAGTAAAATTTGCCTAATGGACATAAAATGGCCATGGAAAAGTGTCACTAAAGACAGACAGTCACTTGACACAGCCCACTTTCTGTGCTAAATCGCTTATGGGGTGGCTGGGCAGACTTATCTGGTCTTCCATAAGGTGGGTAGTCCTCTGATCAATTATCTTTAAGGACCAGTATACTTATTTATAGACAGCTTTAATTAAAGTTCTAAAGGTTTTTTTATATTACATAGCTTAATTTTATTTTTAATGACTCGACACCATATTATTATTCATCTACTTTTACACGCTGCACTTAAGGGCATTGTAAAGTTCTTGAGACAGCACGGCTTTAGACGTGAACGAGGTCTTGTCTATGTATCAAAGCTGTTTGAAACTATACATGGAAGAAGATGATACCCTTAGATTTTGACACCAAAGCCGTAAATCTTGTATAGAGAGTTACTGTGATGAAGTGATTTTCCACAATGCAGAGCATCCCAATAAACCAGACTTTGTGATGCATGCATCAGTAGGAGTAACGGATGTCATTAACACAGAAGCGTACATCTGTTCAATGTTAAAATTGATACAGCTTGAAGAAGAACTGTCTGTTGGCATTTAGGCAATTGGTGAACTTTTTCATGATGCAACTTCGTTCCATGCTGCACATGTTTTGAGAAATCTCAGAAAATCGTGTACTGGGATAGAGCATATATCTTTAAATCCTGGAGATATCTGTTTAGAAAAAGCCGAGTCTATGGTCAGCAAATAAGAAATGCGAAGAAATAAGAACAAACAATCTCAAACCGCATAGAAACATTCTCTTCCATGCAAAAAAATGTAATATATATAAGTTCGAATTGGAAATGTAAGATGCCAAGCAAGTCTGTCTCAGCCTTGTCACACACCAAATGACAAAGTCATCTGAACTGGTTACATTATTGTAGAGACTTGGATACGGTATTGGTTAGGATGATATACAACGTATTGGCACTTGCTGGCCAGAAGCACACCAACAAGATGTCATTGTTTTGCCACACAACATGATCCGTGGTAACATCGCAACAGGAGCGGGTTATAATTTTAATCATTCTAGTGAATCTATTTATTGAGAACATCATGATGTTGTAAAGATTGTGCTCTATCAATCGTCACATCGTGAGCTTTCTGGTAATTTTGGGATTGTTCCCGAACTATAAAGTACTGTGTGGTGGACGAATACGCCTGATGAACTTAAATTAAAATCAGTGGGTTGTCCCAGATTGGAAGAATGCACAGAGCAATGGACTATATGGCAGACATTGGTAAAATGGTATCGGAAAGTGGATTTGAGAATGTTTCGGTTGAAGCCAATGTTTTTGGACTCGCAATAGTGAAACAGATACTTAGCGGAAAGTGATACAGTATAGTAATGCGGGCACACAAATTGATAAATGAGGCAATGACTCGTCTTAAGTGGACAGCAATGGAAGATTAGCTATCCGACTCGCCACTCATTATATGTGACAGTAACAAAGACCTGATAAAGAAAAAGATCAAAGTGTGTTTGTCTTCATTTGCAGATCCAAAAAACGTGAAAAGTAATGGTGGCACATCGTTTATCCAAACAACTGTCAAACAATTAACGTAAGTGACGAAACCACTGACTTATGCACGGATGCAATTTTAGGAATATGGCAGAGAAGCCATTGATGTATTCGAACATTGTGATAATTATTTAAGTGACTATTCCCGACTGCTTCTTGATAATGTGTATGCAAAACGTGGTAGCTTATGGGAACTTGAGCTAGAGACGGTTGTCGACTTTATATGTGCCCATACTAATTATGCACGTTGGGTATCGTCAATGTTCCTGAGGGTAGACTATTGAAAAATAGGAAATCAGAAGTGCATGAAGCGCATTCTAGCGGGCATGGAATGTTATACCATACAAGTCGAGTATTTAGTGGTATCTGGCATGCATAGGTAACGAACAGTCCATTAACAAAGATTGTGGCTAATACCACCGCATTTCGTCAAGTAAGACAACACTGCACAAGCTCTACCTAATTGCACAGTTGAAGGCGATAGTGTGACAGGTATGATGAAATCAATGAGTGGAATTAGCAAGCAAAGCGAGCATCATAAGTAAGCCACTCAAAGTAGAACTGATAATGATGAAGAAGTTGTTAAGTATATTATACATAGCATCAATGTCAGAATGCTCAATCCCTCTCCACTCGAATCAGGTATTTCATCCGAGAACAAGCATGCATTGGTGAACATCGCATCATCTAGGGTTGTCCCAGACGATGTTACTGATAATTTGTGACATGTAAGAAAAATTGGACAGCTGACAAGGAGGAGAAAGATTAATCTCAATTGCGTCAAATGCGACCGATTTCCTTGAGCCAATAATGAGACCCACTTTCAAAACATTTGCTAGCCTGAGCATGTCAAATAAAACAAAACAAAAACAAGAAGCTGTTTCCATTAGCAATGACAAAGAACTCTTCAGTAAGATCATTGTAATCACACATAAATGAGGCAACGAGCAGTGGATATACCACATGTGATGAAATATTAACTTGCTCCCATTCCACTAACACTGTTTAGTTTGGATGGCTATATGCGAAAAACCAATACAAATCTATGTACTTTCATGGATGGGGCAAGTGTGTAGTCTGCCTGAGTTACCAGGCGAGGATAATGATTCGACTCTCATGGTAGTTGATTTTATGCTGATACAAACACATTCAGCCAACTCTCAGAAAGACATCTTAACATTGTATTAGCATCTCATTATAAATGTATTGCAGTGGATGATGACAGGTCTTGGCAAGATGTCTCTATCAAATTAGCTGAGCGTACTAGAAGAGGTATAGTTCAAATGCAGGAAATTCACAACTATCCCTTAACACACCCATCCCGAAGCAGAGGGTACATGTTATCAAATGTGATAAAACAAAGCAAACATTTCAAAGTTTATTATGAAAAATTGGATTGACAGTGCCAAGCAGAATCTAAAAGATGGTCAAATATTATATTGTAAGAGGCAGATTTAATAATTTCTTGCACGTGAAGCTTCATTTCTATTGATATGGAGCATTGATACTGATGTTGCTATGCTTTGTCCTCGTTTTAGCCGCGTACTTGATATTAATAACATGTATCTCAAAACAAGTGTGGCTACGAAGTGATGTTTTATCAAAATGCATGAAGTTGCGAGACGTCTTGGTGGAGAACTTTCACATGCCATATGCCATATGTAAGAAAGTTTAGCCATAAATGAAGGTACCTCTGTTGTACCAGATATAGCATTAGCACTGCATTTCCAGATTGAGGCATATATCTTATTTAACCATTACCACTCGGATGTCAAGATCTTAGATTTTCAAAGTAAATTTAAATATGAACTGGTGTAAATATGTCAACAAGATGGTGCTGTCGTAGAATGTAAACCAGTTTCTTTGCCATTGACAGTGTAAATGATACAAAATTGACGTCAGAGTGGTATTTGTTAATGCTGTGAATCGTATTGCTGAAAGAATCTGTTGCATATTTTGACAGAAAAACTGTCAACAAGATAGTTCTAAATATCTTCATCAGTTTTTTCACCGCCAAATACTGAGGTTTCTACAGATACATCTGTAAACATAATCTGGCAACTATAGGAGCAGAGAAATAATACTAATATCAGATAACGGCCCACCCTCTACTTCAAGAGTTGATATAAGTGCTGTGGACATAACTTAATTCTTTACACAGTAGTATTATATTTCCATCTACAAGTCATATTTCATGGTCGATTTAGTGATTTCTGAGGAATGGTATAATAAATGATGAATATTTCAAAACTGCAATACTTGTAAACTCTACATCCCCGCTCATGAGCATGCCTGGAGTCAGTACAAAGTCATGCCAGCATTAAAGATTTTATACCCAACAGAGTGTAGAAACTCCAAATTTAAGGAGCGCATAGAATAGTGCTGATGTCCTAATGGGAGAGTTTGGGTTGAACTGCTTTCATATACAGGCGACACACAGTTGGAGCAGTATGTAGCAAGTGATTCCGGAATCGAAGTTGCGTGTACAGCAAATTACGACTCAGATGTCATTTGTTTGGCCCAGGCAGCAAAATAACTATTGTCCATAGAGAAAAGTGTATTGAGCTGCCTGATTTCAATGGTGTGCTCTTACAAGACTGTCAGAGACCATCAGTTCCACTGCTCCAGCCACTCTCACATCGCTTGTTAGTATGGTCAGTTGTGGGCCAAACATTAACGACCAATCAGGCAATCTAAAAACCAATCTGGACTATCAATTGCCCAGTAACTGAAATTCAATTCAGTCAAGAAAAAACAAGGATCGTCATTGAGTGAAAAAGGTCGCACGGAAATTCAAGAAATTCACTTGGTATATCAATTTCTTATGACAGAATGTTATCTTTTATCAGTTTGAAGAGCAAAATTTTGTATCTCCACCAAATCTACGTGGCAGGGTGTTTACTACAACAGCTGTTGATAATATACATTTTAATTATTCTTCCACAATTGCTTCTGATTCGATCTTTCCATGGCATTGGAATTTCATTGATAGAGCAAAAAATTATTTTATAGATGGTACAATTCTGACATCTGCCATCATTCATGATTGAATTCACCAACGCCATTCCATATGTATACAGCAATGTCCTCCTGTTGCTGTTAGTTCTGTAGAAGTGATATTGCTGCTGATTATGACTGATGTGAACAACAATCAGAATTTGTTTAAATTGTCTAAAGACAAGGAATATCAATGGATGGATACAGTTTTCCGATCAACAGTTGAGGAGAGATTGGGCGATACAGAATTTATTTCATGCAGGTCAGGACCGCTGTCCAACCCAAACCCAATGCATTAATTCACCTTTCCAGAGTATCCATCCATCATCTGACATCGTATGACGCCATAATTAGCTCAGCGCGTGTATGATGACGTCACAATCATTACGTCACCAAGGGGTTCCATATATACCGTCATCAAATCTCAAATACTCCGACACGCTGTATGAATTGTATGTCTTTGTAATTCTTTGCTATTTAAGAAACATGCTGTTGAATATTTTGAAACTTAGTTTTGAAAATTACTTTCAAAATATTCAACAGCTTACCTGTGTACTTTTTTGGAAATTGATAGGCATGGTGTTTAAGAGATCGATCGATCCCAACACGAGCGAGGTGTGGGTGGAGCTTAGTTAGAGATGGGCGGGGCATAGCTAAACCCGGAAAGGTCCATTCAACTGTTACCACCTTTGCCGTTGCTACACATGCAGTATCAATGATTCGGTACTCGGTAGATGCTGTAACGGCTGCTCTAAACCGTATGATCAAACCCTTGTTTGCCATTGCCACACAAATTTAGTGGAGATGGCCGGATGAGTGTGGCAAAGAATAATTTGTAATGGTGCTTTGCGGTTTACATATTCAAATGGCCGCTTTGAAGACAGTCGGACATTGGCTGGAAGGAAATGAATGGACTGATGTTTTGGTGAACGCGGATATATCATCATCGGGAACAATTGATTCATTTTTAAAGCATCCCAGGTTACACGAACCAGTTAAGCCAATCAAGCGACTGTTGCCGGCTTATTATTAATATGTAACCTCAACTGCTGGCCCACAGTCAAATCATGGTGGAATGAGATCAACACCAATAGAAAAAATGGAGCAGACAGCAGGCATCCCCCCACTTAGTAAAAGAAGGGAATGCAAAGCACCGGTCCAAGCTGCAATGTTCAAATCGTTCAACAACCACCCGATGAAGATCAGGCAAGCACAGCTGTCATCAGGAAGACTTAAAAGATCAGGTTTTGTGAACGAGACAAAAGCACTTCAAAGGAAACACCAAGAAATGTTGCCAGCACAAATAGAAGACCCAAACCACACCCTTGATCCTCCACCCTGGGAAAACAAACTAGAGAGCATAGCTATTCGCACCACAGTACCTCATCTCACAACCAAAGATGAACACAGTGATGTGAGCAAGAAGGCCCTGACCCTAGCCATGCTGGAAGAAATGTACCCTCAGGAGACATGGATAAGGATCTACACAGATGGATCAGCCAAAGATGCAATTAGGAGCGGCGGTGCCAGACTGCACATACAGTATCCAAGCGGACAACATGAGTCAGCTGCAATACCGACAGGCAAACACTGCACAAACTACAGAGCTGAAATCGAAGCACTGGTCCATGCAGCCAATACCATCAGCAGAACAGCAGACCCTATTGCACAGAGTGTCTTTTTATCTGATGCCCGCTCCGTCCTTGAGGCTATCACCAAAGGTAAGCTGCCACAACTTGAAGAAGCAATACAAACCATAAAATGCGTTCGGATAGCATTGCAGTGGATCCCCTCACACTGTGGAGTCCAAGGAAATGAGGAAGCAGACAAGATGGTAAAGGTGGGTGCAGAAGAGAATCAGACAGAAAAC
The DNA here is from genome assembly GCA_034401795.1 of Chaetoderma sp. LZ-2023a. NCBI lineage: Eukaryota > Metazoa > Mollusca > Caudofoveata > Chaetodermatida > Chaetodermatidae > Chaetoderma > Chaetoderma sp. LZ-2023a. Next base: position 154,294,963 of record CM067373.1, read on the forward strand.
ATGGTTACACATACAGAGATGAAGACTATCATCAAGTCACTCTATAGAACACCTCAATCAGACGATGCCTACCATCATCTCTCGAGGCCAGAGCAAGTTACCATTTTTCGTCTCAGAACTGGACATAACAGACTAAACCAACACATGTACAGGCGGTTCCACCTTACGACATCGCCCGCTTGTCCTTGTGGAGATGCAGAACAGACCACAGAGCACATACTTCAATGTTGCAGTACGTATCAGCTGCTGAGAGAAGAGATCTGGCCTTTGTCAACCTCTTTTCTTGAAAAGCTGTATGGGTCTGTGGAAGAACTGCAGAAAACCACAGATTTCATCTTGAGAACGGCTCTCCAAGTGTGATACCAGCGATCGAAAAGAAGAAAGAAGAAGAAGAACAAATCATGGTGTGAGAAGTGATGTCATGAACATAAATAATTGCAGTACTGGCCAAGTGGTTTAGTGATAGAGCTTGATGTGTTGATATTCATCTGATGTGTGCGAGAATCTAATTTTCCGTTTTGCATAGAAACCTTGGTACAGTTATGTCCTTGGTCTTTACACTAGATCACACGCACTACTCTAGATGGTTACCGGTTCATATCCGCGGCATGAGAGAACGATCCACTAAGCATCCAACAATGGCCAGACACTTCCATCATGGCAAGTTCATCGTTCAGAGAACAAAGGTACATTATTCGCGATATCAATGGACTTTTCTCGTTTTAGCTATGCCCCGCCCATCTCTAGCTAAGCTCCACCCACACCTCATGGGTGTTGGGATCGATCGATCTCTGAACTCCCTGACTATCAATTTAAAATAAAACTACACATGTAAGCTGTTGAATATTTCGAAACCAAGTTGACTGGGCGCTGTTGCTGCTTAAGGGATATTTATTAAATAGCAAAGATTTACAAAGCCATGCAATTCATACAACCGTGTCGGACTATTTGAGATTTGATGGCAGTCTATATGGAAACCTTTGTGACGTAATGATTGTGACGTCGTCATACACGAGCTGAGCTGATTATGACGTCATACGAGGTCACATGATGGACGCATACTCTGGAAAGGTGAATTGGCCACGCACATGAAGAAAACAATGACCTAATCTAAGGCGATGGCGGGATCATTGGGTTGATGTCAGATCCACCAGCATTGCGCAGATGGATACTAACAAGGCTGGACTTGTCACCTCTGCCGCAGGAGTTCACATATTCACAGGATCCCATCAGGGCCGGATGTGTACTCCATCACAAACAAAATAAAATCAGTTTGAAGTTCGATTTCACAATAATGTATCGTCGGTGGCCGTTATTGATGACCTTGGCAATCCTTTTGAAGAAGACATCACAAACATTCTGAATAGTATGGCATCGTAGCTTATACTACAATGGCCAAGACTGTGTCAGGAGCAAGATATATTGGGCACGTTCAGTACAAATCCTACCTACAGAGGAGAGGGATAGAAAGAAATAAACCAATCAATTTAGTAATTCTACTGGACAAATTGACCTTATTCACAACTCATCCAGTAAAGTCGAAAGCCAATTTATCACAAAAAACTATGGGCAGTAGGTAGCGATTGCAAGCACATTTCCAAGGTTTGCATTGGATGCCAGAATCGTGATGACTATCTGGACTATTTCTTCTATCACGACAACCAGGCATGCCCACCTGCTCTCTCTCTCTCTCTCTCTCTCTCCCGCTCTTTCTCTCCCTCTCCCCCCCCCACCCTCTCTCTCGCTCTCTCTCTTTCTCTCTCTGCCCCTCTCCCTCTCCCTCCCCCCTCTCTCTCTCTCTCTCATTCCAGTGTTAAGTTTTCAAAAATAGGACACTCCTGGCCTGCAATTGAACGTCTCTCAACACATATTATAGGCATTTTGGTCAGCTGGACAATTAAACGGTTAACTTGACACAAGCAGATTTAAGCTTAACATCGATGAAACGCTAGCTTTCTCAACAGATGGCTCTGGCAAAGGTTCTCCGCTTGTCGGCATTCAAACTGTCAGACATTTCAAATATCTCGCCCTACTCGCATGAAGAAGTTCACACGCGCATGGTCGTGCATGTTGCAGATACATCCTCACAATGATGGTTCGCACTGTTGACGCTGATGTAGTCATTCTGGCAGTGATCACTTTCCACAAAATAGACATTTCCAACATTCGCGTATTTTGGGAAAATACCTTCCCGGAATACATCGCGGATACCACTTCCGACTGCTAACCGCGATAGCCGACACACGGACGGCATTACTTTACTATGGGAATCAGATACAGTGCAATTTAGACAGTGCATATGAAAAACTATGTTCATAATTTTTTTCAAGTCATACCTCATTGGAAAGCTAAGCCAATTTTCTATACATTTCTGTATTAGTTTTTATAGTTTTATAAAATTTAATACAGTTGATTGCAATTTTAAAACATCCCCTATTGTCCACTTGATTTAATGAATCCAAGTCGAATGGTTCATTTTATATACGCAAATAACTATATTATTACAAAAATATATAAAATAATGCATTAATGTTTCGGCAATTGAATGCGCGTTCCAATGATATATGATTTAAATAGTATAATGATTTTAGTGTATCATCGGAACGGTTTAAATTGCGCTGTATCTTAGGGTCAGCAGCTCGTTGCCGCTGTACCAGCCAGCGGGTTTGCTCTGAGCTTTGATTTAGGGGAATCCCGGCGTAATGACGTCAATGTGGGAAAGGTGTATTAAAGCTGATAAGCTTTTGATCGGGTGTCGGCAAATCCTACACATACTCTCGTTCATTAAATAGCTAGATGTCTATGGCTAGAGAAAGCTCTCGCCTTTCTCTCTTTCCATGCTGGATGGGGAAAGAAGACTGCATGGGATGCATGGACAGTATTTCCAGCGAAAGCAGCTGTGTTGCTGTACCTGGATCATATGACAAAACATCATTTGTCCGTACTAGAAATCTCTGTTATGCTTCTCTATGAGCGGACAAAACACTATTTTAAAGGTTAACTAACCTGATCGCTTGATGGCTATTCAAGTGATCTAATATGCCACTCATAAACTATGCAGGGAATTTTAAGCTTTTTATCATGCCGCTAAAGAAAGATATTCAGGCTTTTGTAGCCAAATGTAAATACATTTCCACACCCTACGATGGTTGTCATGCTTTACTTTTCAACCAATCAAAAAAGCATAATGTGTCTGCCTCGGTATATACTCTCAGTCATAGAGGTGCCATTTATGGTTTGACAATGTAGTGTCAAGGCAACAATACAAGTAAGCCGTTCAATATCTTGAAACTAATTTGACTGGGAGTTGTTGCTGCCTAAGGCAGCAACACCTCCCAGTCAAATTGGTTCCAAAATATTTTTTTAAATTATTATTACATACTAAGAATGTAATGCATTGACGCTTTCATGGCATCACACACAATCGCTTGAGGAGACAAAATGGCAGCGATCACTGTTCAGCATTTACTCGATATTACAGAGCAGATAATAATTATGATACTGTTAAGGGAATGTGACAGGATATGAATGTTTGGAATCTATAATCTATCGGTACAATACAACATTTGAGATAAGAGTTGCATCCCTTTAAGAGTTAACGAGTGTAGAAAATATCCATTTACCAAGTAAGACGATCACTTGATGGATCTCCAGCCACACATGATGCTTTGAAATAACATCTGAAAAGAACAGATTTTCAAGGAGTCTATTAATCCCTCGTGTATCAACAGTACCTCAAAGTGCACAACATACTACTTGATATATCAATTAAACATTGTGATAGTCAATATTTTTCAAGATATTTGAATTTTAGAAGACTATTTTTGTAAATTTACCACTGAATTCCTTTTCGCCGGCTTGATCATTAAAGACGTAAAGGTAAAGAAAATAGATTTTTTTACTTAGCCAGTGTCTATCTGCAGGCCAAGAGAAGAGTATTTTTGAAAATTTACCACTAGCATGACTGGCTCTGTTATCGAGCCAGTCATTCTAGTGGTAAATATTCAAAGATACTCATCTCTATGCCTTTCAAATAGCCATGTCTGAAGACCACTGCACAGTTGTTTTTGGGTCAGTTTGACCATTAAAGGGCTAAGTTGAGACCAGAAGGGTTAATATATCGAGCCTATGACTACTTTATCAAGCCCCACAGACTGTGGATGGACTTTGGTTAATGACATATATCAACCCAACTTGACCACTCTCCACGGGGCGTCAAAAATATGTTAGGCCTACGGATTAATACGCTGTCATTGTAAGAAAGCATTCTCCGCTAGATGCACATGTGTTAGTGCAGGCTTGAAGTGTACCACTTAGTGATTTTGCGATGGTGATTGCAAGCAGGAATTAATCTGATTGGTAATCTAGGGCTGTTATGGAAGAACGTAACTCAGTAGCAAATATGGATTATTTATCTTTGCGCTAAGCTTAAAGGTACATATTCACACCAGAATGCTTGAAAATAAAATTGTTAAAATTGTATATTTTTAGAGGCTTAAATTGTATACCTGGACGTAATGCAACGAAATATATCTTAACAAACGTTGATTTCATTCCATATAAATTAATAAAATTTTTAAGTTGTAAATTTGAATTAGAGACACTAGTTTCTAATTCAAATTCGCGATTAAAACAAATATATGTTAAGTTATGGCTTTTGAAAACATCACGTGTTAAGATTTATCTCGTTTAATTACACAGAGGCACGCGATATAAGCCTCTAAAAGTATATAATTTTAAGAATTTTATTTTCAGGCATTCCGGTGTCAATATGCATCTTTAAGGGTTTACTACGCTAATATTTTTGATAAGGTTTTTCCGACTTGTGCTCCCAAAATAGCTGAATCACGCTGGGAAAAATAGTTCCGTCTATGAGAAAGATAGCCTACATTACAATTCGCCTTTCCAGAGTATGCACCCATCATATGACGTCATAATCATCTACGTGATGTGTAGAATGACATCATAATGGATGACGTCATGAATGAAGTCGATAAGTGCGTCACGAACGCATATTTGAAGACGGTTAATGCGTTGTTGTACAAATTGACGTAATGAATTATAATTAACCATAACACGTTTCTCCTAACCGTATTGTCCACAGTCACTGTGGTATAGCGGGTAAATTCTGAGAGTTTACACAGTTGAAAATTTGATGTTTTACTGATCGAGTTAAAGCGATGCTAATCTTATCTCAAATGTTGTACTGCACCGAGAGAATATGGTTTATAGATTCCATATCATTCATATCCTGTCAGATTCCCTGATCTGTATCGCAATTATCTGTTTTGTAATATCGAGTGTATGTTGATCAGTGATCGACACCAGTTTGTCTCCTCAAGCTATTGTGCGTGATGTCATGTAAGCTCCGATGCATCACATTCTTTATTATGCAATGCTCATCCCATTGAATATTTTGAAACTAATTTGACTGGAAGGTGTTGCTGCCTATGGCAGCAATAACTTTCAATTAAATAGATTTCAAAATATTCAACAGCTTACATGTAGGATTGTTTTTATACCACATTGCCAAACTGTAGCTGGCGCCTCTATGACTGAGCGTATATACCTAGGCAGACACACTATGGTTTTTCTGATTGGTTGAAAAGTAAATCATGACAGCCATCACAGGGTGTAGAAATGTACCAACATTTAACTACTAAATCATGAATATCTCTCCTTAGGGGCGTGATAAAAAGCTTTAAATTACCTGGATAGTTTATGGCCGGCGTGTTAGATCACCTGAACAGCTATCAAGCGATAGGATTAGTTAGCTTTCCATTACACGTAGGGTAAAGATGAGCAATATACCAGCTTATGGAGCGAATTCAAAATGACACTATATTTAGAAATGTTCCCCCGTTATCCCGCCATACTTTATTACGAGTGTCACAATCCACCTTTCCAGTATATTCATCCATCATATGACGTCATAATTAACCACGTGATGCGTAGAATGACATCATAATCAATGACGTCATTATGCCGTCGTGAATGACGTAGAGAAGTACGTCACGAACGCATAATTCACCTTTCCAGAGTACCAACCGAACATATGACGTCAAAATAAACTGCGTGATGTGTACAATGACATTATGAAGAATGACGTCGATAAGTACGTCACGAACGCATATTTAAAGACGGTCTATGCGTTGTTGTACAGATTATTTGCATATATTATTTAATAAATATTCTGTTGAATATTTTGAGACTAATTTGACTGGGCGCTGTTTCTGCCATAGGCAGCAACAGCACCAAGTCAAATTAGTTACAACATATTCAACCGCTTCCCTGTATAGTTTTCAGGAAATTGATAGCTAGGGCATTTGGTGATCGATCAATCCCAACACGGCGAGGTGTGGGCGGAGCTTAGTTAGTGATGGGCGGAGCATAGCTAAAAATGGAAAGGTCCATTGAAGACGGACTATGCGCTTGTGTCAAAATTATGTCTTTACCATTTAATAAATATTCTGTTGAATATTTTGAAAGTAATTTGACTGGACGCTGTTGCTGCCACAGTTTCAATATATTTAACAGCTTACGTATATAGTTTTCTGGGAATTGATAGTCAGGGAGTTCAGAGATCGACCAATCACTACACGGACGAACTGTGGGTGGGGCTTAGTTAGAGATGGGCGGGGCATGGCTAAAACTGGAAATGGCTATTTTTCACAGCGTGAACGATTGCCCCGACATTTCAGCGTAAACTTTTATTTCCAAATCTAATCCACCTTATTCCCTTGTTACTCATATCTAGAATTTAGTAAGTGACAAATTAGGAAGCAGACGAAATAAAATAAACGATAAAGCAACTTTAATTCTAAATACAGTTTTACTTACCATTCTAGATAAACAATTTTTAACGTTTAATAAATAAATCCGTCAAGCCAATGCAAATATCAGACTATTCGCGTTCACCGTAAATTATTACCTTCCTGAAATCTACGCTGTGTATAAAGATATACACAGTCTAATTCTATCCGTATAAAACACATTCAAAGGCAGTGCGTTGGCACTAATAGTAACCGTATATTCTAATTTATTATATCGATCTGGCTAGGTTATTACTTATCATCGTGTTTGCGTTTCCGATCATCCACAATACGTACCTCCTCACGCCACCCAAAGCACTATGAATATTCCGTTAAAAATATCGTAATTTGATACAGCTATGAGTTGCTAAACAAGTTTGGTTTTACAAGATCTTTTTGTGTGTAATGGCCAATGTCGGGACAAGCAGAAACATGCCTTTTTCAATAGCTATGTCTATTAGCCTACAGTACAGATTTAGAAATAACTCAATAATTTTCCAAAACTAAATTAAAGGTAGAGCCTACTATTAAATTATTTGGGACATAATTTTATTGGAAGACATTGCTGCCTTCCAAACAAATTAGGTCCATACTATTTAACATTTTTAAAAACAAAATAACACGTTCCTATTTTTGTTTTGTAAACCTGTTACATTATTCCTGGGAGGTGTTGTGCGTGTATGTTCGAAAACGGCTTCAAACTTTGCGACCCCTACACTCATGACATGACAGTCAAAAAATTATTGTATCGAAGTGCGAAACGCGCTGACCTGACCGTAAGGTTTTAAACGCGACAAGCCAATTTGAAAAAAAACTAATTCAAATTGTAATAATTATTTTAATGTATGTTTTGATATCTTGATGTTGTAGCCATTTGTAGCAAGATGGTCCCTTCAAATTCAAAACTGTACCTGTATGATTGTCCGGTAATTGAGATTATGGTATTTTAGAGTTCAAAGGGGGCCTGTCACTCGCGATTAGCTGACATTCTAAGAGCACGTTCGAACTGACTTACACTTAGAGCGTCTTATGACCTGCAAATATTATTCAACATGCCCTATTTTGACAGATTAATAAGACCCTATTAACGCAGATTACTAGTCCGGTATTGGATCAAAGCCGGGCCAATACAGCCCATTGTCGGCCCAATGGGGGATATGCCCTTTTTGAGTCTCATTATTTACTGACAGCGTGCTCAAACTGAAATACAGACAGAGCATCTGCCGGCAATTTTATGGCCTACAGATATTATATTCAACGCACCTATTTTGACGGGTTCATAATTCCCTGATAACTCAGGTTACTGCTCCGGTGCTGGGCCGATGCTGGGCCAATACGTCCCGGTATCGGCCCAGTACCGGCCCAGTGCCCTTGGTTAGCAGGTATATTCCTATCACGGACCTGAATTGTGTCACATAGAGTAAACATATTTAACTGAGGTTATCACATCAACTAGGGTAAATACAATGGACCTTTCCAGTTTATCCATCCATCATATGACGTGATAATCAACTACGTGACGTGTTGGTAGGTGTCATAATCAGTTACGTTGTGAATGACGTAGATAAGCTCGTCACGAGCACATAATTTGTGACGGACGAAGCGTTGTTGTACGAATTCTATATCTTTACGATTTAAGAAACATGCTGTTGAATATTTTTAAACTAATTTGACTGGGTGCTGATGCTGCTTATATTCAACAGCTTACCTGTATAGTTTTCTGGAAATTGATAGTCAGGGAGTTCAGGGATCGATCGATCACAACACGAGAAAGGTGTGGGTGGAACATTTTAGTTCACAAACGTGTTCATTTATAGTTTTTTCCAGATACAAATAGACTCAAGGATACGATCTAATGGTCCAGTCCATATGTTCAACATCTGGTATGGCTGAAATTAAGTAGTTATTTTGTAAATTTATCACTCGATTTTAGGAAAATAGCTGTTTAAAGGGTACTCTTTGGCCGGGTTAACGGGTGAAAGAAGAGTTAATAATGGTCAAGAAAATCTCTACTTAGTCAGTGTACATTTGCACAACAAGAGAAGACAATTTTTGAAAATTTACCACTGGAATGACTGGCTCGGTTACCAGTTTTTCAAAAATAATAATTCATCAAGACCCAATTTGGCCGGCTTCTTCTTTCTTCTTTTCGTTCGCTGATCATACCGCCAGTCCTGTAAGTGACTATCGACATGATCATAAGCGGATTGACCCGTACACGGTTAAGTTGACAAAGGAAAGGTTGAAGCATGAGCCAACACATGCGCTATATTATATGCAGTTTCTATTTTTATAAGAATTTAGAAGGGCATTTAATACATCAGGTCGTGCAGAAATGCTTGGCAATATCGTCCACTGATCACATTCACTTAAATCAAAGGGATCAACCCTAATCTCCTTCAAGTAGGTTGTCAACTGATTGAGAACATCTGTTCCATCCCTTTGATTTTGTAGGTGGCTCACGCACATGCTAGGATATCCAGCTAACATGAAACCCTCAGATGCTCCTGAGGTGCGTGCGTGCGTGCGTGCGTGCGTGCGTGCGTGCGTGCGTGGGTGCGTGCGTGGGTGGGTGGGTGGGTGGGTGGGTGGGTGGGTGCGCGCGTGCGTGCGTGCGTGCGTGCGTACGTGCGTGCGTACGTGCGTGCGTGTGACAACCAATTTCCAGAAAACTAAACAAGTAAGCTGTTGAATATTTTGAAACTAATTTGATTGAGTGCTGTTGCTGTCTATGGCAGCACCAGCGCCCAGTTAAATTAGATTCAAAATATTCAACAGCATATTTATTAAATAGTAAACACGTACAATTCGTATAACAACGCTTAGCCTGTCATCAATTGAGCGTCAGTGATGAACTTAGCTACGCTATGGCCTGCCCATTTCTAGCTATACCCCGCCCATTTCTAGCTATGCCTCGCCCATTTCTATCTATATTCCGCCCATTTCTAGCTATACCCCTCTCATTTCTAGCTATGCCCCGCCCATTTTTAGGCATGCGCCGCCCATTTCTGGCCATGACCCGCCCAGTTCTAGCTATACCCCACCATTTCTAGCTATGCCCCGCCCATTTCTAGCAATACATCTCCAATTTCTAGCTATACCCCTCCCATTTCTAGCTATGCCCCTCCCATTTCTAGCTATACCCGACCCATTTCTAGCCATGGCCCGCCCATTTCTAGCTATACCTCTCCCATTTCTAGCTATACCTCAACCATTTCTAGCTATGCCCCGTCCATGTCTAGCTAAGCTCCGCACACCTTTTACGTATGTAAGAATCGGTTTGAAACTCTGAAACCTGAATTCTCAGAATATAAATTCCAATGCAATTATTAAATTATTAAAGTAAGCTGTTAAATATTTAGAAACTAATTTGACTGGGAGCCGTTAGTTTCAAAATATTCAACAGAATATCTATTAAATTGTAAACTTATCGAATACATACAATTCGTAAACCAGTGACGGACTTTTCGATTTTTCATAACAGAGATATACGTCATTGTGATTATGATGTCACCCAACTAGTTACCTACCTGATCATGACGTCAGATTCGTGAGTGAAGAGCGGATCCCTCCATTACACTGACAACGGTCATAGCCTCCAATTATCGCATTTACCCCTAAGAGCTAATACGGAAGTCGTAACGTAGCTTGATATTGGGCCTTTCCATTTTTACCTATGCCCCGCCTATCTCTCGCTGCCCTCCACCCACACCTTGCTCGTGTTGGGATCGATCTCTGAACTCCCTATCAATCTCCAGAAAACCATCCAGGTAAGCTGTTGAATATTTTGAAATTAATTTGACTGGGCGATGTTGCTGCCTATGGCAGCAACAGCGTCCAGTCAAATTAGTTTCAAAATATTGAACAGCATGTTTATTAAATAGTAGAGACATACAATTCGCACAACGGGCCATATAGGATCATTTATGGCGTAATGATTATGACGTCATCCTGCACACCGTCATATGACGTCAGATGATAGATGGATAGTCTGGAAAGGTGAATTACATTAATTACACCAATTAGGCCAGTGGGGGATTTAAATTGATCCATCAATCATATGACGTCATAATCAACTACGCGACGTGTAGGATGACGTCATAAATAATTACGCATTGAATGACGTAGCTAAACTCATCACGATGGCTTAACTGGGCTCTGTTTCTGCCAGAGGCAGCAACAACACCCAGTCACATTAGTTCAAAATATTCTCCTGCTTAGCTGTATAGTTTTCAAGAAATTGCGATTCAGGCAGTTCAAGGATCGATTGATCCCAACATGGAAAACACGTGGGTTGGACTTAGCTAGAGATGGGTGGAATATAGCTAAAACTGGATCACTACCTTGCAGGCCTATTACCTCAGGTAAGGCCGAAAGTGTTTAATACGGAATTACAGAATGATGAATGATAGCAATTAGGAGAAAGTGTATGTCTAATTACACAAATTATTTCTACCAATTAATTATCCAGACCATGATTAATTGCGCCACGTATTTTAAATGTCAGATCGATGAAGGAATCCAGTTTTAGCTATTTCCCGCAAATCTCTAGCTATGCTCCACCCATGCTTTGCCCGTGATGGGATCGATCGATCCCTGCACTCTCTGAATATCAGTTACCAGAAAACTATACCGGTCAGTCGTTGAATATTTTGAAACTGATTTAACCGGGTGTCCCGTCAAATTAGTTTCAAACTATTCAACAGAATATTTATTAAATAGGAAAACATACAGGTCATACAACTTGGTGGACTATTAAGGGTTTGCGAGGACTCAATCGCGCCATTCGTGACGCGATTGATTATAACACCAGCCTACATGTGACGTTGTTGAGTATGACGTCATATGATTGACTGAGAAATTGGATTCCTAAATTATGTTAAAGGTCAAAACAATAATCTTAACCCTATCATGCCGAAGCCGGCCCAAACCGGTCTGTGCAATGGTATTGAGGAATGCCCATTTGCATGCCAAGAGAGACCATTTTTGAAAATTTACCACAGCAATGACTGGTTCGGTAACCGAGCCAGCCATTCCTGTGTTAAATTTTCAAAAATACTCTTCTCTTGGCCTGCAAATGGACATGCAATAAATACATATTAAAATTTTTCGAAGAAATATAGTCATTAAAACGTTAAAGGTCAAATGTTGAGATACCTTAAAAAAGACAAATTCTTCACTACTAGGCACATGCCTCTATAGTCATCACTTGACTTCTGGATCCAAAGGTTAGGTGGTTTTTTAGGACAGATGGTCATAGGAGCACCTGTCTTATTGAACCATTATATTTTGGCTCCAAAAGTCATTTCCTATAGCAGGATATTTGTTTAAACATACTATTAATGGAGCCATCCGATTTGTCACTCAAGTATCTAACGTCATAATCAAATATATCAAAATTTCACTAACACAATCGCAATAACATATCTCCGTCACGAAAATCGAAACTTCCGTCACGAAAAGTATAGGAAGTATATGTCTTTTCGTGAATTTACAACATCATTAACATTCTTTTGAATATTTCGAAACTGATTTGATTGGAGCTGTTTCTGCCATAGACCGCAACATCTCCCAGGCAACAGTTTCAGAATACGCAAAAGTTTACCTATATGATTATCTTGAGACTGGAATTCTGGGAATTCATAGTTAAAAGAGTTAAATCCATTTCACCACGCGTGCAAAGTGGGTGGAGATTAGCTAACCCGAATGGATCCATTGTCCTAGAAGGACCCTCCCACCTCGGCCTGGGGACGACTATTTGACCAAGGACACCACGACTATCTCCGATTCAGATTAGGAAATGTGTCACCTGAGACCTAGTGAATGGCGATGCCCGACAAATGACCCCGCCCAAAGGCGACGCATGGAACAAAAGTGGTGGAGAACCCCCATTGACTGGGGTCCAGATCTGGCTACAGGCTTTAAGCGGTGATGGAGATGGCCGGCCAGAAACGCACGTCTCCACGAGGATGCGAAGAGAGTACTGCCACTAGCCCCGAGACCATCAACCCGAGACCCGCAGGAGGACCTGAAGGATGCCCAGAGGGGCGACCCAAAGCCTGTTGGACGACGCTCGCTGTGGAGGCCGGCCCGGGCCATCATCGCTTGACTGGCGCTACCTACCAGGGCCCGAGGAGGAGGAGGATTCCGAGGGGTAGGATGGCTGGCATGGCAGTCGCGATCGGAGAGAGAGAGAGAGAGAGAGAGAGAGAGGGAGAGAGAGAGAGAGAGAGAGAGAGTGCGCACGTGGAACGGCGAACGCCCGGCCACATCTTACTTTCAATGAGACATTTCCCTGTCCATAGATACTGTGTTAATGGCTGAATCCAGTTTTATCTATGCACTGCTCATCTCTAGCTAAGATACATCGGACCTTTGCCCATGTTTCGATCAATCGATCCCTGCTCTCCCGGAATCTCAATTTCCAGAAAATTAAACAGGTAAGATGTTGATTATTTTGAAACAAATTTGACTGAGTGCTGTTGCAGCTTATGGCATCAACAGCACCCAGTCAAATTAGTTTTAAAATATTCAACAAAATGTTTATTAAATAATAATAAATACATACAAATCGTACAACTTGTGGGAGAAGTAAACGTTTGTGACCGACTATATCGCGTCATTCATGACGTAATTGATTATGTCGTCAGTCTACATGTGATGTAGTTAATTATGACGCCATATCATTAAGTGAGAAACTGGATACCTCAATTGATTCATACTGTTAGACATAGCATTGCGAAACTAGAGGACTGGTGGTCTTAAATGGGGGTGAATCTACCCTACGAAATCTATACGCTGGAGTGCCGCAAGGATCAGTGCTTGGTCCCTTACTATTCTTAATCTATATAAACGACCTACCAAGCAACATCCTAAACAACATAAGACTGTTTGCTGATGACACGTGCCTTTATGTATCATCAGACAACCTAACAGCACACACGAAGGCTATCGATCGTGATCTGCAAAGCATTACACAGTAGGCACTTACTTGGCTCGTCGACTTTAACGCCTCCAAAACCACATCCCTTTTTATTCCTTTACGCAATAATCCCACTGTTTTCCGATTAAATTCGAAAATCATGAAATCTCCCCTTCAAATCATCACAAGCATCTCGGTATTACCTTTAACAACAAAGGGAACCACGTAGAAAATCTGTTAGCCAACGCCCAACACAAACTTTCCCTGCTTAAAGGTCCTAAATATATCTTAGACCGCAAATGCCTGGAAATCATGTACAAAGGTTTTATCAGACCCTCCCTGGAATACGCTGACATCATCTGGGACAACATACCTGAATACTTAGTATACAGATTTGAAAATGTACAAAAAGATGCACTCAGAACCATAAGTGGCATGACTCGTCGTGCGAGCACTCATAACTTATATGCAGAAACCGGATTTGAACCACTTTCTCGCAGACGTGAATCCCATAGGCTAACAATGCTATACAAGATCAGCAATGGAATTACTTCTGCGACTCTGTCAGATCATCTTCCGCAGCTCTTTCAAAATAGAAACCGTTACAACATGTGGCATGGAAACACACTAACACCTCTCCGTTGTCGTTCTGAACTCCGTCGAAACTCCTTTTTCCCCGCAACTGTTCGTGCGTGGAATACTCTCCCAGCACCTATAACTTCATCCGCCTCTCTCAACGAATTCAAGAGAAAACTTAAAGCTATGTCTCATACACATCCACCGCCTTTGTGGTTCTATGCTGGTACCAGACCAGCCCAGAGACCTGTTCTACAGCCACATCTCTGACACATCCAAGTGCTCATGTGATGATCTTGATGAATCAGCTGAACATTTTCTCTTCTACTGTCCTCTTTATCTCACCCAAAGAGCCCAACTCCTTAACGGCCTATCCCTTACTGGCATCTCTCTCTCCCACGTCCCTAACAATTGGACTACTCCTGTATGGCGATGCAAATCTGGATCTGCAACAGAACGTTTTAATCGCAACCCTTGTGTGCCAATACATACGAGACACCAAACGCTTCGGCAACAGTAAATACACGACACATTTCACACTCTACCAGCAATCGAACCTCTTAAATTAAATTCACACGCTAAAGATTTCAAGTAGGAGTGACCCAATTGCGAGCTCAATAAGCCCCACCCATCTCTCCTCTCCTCTCCTCTCTCTCGCTTTCTCTCTCTCTCTCTCTCTCCACACCCTCCATCCCTCCCTCCCTCTTTCCCTCCCTCCCTCCCTCCATCTCGCCAGAGAACCAAAGGAAGCGTCACATGTTTAATTAGAATTTGTTTAAATTGCCATTCGTAGTTTATTTGCTGCAATAATGAGATGTATCTTCACACAATTTGTTATTTCACACATCTCTAACCCTTTAACGTCCAATTAGTTTAAGACAACATCATTACTTTCAGTCTATTAGCGGGTCCGGAGCACACCATTATCTGGGGTGGGGAGGGGGGGGGGGGCGGGTTGCGACTGGAATGACTGCCTCAGCTATCTAGCTGGTCATTCCGGTGGCAAATCGTCAGGAATGATGCTGCTATGGTCCGCAACTTAATGTTTTTCCAGACAATTGCGGAGGCCGTTTTGGTCGGCTTCAGTGTTGAAGGGTTAGACAAAATGCTATGTATTACTTTTTAAAATATCATCACCTGTATGGGAGACGCGGTTTTAAGATATGTGTGTCTTATCGTGCTCCCACTTATCCAAATTAATAAATTCTGTTTAAGCCAAGTTGGCCAATTAAATTCCCTTGAATAAATTCGTATGCCCCAAGGATGTTTCCTGTCAAATTTAATGTCAAATATAATTGAAATCGGCCCAGTGGTGCTCAGTTCTCGAGCAAAAGACATTTGAAATTTCATACTGCTTTAGTATTTGAGTTTTTGGCAGGAAATGATCTAAAATGGACGCCAACCCCTTTATCCGACAGTTTCGAAAGTGGAAAATCTGACACCAGCATACACGAAAACATATTGAAAAACAATTTGGGCTTCAAAATCTATCAAATGAAAAAATCAATTATGGCCGCCAAACGCACTACATTTTTATTGGTCCATGGCGGCCATTTTTACGTATCAACTTCGCGTGAACAAACTTCAATGGCCCTTAGTCCGTAATCATATCTCCAAAATTTCGACCCGATCCATTTTGAGCTTCTGGAGAAGAAATCTTTTCGGCAAGAACTATCTCATCCAAGATGGCCACTGACGGATTTGGCCAATCAACTTCCCTTGAACAAACTTGGTTCAGCTCTTAGCCTGTGGATGGTATTTCATGAGATGTGCATCGATCCCCCAAGCTGTTTCGGATCTGTAGATCTTTAAACACCTTTCTAAAAATCGGCCAAAATCCAAGATGGCCGCCGAGAAAATTGGTCGATCGGCTTCCTTTGCACAAACTTGGATCTCTATGCCATAAGGATTCTTCCTGCCAATATAATTGAAATTCAGCTTTCCAGTGTACCCACCCATCATATGACGTCATAATGAACTGCGTGATGTGTAGAATGACATCATAATGAATGACGTCATGAATGACGTTGATAAGTACGTCACGAACGCATATTTGAAGAAGGTATATGCGTTGTTGTACAAATTGTTTGCTTTTACTATTTAATAAATATTCTGTTGAATATTGTGAAACTAATTTGACTGGGCGCTGTTGCTGCCGTACAGCACCCAGTCAAATTAGTTACAAAATATTCAACAGCTTCCCTGTATAGTTTTCAGGATATTGATAGATAGGGCATTCGGGGATCGATAAATCCCAACACGGCAAGGTGTTGGTGGAGCCTAGCTAGTGATGGGCGGGGCATAGCTAAAAATGGAAAAGTGCTTTAAAGGTTTATGGACGCCGAACTCCCGATGGACGGGTGGGTGAAGGACGGTCGTCATGACATAAGCCTGGCCAGCGGAGCTAAAAATCTTGCATTCCAAGATACAATGTCACATGTCATTTAATGTCATTCAATGTCATTTAATCTTATGTGCGATAAGGTATTCGTCATGCATATGTAATATGTTGTACACTCAAGGGCCGATGGCCTATTGTGAATAAATTATCTATCATAGCACGCACATACCCCTCACCAACATCGCCCCCCCCCCCACCCACACACACACACTGTCACCCTCACGTTCACCAACACATGCCTCGACCCAATGGAGAAATCACGTTGTAGCTATGCCCCGCCCAACTTTAGCTAAGTATCTTTAGCTAAGCTCCAATCATAATTCACCCGTGTTGGGATCGATCCGATCGCGGAACTCTATTAATTTCCAGAAAACTATACAGGTAAGCTGTTCAATATTTTAAAACTAAACGTCATCAACAGCGCGCAGTTAAATTAGTTTCAAAATATTCAACATCATGTTTATTAAATAGTAAAGACATACATCAATGCTTAGTCCACCATCAATTTATCGTTCGTGACGAACTTATCTACGTCACTCATTACGTGGTTGATTATGACGGCATCCTAGACATCACGTAGTTGATTATGACTTCATATGATTGATGCATAAACTGGAATCATCAATTATTATTGACGTTCCATATAGCTGTTATGTCTAACCTTCGCACGAAGTCGTCTTACGCTTCTTCTGAGTGGCAAGCTGAAGTATGCGTGTTATTGAGCCAGGCTTCATCTGTGTTTCCATCGTTACTGAACAATTCAATGGGTATTTGCTCTGATATTGCAATTAGAAAGTACAATCGCTGTCAGTGCAATAAACCATTGCATTAATGTGAGTCCCTCGAGTGGTTGATTAGACGGAATAGGCCATATTATATGGCTAGAATGAAATATGCAGATAATACAGTTACGTACGGGCATCATCGCGTTAATTCTATTAACCGTTTAAAGAGGCACTGTCGCGGTGAAAGAAAGGAAATCCGAGAAAAAATGGAGGATTCCAATTTATCCATCAATCTTATGACGTCATACTCAATTACATGATGCGTAGGCTGCCGTCATAATCAGTTACGTCATGAACGCTTAATTGACTATGGACTAAGCGTTGTTGTACGAATTGTAAGTCTTTATTATTTAACAAAAATAATGTTGAATATTTTGAAACTAATTTGGCAGCAACAGCACACAGTCAAATTAGTTTCAAAATAACTTACCTGTATAGTTTTCTACAGCTCACCTGTATAGTTTTCGGAAAATGAATAATCAGGGAGTTCAGGAATCGATCAATGCCAACACGAGCGAAGTGTAGCTAGAGATGGGCGGGGCATAGCTAAGCTGGATTCATCCATTATTAGAGTGATTCATTTCTGGTGAAAAATAAATCTTTAATTTTTATCGTATTTCTTTAAATAAATAGAATTTGACAAATTTTCACTAACTCTGTCAAAGTTAAAATTTCGGTTAATCGTTTAATCCAGATAAAAACGGTTTCTGCATGGCATTGAGAAATCTCCATTTGCAGATAAGACTATTTTTGAAAATGTATCCCTGGAATGACTGGCTCGATAACCGAACCAGTCATTCCAGTGGTAAATTTTCAAAAAAAAGTCTTCTCTTGGTCTGCAAATTGACATTTTCTATGAGAAAAATTAAATTTTTCTTGAACAAATTCCAGAGTTAAAGTCATGAATTTTGACAGCTCATAAAATTCGCAGTGAATCGCCGCCAAACACGTCGTGGATTCGGATTACGCTACACGCCTTTTAAATAAATGACCCACGTGCCATAGTGCTCACCTAGCTGATGAGGAACTGTATATACGTTTAAATTACTTAATGAACAAGAACCATCATTGGTCAATCAGGCAAGCATAACTGTTGCCATATACCAATGGGGCAATGGTTCTTATTATTGACCAATAAGGTAATCATCCTTACCACTAATGACTAACAATGCAATTGAGCAATGGGACAACGGGACGAGTACTATTCGTCAATGTGGCAGACGTAACTTATGCCACTGGCCAATGGAACCATGGTCATTAGCCTTATTGAGTAATGAGTCACGTATCATTGACACAATTTACTAATGGTGTAAGCATAACTGATGCCGCTGACCAACATAAGCACTGGTTCCTGACATTATTGACCAATGAGGCAAGTGTTACAGACATAATTCTCCAATGGATTAAGCAACATTAATCAATGTGCCAAGCGTAACTGATACCATGGACAAATAGGCCAAGAGTCCTTGACATCATTGATAAATGGGATAATCATCTCCGCCACTAATACCAAATAAATCAAGTGTCATTTACAATATTGGCCCATGGGATAAGACACGGGTGTTAATGAGGAAAGCATAACTGATGACAATGATCAGTGGGCCAATGGCCCATGGAAAGCATATGGGTCGGCAATATGCAAATTTGTTCGGGGGAAATCAAAGTCTGTGCATCGCTAACACTACTGACCACCAGAGAAAGCTTCATTGGCTCAGGAGGGGGGGGGGCGTGTGGGGGGGGGGGGGACGCTGCATACATAAAACTGTCATTTACAAACGGGGCAATGGTCACAAGCAAAAATTGGAGAGTAAATGCAAGATTATTGGTGTCCGTAATATTATTGACCAACAGGAGAAGCGCCATTGACCAATGGGTCAGCCATCCCCGACACTACTGTCAAATGGTTCAAGTCTATTAACAGATACCTTTTACTAATGGGGCAATGGTCACAAGAAAACATTTATCCGGTAATGCAAAGATATTGGTGTCCTTGACACTATTGACCCATGGATTTTAAGTGTCACAACATTGACATTTACTAAAGGGGCAATGGTGAGATCACTGGAGAAGCCATCCCTGACACTATGGTCAAATTATTGAAGTGTACTAAAAGAACTTTTCTTCAAAATCTTGTTTTAATCCATTAACAATTTAAGAAACGTGACACACACTATTCTCCCCATACGGTTCAATAATTAAAACCACCTTAGAGAGCCATTGTTATCGCCCTTATTTAAAAGCGTGGCCTCTTCTTATTCATATGACAATCACAAAATTCGCCTTTAATCCATCAACAATTGACAAAACAATTGTATTTTAACCATAGTGTTCAGTAGTTTAAAATCTTAATGTATCAGAGTTATGGCCCTCTTTATATGTATGGTCCAAGTAGACTGATGTGGCCTCTTTATATTCATATTTCAAATAGATATTTGACTGTGAAGGAATATATCTGCTAAATTTAGGTTTAATCCATCAATACTAAAAGAACTCCTGAATGAACAAGAGTTATGGCCCTTGTTTAAGGGCGTGGTCACTTTATGCTAATAGCTCGGATAAATGTTGCCTAAAGGAACATATCTGCTACATTTATTTTTAATATATCGATAAATGATGAACCGTGCCAGAATCGTGTTATCTCCCTTGTGCTTCAATACCTTGAAAATATAGAAAGGCCCACAACTCTACTATTCGTGGGCATGATCACTCCATTTTCATGGTCCAAATAGATATTACTTAAAGGAATATATCTGCAAAATCTGTTTTTAATCCATAGTTTTCCCCCATAGGTTCAATACTCGCGTGTGAGATCTGATCCCAGAAGCCTCGTACTCAGGTCCTCAGGCCGTGTACATTGACCAAAACCCACCACTTCCCTTACATCAGTTCTCTGGTTTCAGCATAAACCTAGCAACCCTGCCATGTTCAGACAATCCAAGAACGAGACTGTTTCAGATACAAGACCAGTTGTATTCCTTCGGTTCAACGGGTTTGCTGACATTACATAATCACGAAAATAAAAGGAGATTAAAATTATCTCCTGGTGTTTTATGATGGCCGGCTCCTAAGATGTAGCAGCTGTTGTGAGAGGCATTTCCCTCCCTTCCTCCTTCCTCCCCCACCCCATATCCATCTCTCCCTCCCTCCCTCCCTCTCCCTCTCTCTCTCTCTCTTTCTCTCTCCCCCGCCCCCTCCCTCTCCCTCCAGCTCTCTCTCTCTCTCTCTCGCGCTCTCTCTCTCTCTCTCGCTCTCACTCTCTCCCCCCCCCCCTCTCTCTCGCTCTCTCTCTTTCTCTCTCTCGCCCTCTCCCTCCCCCTCTCCCCTCTCTCTCTCTCTCTCGCTCTCTCTCTCACTTTCTCTCTCCTTCCTTCCCTCCCTCCCTCCCTCCCTCCCCCTCCCTCCCTCCCCATCTCCCTCCCTTCCTCCCTCTTTACATCCTCCCACCCACCCTCTCTCTCTCTCCCTCCCTCCCACCCACCCTCTCTCTCTCTCTCTCTCCCTCCCTCCCCCCTCCCTCCCTCCCCCTCTCTCTCTATCTCTCTCTCCCCTCCCTCTTGTTCTCCATCTCCCTCTCTCCCCCCCCCCTCTCCCTCCATCCCTCCTTCCCTCTCTCCCTCCCCACCTGCCCCTCCATCTATCCCTCCCCCCTCTCTCTATCTCTCTCTCTGTCTTTCTCTCTCTCTCTCCCTCCCTCCCTCCCTCCCCCCTCCCTCTCTCTCTCTCTCTCTCTTTCTCTCTCTCTCTCTCTCTCTCTCTCTCTCTCTCTCTTTCCACCCCACCCCACCCCCGATATTCTGTATGCACTTATTCTCTAATACTATAAACGGTACTTTCAAATAAAGTTAATGACATCCAACGGAATGGAAAGATCGGATCTGTCACTCGAGTATCCGACGCAAGACTCAATTAGGCCTTCGTCACATGTAGGCTAACACCGAATCATAATTCATAATGAATGATATAGCTATCTCCGTCATGAAGATTGAAAGGTTCGTCAAGTGTACGAATTGTATGTCTTTGGTGGATTTTCTATTTAATAAATACTATTGAATAATTTAAAACTAATTTAACTGGGCGTTGTTGCTGCCAGAGGCCCACATCACCAAGAGTTAATGAAAATTGGGACGCACAACATATCAATATGTCGCGATTTTCATAAACTAGATATCAACATATTGATTTAACGTGATATACGAGGTGTCACGATTTTCGAAGATTAGATGTCAATGTGGCCATTTTAATTATCAAAATAATCGACAAAAAACCCAAGCGAATCACTACAATCCGTAGCTAAATGTTTTTTATTCGGACCGACATCAAACGTTGCATATTTTCCAAATCAATATTAATATGTACAATTGTCATTTAGAATATAATGTGTTGTCAAGACAACAGCATACAACGTCTATAGACATGATAATAATAACTTTATATTAAACCATACTTATCTTATTTATGAGTAAAAATTGTCTATAACAAGGAAAAATGTCTGCACCATCAGAGAATGGTCACTAAAGTCAGGTGGTCGATTATTACAATTCATTTGCTATGGTGCCCAATTTTCGGGGTCAAATGATGGTGGTTGTTTAAAACGGGCCCTACGACCACTCGTCTTAACAACCACCATATTATGCCCCAAAACCAGTTACCCGCTTTAGACAGGTTTGACGTTGCTCATAAACATGATTTTACTACAATACCAAAATAAACCCAGCAATGACAGACAGACAGACAACACTTAGATACATTTAAAGGTACAGTACAACCACATATTAAATATTCACATAGTGTTGTGTTAAGGCGGTAACACACAGCCTGCATATGGGATTGACAGACTAGTTTCAAAATATCGTTCACAGACGTGGCGAGCCTGATCTTAATTTCGTGATGTCTTGTTAAGGTGTCGTGACGTCATCTCAGGTATGAAAAATCATTATATCGTCATCGTATCATCGTCATAGCGTGATCGAATTGATGTATCAAACAGTGGACTGACCTGATATTGTGGTACATCTCTAAAGACCAACAGGGACCGTATTCTGCAGTGGCATTTTAAATGTCAACCTTATCGACTTTTGCATTTAGAACAAGTTTAAACACGCCCGGTATATTATGAAAGATATTTCAGAATGTCGCGTAATGGTACCGTTAACTCAGCTGTGTGGCTAACATATATATATAAAATTGTATACTTTTAGAGGATTGATGTAAAGAAACGAAATAAATCTTAGCATATTATTATTTCATTCGCTATAAATTAATATAATTTTTAAGCTGTGAAATTGAAATAGAGACGCGAGTCCCTAATTCAAATAGGCCTACACGACTAAAATTATTTTAATAATCTTTACAGAATGAAATCATCATATGTTAAGATTTATTTCGTTTCATTCCATCTAGGCACATAATTTAAGCCTTTTAAACGTATACAATTTTAACAATTTTATTTTCAGGCATTTTGCTGTGAAAATGCACCCTTAATAGCAGAAATTAGTCCTCATGCGGTCTAATGTTGAGCGGAATGGCATAGATGTTTGTTTTTCATAATTCTACGTGAATGTCCATGGAAATCAAAGTACAATGGACCTTTTCAGTTTATCCATCAATAATATGACGTCGTAATCAGCTAAGTGACATGTAGGATGACTTCACAAACAATGACGTCATGAATGGCGTTGATAAGTTCATCATGAATGCTTTATAATTGATGACGGACTAAGCGTTGTTGTACCAATGTTGTTAGTCTTTACTATTTAATAAACATGATGTTGAATATTTTGAAACTAATTTGACTGGGCGCTGTTGCTGCCATAGGCAGCAACAGCACCCAGTCAAATTAGTTTCAAAATATTTAACATCTTACCTGCATAGTTTTCTGGAAAATGATAGGCAGAGAGTTCAGGGATCGATCGATCCCAATACGGGCGAAATGGCGCTGGAGCTTATAGCTAGAGATGGGAGGGTCATAGCTAAAACCGGATGTCTCCATTATTCATGCTTACCACGTTTTTTCTATCTCTGTGAGTTGGGAATTATATGATCAGCAAGATTTCTCTGCAGATTAACACGATATTGATGACGTAGATGCTGGAATACCTTGGAGATGGTAAGGACGACATTTAAGATAACATATCTTGATGATGTTACTCTAAGATTCTACGATAATCTCTAACTCTGATATATTTATTAAAGATCATGTAAGGGGTTAATTATCTGGTTCGCCATATAGCCAATCGCACGCTGACTTGCACGGTCTAAATTAGATTCTTGGTTTGCCTAGAATCTCGCATGGCACGTGATGTGTCAGCGATCAAGACAGGATACTCGAGATCCGAATTGTATATATGCAATTCTACATGAATCGTGTAATCTCAGACTCAATCACGTAGGCTTCCGCGATTACGTGATTAAATCGAAAATCGCGATTATTTTTTAAATCGTGAATTTATATGTTTAAAATTTCAATAATCGTGAATAATTTCTTTATGGTAAATATGTCAAACTTTAGGTTTTAATTACTCTTTAATATAATAGGTCGAGAAAATTAGCATTTTGCTTAATGTATGGCCATTTGGAGGCCAACAGAAGACTGTTTTTGAAAATGTATCACTGGAATGACTGGCTAGAGAATCGAGCCAGGTATTCCAGTGATACTTTCAAAAATGGTTTCTTTGGCCTGCAAATGGAGATTTCTAAACACCATTGCACCTTTCGTCATTGATATGTTTTTGTTGTTATGTCGGGATAATTTGTACGTATGCTGATTAATCGAGTAAACACGATTATTCTAAAATAATCGACCGTGATCATAGCAATAATCGTACAAACATACACTTAAGAACAGGAATTTCGTATTGACGAACCTTGTCATAACGGATTTGTTGATAGGAACCTTTCAAGAGCACATCAATTGGTGCCCGATACCACCAGATTGAACCAGCTTAATCCGTCACTTAATGTTGCCCAATATCGAGGATTCCGTTTACGTCACAGGCGTCTCCGCTACGTCATTTCCGGATAACCCCAGTGCGTATATAAAAAGAGACTTTATTGGTAAAAAGGGAACTGTGGTAAGGTCTATGATTGATCGACGTGACATCACGAAATTAGCTGTGATATCTAATCGATAATCAGTCACATACGTGTTTCTATATTAGTTGTGTTCTGGCTTCGAAAACCACCAATCGACCATCTGATGACAACATGTTAGATTAACCCTTTAACACTTGAATTCGTTCAAGAAAATTTCAATTTTCTCATAGAAAATGTCAATTTGCAGACCAAGAGAAGACTATTTTTAGAAAATTTACCACTGGAATGACTGGCTCGATAACCGAGCCAGTCATTCCAGTGGTAAATTTTCAAAAATAGTCTTCTCTTGGTCTGCAAATGGACATTTCCCAAGAGCGCGTCAGAAGCCGTCTTTGGCTGATATGAGTGTTAAAGGGTAAATACCTTGGTTGTTAGATTTAGATCATTTTCAATAGATACTTATTTAAAACCGCCTGTAAATTCATCTAAGTTATCTTCGATTATTAAAAGTTGTAAAGTTAATTGAATAAATTATATCTACCCAAGCGCCAGCAGTTCCTGATAGTTAATTTCGAGGATCATCGTGAGAGAGAAAACGACAACCTTTCCTACCGAATCTTCAATATTTGACTTCGAGCACTGGGGTCAGAGTGACGAGGAATTATTAATCGGTATCGGAGACCGACCCACGTCTTCGGTGTAAGATATTAGGACGAACACTCTTCAACAAGACAACAAATTGCTAGCGGCAATTCGTAATGGATCCTTCCAAGCTTAGCTATGCCCCGCCCATCCCTAGTTAAGCTCCGCCCACGTTTCTCCCGTGTTGGGATCGATCGATCACCGAACGCAATTTGACTAGCAATTTCCAGAAAACTATACAGTTAAGCTGTTGAATATTTTGAAACAAATTTTTTGATGACAAGTTGCTGGTATTTTGGAACTAATTTGACTGGGTGCTGTCGAATTAGTTCCAAAATATTCAACAACAACAGCACCCAGTCAAATTAGTTCCAAAATATTCAACAGAATTTGTATTAAATGGTAAAGACATACAACTGATACAACAACGCTTAGTCCCTCTTAAATTTTGCATTCGTGATGTACTTATCTACGCCATTCATGAGGCCTTTGATTATGACGTCATCCTACACGTCATGTAGTTGATTATGACGTCACATGATGGATGGATAAACTTGAAAGATCCATTAACAAGTTCGTTATATGACATACGGACAAACAGTTTGTTAGCAACTTATTAGCAGAAAAAGTCTGGTGAAAGAGTTGGTTGAAAATAGAACTGTGTTGGGTTGGCATACTAGTCTGTTGTTAAAGAATTGTGTCTCAGCACCTTAAGCCATGAAAGGTATGAAAGTGGTGACATACGGGATACAAAATAAAGGGATTCATTCCTTGTGTTGCCCCACCCATTTTTAACTAAGCTCCGCCCATGCTTTGTATGTGTTGGCATCGATTTATATACTTTGAATCCTGAATTCATATAATCCCAATTTCAAGCTAACCATATAGGTAAGCCGTTGAATATTTTGAAACAAATTTGACTAGAAGGCAGCAACTGCGCCCAGTCTAATTAGTTTCAAAATATTCAACAGAATGTTTATTAAATAGTAAAGTCATACAATTCGTATACTACGGACGATCTAATGTTTTTAACGGACCGTCATACGTCATTCATTAAATATTTTGATTGTGACGTCAGCCTACATGTGACGTTATTGATTCTGATATATTTGAGTAACAGATCGGATTTATCCATTAACAAGCAACAAATTGGCTCGTGTATCACCACACAGCAACAAGATGGGCTCAAGAAAAAACTACTTCATCCCATATTTTCAAACAACAAAATACCAGCAACTTGTTGGTGTCGCGTGGCATACAGCCAGCTTGACGTGGTTGGTAGCGATGTGTTGCTAGTGATTTTTTTTATCCAGTGTGTCACCGCCTTAAACTGTTTGAAACACCTAAATCCCAACGCACACACCAAACATTTCCCGAAACATGTCTTTTAAAACAAATGTGTTAGCCAAATGTTCGTAGTACGTATTGAATGTTTGGACTCAAACATATGTTTTAGAACAAATGTTTTCGAAATCAAACCTGCTTGATATTTCCAAAAATGTTTCAGTTAAAACATTTGTTTGCTGCGTGGTGATTTGAGCGAAACAATTCTCGAAAACATTATTTTACAATCAACCAATCAGCGCCAGGGTGAAATACTTACATGATAGGTCGCGTGAATAACGCGGTAACAAAATGGCAGCTGGTCAACTCTGGTGCTGATTGGTTGATTGTAAAATAATGTTTCAAGATTTGTATGCTCAACGCACACTGCCAGAGACAAATGTTTTTAACCGAAACATTTTCGAAAATATCAAAATGGTTCGATTTCCGAAACATTCTGCTATGAAACATTTGTTTCAGCCAAACATTTGTTTCAGCCAAACATTTGGGTAAAACGTTTGTTTCTCGTAAATATTTTGAAACAAATGTTGGTAGCGTACGTTTAGCTTTAATCTGATAACTAAACTTAGTTATTACGGGAGCGAATATTAATTTTCTGTGTAAAAATAATCTCTCGAAAACAAAACAAAATATTTAAATTTCTATATTCCAAATATACACAAATGGCACCCACTATATAGGGCCTATAGTAAACTTGTAACATACACCCATATGACTATATACTATATACACGTAAGAATATGACAAAGATAAAAAATAGTATTACGTTTACGAGATTCGGAACTACAAACCACTTTATAGACATGGGAGAGGGGTGGAATAGACCGAGCCTAACATAAATATCACATGTGTACTAAAAACGATACGATATAAGTTACGAATACCATTATATTTCTACACGATAGTTTTTTGAGAATGAAAGACAGAACGTCCTACTATACTACTAACGCAAACGATCAAACTACAATAGAGTTTAAAACCCCCACATAATATGTTTCCGAAACAAAATAAAACGTACTGTTGAATATTTTGAAACATATTTGGATTGGAAAACATTGCTGCCTAAGGTAGTAATGTTTTCTAGTCCATTGAAGGATTTCAGTTTATCCATCAATCATATGACATCTTAATCAACTACGTGACGTGTAGGATGACGTCATAATCAACTAGGACATGAATGACGTAGCTAGGTTCGTCACGAACGCTTAATTGATGACGGACTACACATTGTTGTAAGAATTGTATGCCCTTACCATTTAATAAAAAATGCTGGTGAATGTTTTGAAACTAATTTGACTTGGCGCTGTTGCTGCCATAGGCAGCAACAACACTTAGCCAAATTAGTTTCAAAATATTTAACAATTTACCTGTATAGTTTTCTGGAAATTGAGATTCAGAGAGCGCAGGGATCGATAGATCCCAGCACGATCAAAGTGTGGGTTGGGCTTAGCTAGGGATCGGCATGGAATAGCTAAAACGGGATTCCTCAATCATGTTCAAAATATTAAACAGAATATTTCTTACTAACTAACATGTTTCTAGGTTTTTTTAAAACATCTTAACTTATTTATGAGTTGCACTGTAATATTAATACTATGAACTATAGAGAATCTCAACCGAGGTGATATTTCGCATCAAATTTATCACACTCGTATGATCTCATTTGAAACGCGTTTTAGAGAGTTCCAAGAGAGATCTTACTAAACGAGTATGAACAATTTATTACAAAATGGCGACAAGTGTGAGATTCTATTTATCACATTAGCTAGTATTTTTGTCACCTAAAAATTTTAATTTTATAAGCAATTTACACTACCGTCTTTAATTTGTGACTCGCGACTAGTATATTAAGTCAGTCTATCGTCAGTCGGGCAGTCTGTTGCACCCTGTGAAATTTTTGACATTTTTGGTTTAAGGTGATTTTCCACCGCTTATGCGCGTTGCGAAAGATGTCAACGATGCGAACGAAACCGAATTTTTGAATTTCAATTAACTCCCTGTTAGTACAGACGGACAGACTCAAATCGCAAATGGTGTTTGTAATTATTAGCGATTAACAACTGACTGACAAATAGGACAACATTAATATACATAACGAAGGGCTGCAATGTTAAAGTGTCATTACATTCATGAGTGAATTACCATCAAGGTATTCATATTCTTTGTTGAAATCAACACAATATGGATGTTAGTACATGCTTAATCGTGTATTTAACGATTATTTCGCCAGGTAGGCCTATTCTATATCAGTTTAAATATTTGCCAGTGCTTTGCACTCGGACCAATATAGAAAATGATATAGAATACCAGGCGAAATACTCATGCAAATATACGACTAAGCATGTCATAATATGTTTATTTCATGTTACATTTTCAGGGCGACCCGCTTGTCATGATTTTTTGGCCGGAAAATAAATTTGGACAAGCGTGAGAGCGCGCGGTTTGCCATTTTCGGACAAATCCTGTGAGCGAGCATTCGTCTCTCCCCAGTGTTTGCATATGTGAGCATGCATAAATGCATGCAAATCATCAACTTAAACTTTAACCTATATATTAAAAACTGCAAAAGCATAAATATAATTCAACAGATTTATTTATTAACACTTAGCAGTTAATATTATTAGCTATTTTGCGTAAAAACATTCTTTGATAGGTGGATGAAAAAAAAATCCGGATATTTCATTAGACTTACTGCAGCTTGATTTAGACGTAATAGCAATTCTGGCATCATAATGTCACATTGACCTGAATAGATTCAGTAACTCATCTCCGGAGTAGGCAAAGTGCCAATTACTAATCAATTTCACATCACGTGTCTACTAGTTGTCGTCTGCTAACAGGTGTTCAGAAACAAGTCAAGTACGCGTATTTTATGTGCGATAATAATAGGAATAGGATTATTATCGTCATTTTATGTCGTTAAATGTTGCGCTAACCAGAAATAAATTCGGAAAACATTAGAAAATCACAGGAATTATAACATATTTTTCTTTATTTACGGGATTAATATTTTAATCGGCCATTGGCGACCATTTAAAATTACACCATCAATATTTTCGCGTACAGTGGAAAAGCTATTATTGGTTTCATAAAAAATCGTTTGACTCGTTCCCAACGCACGCAAGCAGTTGAAAAATTATTGCGCATTGATACTTGCTCTATCACCATAGCGCTTTAGTGTTCAAAGTTCCTCTAAGACAAAGAATACTGGAAAACTGGTGTATAATTCTTTTGGATTTTGTGCCAGACATTAGTGAACAAAAGTTCAAGGTCCTTCCCCCGGAAAGACAAGGGTATCCTCTATGCGAAATGTAATATAATCAAAAACATAATGACTAACCCAAATAACGCAGCTTACTGGGCCGATGTTGGGCCGATACTTGCCTCGGCCCGTTATCGGGCCAGTAAGATGCGTTATCGGGAACCATTCTCAAGCAAACAATAAGGTTTAAACAAAAGCAAATAAGTTTATGCTAATTCTAAACTAAATTATACACAGTAGCAGAAAGTAGACCGTCTCTAGTTAGAAATCAAATGCTGCTGTATGATGTTGCTATTAATTACAGCAACAACTTTTAACAACTTTCAACAAGAAATGTGAACCCTTTGAACGCTAAAGTCCCATAATCTCAACTTACTATGCTGTCGACTATTTTGAAATCAATTCAGATGGAGCCTGTTTCTGCCATAAACAGCAACAGGCTCCGGAAAAAGTTTCACTTCAAAATAATCAACATGATACAATGTAAACTCTTTCTTTACTAATTTGCTCTTTGTGGTTCGAAGGGTTAAGGAAATATACATCGCGAATTTTCTTCCGTGATTTTTTACCTCTGAATGGTTCATATTAAGCCGACGTGATAATATCGTGATATAACGATTTATCGCTGTCAATTAAACATCGATATATCGATATATCGCAGTTCAATTTTTTTTTTTTAACTTACGATCGCCGGCTACATATAATACAACAAATTGTATGCAATATGCAATGACGTGATTGGCGTCACATCACGTGTAGTAAATTACGGTAGTTGATTGGTCCACATAAGATGCTGGGAGAAACAGAGGTGCGAGGCCATTACGCGCAGGCGGCGCAACGTCTCTAATACCGCAGCTTACTGGGCTGATGAGGGGTCGATACCGGACCGATGATGAAAGTATCGATACAGTGTCGGCCCAGCATCGGCCCAGTAAGCTCTGTTATCTGGGCCTTCTGGGGATGCTGCCTGCAACTTACTGTGTGACGAAGTTGAATTGAAATGAATCAATCTGAACTCTTCGGCAATATCCGTGAGCTGGCACCAAGCTCGGATGCATGCCCAGATAACGCGGCTTACTGGGCCGATATCGTACCAGTATCGGTCCGATATCGGCCCAGTATCAGCCCAGTAAGCTGTGTTATCAGGGTCAAGTATATATGGATCCAGTGTGAAAGACCTAATTAGACTTGTGCAATGGCCAATGGAGGGGTGGCATCTGTCACTCAGATATCTGACGTAATAATGCAATACGTTACTTTTGAGGTGACGACATGATCAAAAGGGTATTGCTGCTTATTCAAAAACCCCGAAAAATCTGCCCCGAAAGTGTACGAATTGTGTGTATTTGATGAATACACAAATTAATATACATTCTGTTGAATATTTTGGAATTAATCTGACTGGGAGCTGTTGTTAGCTATAAAGGCCACCTTGTATAGTCACATTGGAATTTAGATTCCGATAATTCAGCTTTGAAAGTTTCAAATCGACTCACATATACAAAGTTGGTGGCGTTTAGCTAGAAATTGGCATGGCATAGCTAGAAAAGGATCGCACTATTGACATACATAGCAGTGAAGAGAATCTATAAGAGATGTTGTATGAAACAAACAGCTTTTAGCATCAAATGATAGTCGTTCTTTCAGACAGGTGGTCTTAAGACATACATAGCAGTGAAGAGAATCTATAAGAGATGTTGTATAAAACAAACAGCTTTTAGCATCAAATGATAGTGGTTCTTTAAGACGGGTGGTCTTGAGACCACCCGTCTTAAAGAGCCCCTATCATTTGGTGCTAAAAGCTCAAACTCTGTCTGATGTGGTTATGTCTATCAGTGGCTTGGTCCCTAAACATAATCTAGTACAATGGTTATTTACATGCGAATATTAAAGTAGGAATATTACCCTAAACGTGCAGGTTAAAGTTCTCGTAATGCGTTATAATAAGCGCTAGAATATTCACTGTATCACATTCCATATATATCCTAAACAGTATGAGGGTTTGGTATAGATAGTTAGTATACAGTAGCTGTAGTGCTAACAGTAGACCTACAATCATAATGAGATGGCGGGGTGACTGGAGTGGCTAGATATTTAGATTCGATTAATAGTTGTGATTGACCAAACGGTAATTTGAAAATCCAGAACAATCCACGGCGAAATTTTGACTATTTGAAATTAATTTACCTTAGACAGCAATAGCTTCCAGTCAAATTAATTCCAAAATATGCATCAGTCTAGTTGCTATTGACATAATAGAATATGTGTTCAGATCCACGCCTCCTCACTCACCAAACATCTTAAAATATTGGGACGTGCGATATATCGTTAGATCGCGAGTTTATAAGCTATATTATTTATCGCGATATCGCTTAGAGCAATATCGCACACTCTAGTAAACATCCATGCATATTTGTGATTAACACGTGTATAGTATTAGTAGTCTCGTCAAGGTCGGGTGATAATTGCGTCACGTATTTTACAGCAACTTCTATAACGTACCAATATACCAGTGAGACCCGAACGCTGTATAGTGGTTATACTTTAATACAAGTCGCTCACAATAGGAAGTGTGATTTTTAGGAGCCGCAAAATAACCATCCCTGTCTTTCAAACATCATATGTTCCTCTATAAAACGAGAAAGCGGGACTTTAGTTTCAGACGACGGCTCCAGATTCACTTCACGTGCTACCAAGATCGGGTACCAGTTACGGAATGTACCGAAGTGTACCGAGTAGTTATAGTAGTGACGTCATATACATATATATACAAAAACGAATGCAGTCGTACACGCGATGACGATGTAGGCTCTACAAATATCAAAGATGCGTGTACACATTTTGGACGAGAGATATCGCTCATTGCACTAAATACTTCCTCTTCACCTGGTCGTCATCATGG
This sequence comes from Chaetoderma sp. LZ-2023a, assembly GCA_034401795.1. Lineage (NCBI taxonomy): Eukaryota > Metazoa > Mollusca > Caudofoveata > Chaetodermatida > Chaetodermatidae > Chaetoderma > Chaetoderma sp. LZ-2023a. The sequence goes on from CM067373.1 coordinate 154,327,641, forward strand.
TAACGAATTCTGGAAATAAAATATTGAAATAAAATTTAAAATATACCATTTTACAGAAGTGATAGAACACTAGATAAGAAAAAACAGCATAGTTATCCTCGCAAGCAGAAACAAGCACCAATTCACCTTTCCAGAGTATCCATTCATCATCAGACCTCGTATGACGTCATAATCAGCTCAGCGCGTGTATGATGACGTCATAATCATTACGTCACAAAGGGTTCAATATAGACCGTCACCAAATTTCAAATGGTCCGAGACGTTGTATGAATTGTATGTCTTTGTAATTCTTTGTTATTTAATAAACATGCTGTTGAATATTTTGAAACTAGTTTGACTGGGCGCTGTTGCACATCTGTAGCTAAGCTCCACCCACGCTTCGGTAGTGTTGCGATCGTTCGATCTCTGTACTCACTGAATCTCAATTTCCAGAAAACCATACTTGTAAGCTGTTGAATATTTTCAACTTAATTTGACTGGGTGCTGTTGCTGCCTATTAAACAGTAAATACATACAATTCATACAACAACGTTTTGTCTGTCATCAATTAAGTGCCCATGACGAACTTAATGACGTCAAGCATGACGTAATTTATTACGACGTCAACCTACACGTCATGTAGTTGATTATGACGTCATATGACCGACTGAGAAACTGGAATCCTCCCTTCATTCACAGTAGCATGTATGTATGATTACTGTATTCTGCGGCTGTAGTAGTAGAACATGTTATAGCTCTTGAATACTATGGCAAATCCTCAGCCAAATTTTTTTAGCTTCCTCAGGTTCATTCTTGATCTTAGTGCACCGAGTCCTGCTTTGTTAATGTCACTTCGCAACACGCTTAACCGCCTCTTAATGCCTCTCCTGATTTTTTATTTATTGGCTCCTAGTAGGGAGAATTTCAAGGCTCTCTGTACTGGCTATCTTCTGGCATCATTAGCACATGGCCAAACATGGATCTTGTACTTGTAACTTGTAACATATCATAACCTCCTTTGTAGGAGAACCGCATTAACATGCGTATGTGTGTGTCTTGGTCATCAACAATTAACAATAATTAACAAAAATTTACAATTAGGTAGAGGCAGTAGCGAAATTGGACATACTAAGTAGCTTGTAGCTACGTGTATGAAGTAAGTAAGTTAAGAGTCTAGCATGAAATTAATGTGCTCAGTAACTCAGGCTTCAGTAGCTCAGGATCGATGATTCTGGTAAACTCTAATATAAGTTGTACGAGTTCTTAAGCTGAATACTCGCTAGCACCTAAATGACAATTTGTCAGAAGGCAAGCATCGATAGACTGAATCGGTCCCTGCCTTATGGACTCCAATGAGTGGACATCTGGTTAGAAAGTGTTCCAACGTTTCCTGTTAAGATTTACATAATTGGCATAATTGATTGACTATATCTTTTTAACCTACTTCGGCTCTCTTGTTGCACATACATTCCATTGAGAAACTTCAATTTAACCACTATGCAGGTACCATCTCTTTCTGAAGGGCAATCAGCTTGCAGTACAAGATGCAGTTTTCCTGGAATAAATGGTGTTTTATTCAGGTACTTCGGTGAACTGTACAATACTACTGCCCTTGATATTACTTCCTTCCAGGACAGCTGAATATCTTTCTTAATCAAGGACTTCCACTTCTTCTGTATAGAATCATCCAGATATACTTCAGCATCCTCTAAGCAATACTTCTGCAATATCCTTTTTAACTCCATAAACCAGCTGTGACGTTCAATAGATTTTGCAGACAATTGTCGCCTAGCTATTTTCTTTTCAAGTGGTGATTCGGGAAGATTTGAGATGGAATTAAAAAGCATACGTGCTTTATGATACACTTCTGCTTCAACTTGGAGAACACCCGTTAAGATATATATTGCCGGATCAGCTGTGTTCATTTGTACTGGCAGAAGTTGGTTCAGAAGCCGTGTTTGGTACTTCTCCGGTTTGGACAGATGCACACCTCCAGGTAATATGACTTCAAGCCAGTGAGCTTACACCTGCGCTATGTAGATTTTAAAACGGTGAATAATCGTAACAGGATCTAGGCCATTGTGCCCATGAAATCCTGATGAAAAAAGACATTAGCCTGTTCGGCATGACTTCTTTATATTTTTATCCACGTTATGCATATGTTCTCATTCAATGATGAACATCTTGTTACTCTCAAATGGGAACTATCAGTCTCGACCGGCATATATTGATCTTCTAAGACGAATTCTTCGGCATAGTCATTTTTAGAAGTCGGAGATATTGTAATAGAAACACTTTTCTTAGGTTGAAGTTGATATCTCTATATATTAGTAACGTCTACTGCAATGTTGATAAGTTCCTGCATGGCCACACTCGCATTACTCATCAAGGAAACCTCGTCCGCGCAGGCACTATCGTTGCTTAGAGTGGGTTCTATATGTGCTCCTATATTCGTAGCTGTTAGTCTATGAAGTAGGAGATCTATGAATGGTTTGTAGAGGTCTGTACTAATAATGCTACCTTGTCTGACACCACTGGAGTATCTCGAAGGGTGCTGACCATGCCATTCCACTTGATCTTTGAGGTGGCTCCTATATGGATACTCTGTATTAAGTTCCGGTGCTTGTCATTTATTCCCGCTTGATATAACCTTTGCAGAAGATGGTTATGGTCAACCACATCAAATGCTGCTGCGGCATCTAGAAGAGTCAGATGTGCTAGCTGAGTGTTCTCTATAGTACTTCTCTACAGGAAAAGCAGCATGCATGGGAGACACGCCTGCTGTAAATCCTCTCTGCGTTGGACATTGACTCATCTTGATCCTATCTTTAACCCTTTACTTTAATCTTTCATCTTAGCTGGACGACTTTTACGGATAGTTGCGATTTATTACACATCTTGCATAGTGCATTGTTGGAAATTATGCTGTCTGGCCATCAGTGCCCAGTCACGATGCGGAAGAGTGCGGTGGCATGCATAAAGTTTGTCTTGACATTTCTCTGGAGCTGTCCAGCTGTTACATTTGTAGAACATCAAGGATATGCAGGCTGCGTTGTACAAACGTAGACTTCTTGTCAATGGCATATTTGATCGACGAATCCACATCTCTCAGAAAGACTGGAAAACTTATGTTTCCCATGACGCAATGTGCAGTAATGCCATCAATACCACAGAGCGGGGAGCCCAGGCTTTCACTCTTTCTTCATGGAGTGGATGGTCATTTTCTTTAGCTTCATGCTTTGTCAATCTAGGTATATGTAGTTGAGATCTGTTCTGGATTCACTCATATAGAAATTCTCATTTCGAATTAGCTATCGGGGTTTCGTGTCCTCGTCCGTGAAGTCCACATCGCCGGCATCTTCCAGCTCTAGCATACACAGTATTAACACTCGGGGTTTTGTGAAACTTTCCCGCACAGATTTAAATACTGCAGCAAGATAGCAGGTAAAAGGCACAGACCATCTCCAGGTATGTGGGTGGGATGGGGGTGTGGTGTGGTGGGGGTGTTAATGTCTCAAACTCTGCAGACTTCGCTGTCTTGACTCGTACTCTCAGCTTGGTGTCTGTAGTAGTAGTCTCACCAGTCGCAGCTCATCCAAGTTCATTTGCAAATGGCCTAGCTGGAGCAGTACATCTAGGATCTTTGAGCGATTAATTGTGTCGAAGGCTTGTGGCATGTCAATACCCATTTTGTGGAAATCCCAGTGTTTGGACTTGAGTACTGAGACAAGAATGCGCTAAATCAATACAATGTACGCACAGCTGCTTCCACGTTTAAAGCGACTTTGACAGGATCCAGGGACGTCATCGACCTTATCTCGGATGCGGCATAGGGTAATGTTGGATACGATCTTCCGTATGTTGTTGTGGGGCACAACGTAGTACAGCTTGGCTTCCCGTGCTCGGATAGCGCGATAATGTTGTCTTGGTCTGCAGCGTCGATGGTAAGATGGTGCGTAAAGGCTGACTTGATTAGGTGCGTGATCGGTTTTGTGATAATGTCACTTGCATATTTTAATAGTTCATTGTTCATGCCATCACCATAGCATATTTTCCTAAATATATCAATACCTCCCATGTTAAGGTATGTTGCTGGGCTAGTACTCACCCCCTCTCGATGACCTTCAAATGGATGGATCCGCTCTGCCACTCAAGTAACAGACGTCATAATGAATTATCTCACTAGTTAGCTGACGCCACAATCAACAGCTCTGAGTCAGATTAGTTTCAAAATATTCAACATAGTGGTTGTTAAATTATAAGTTCATCAAAGACACACAGTGGACCTTTTTATCTAAGCCCCGCCCATTTCCAGCTAAGCTCCACCCACACCTCGCTCGTGTCGTGTCGATCGATCTCTGAACATCCTGACTATCAATTTCCAGAAAACTATACAGGTAGGCTGTTGAATATTTTGAAACTAATTTGAAGGGGTGTTGTTGGTGCCATAGGCAGCAACAGCGCCCGGTCAAATTAGTTTCAAAATATTCAACAGCATGTTTATTAAACAGTAGAGAAAACAATTCTTACACCATGTCAGACTATTAAGAGTTAAATACGGGCCTAATAGAATCATTTATGAGGTAACGATTATGACGTCATCCTACACGCCGCTTAGCTGATTATGACGTCATATGACGTCAAATCATCGATGGATACTCTGGAAAGGTGAATTTCTAAACTATCATAACAAACCTTTCCATTTTCGCCATCTTGATTGTTACGGCAGATAAGATATGACGTATTTGATGTCAGATACTTGAATGGCAGCTCATAGACAACTATTGCAACAACAGCGCCGAACAAATTAGTTTCAAAATATTCAACAGCTTACACGTATAATTAATTGTAATAGAGATTCTTGGACTTTAGTGTAAATTTACCGGACGACGGCGGAAGTAGCCTATACTTAAGCGCTAAAATAAAGCATTAATTTGCCAGTGTATCTCACAGCACTGCGATTAAAGGTGTATATTCACAGAGAAATGCGTGAAAATAAAATGATTCAAATTGTGTACTTTTAAAGGCACTATTTGTGTACTTCAATGTAATGAAGGGAAATAAATCTTAACATATGATGATTTAATTAGAATAAAACTCGTGTCTCTAATTCAACTTCACAAATTAATTTATACGTAATGAAATCATCATATGCTAAGATTTACTTCGTTTTATTACATCTAGGCAAGCAGTTTAAGCCTTGAAAAGGATACAATTTTGACTATTTTATTTTCAACCATTTTGGTATGAATACACACCTTTAATTATTCATGCAATAACTGCGAGGCGTTTGTAAATGGATTTGAAAAGGATTAACAATTAAGAATGAGATGGAAATCCTAGAATCAGATCAAATCGCTGATAAAAAGCCAGTAAAACCGGATTCTTTCGTATTTAGAGGAAATATTTTCTTATCCCACTGCTCTCCAATGGAGCTTTCCAGTTTATCTATCTATCATATGACGTCATAATCAACTACGTGACGTGTAGGATGACGTCAAACTCAATGGCGTCATGAGTGACGTAAATACTTATTTGATGACGGACTAAGCGTTGTTGCACGAATTGTATGACGTTATTATTTAATAAAGATGCTGTTGAATATTGTGAAACTAATTTGACTGGAGACTGTTGCTGCCATAGCACCCAGTCAAATTAGTATCAAAATATTAAACAGCTTCCCGGTATAGTTTTCCAGAAATTGATAGTCATGGAGTTCAGGAATCGATAGATCCCAACACGGGCGAAGTGTGGGTAGAGTTTAGCTAAAGATGGGCGGTGCATAGCTAAACCTGGATTCATCCATTGCTGTCTTAAAAAATAACAAAGCAACCAGAAATAACCAAACAACTGTTGTGCTCGTCACCCTCGAGAAACTCTCCCTACTTTTGAGTTCGCTCTCGCAAAGTGGAATGTTCGTGGTCTAGTCCAGTTCAGTAATGGAGAAGCTTGTGGAGAGATTGCAATCACTACAGGATTGATGCCGCAGCCTTTTTGGAGACAAAGGTATCCAATCACACAAAACAAATATTATAGTCTGATCACAAGTCCATTAATTCGCTTGGAGCAGAAATAAGCCAATTACCGGTGTGTAGTTTGTGTAATTGTGCCAAGATCGGTGGACCGTGTCCTCCTCAGTTTTGCAAATATCAGTGACTGTGATCAAGTTCAGATGGCTTACTATAGTCAGTTTGCTGGATTACTGAACATGCGCAGTTACTATGCCCAAGCGAACGCTGTTTAGTCGACTGTAGTTCGTTGGTACCCGATCACCCATTGAATTATTATTGCAGAAAATTTGAAGACGGGTACCAGTCTCGATTAACCCTTTCTGTTGTCTGTTTTGATGGGCGATGAAAACTGGTTATATTTTCCATTAAGATGTCAAAAAGCGTTCATATCAGATAAATTGAGAAGGAAATTGCTCTTGGGAACATTGGCATACAATAGGAAAGTATAATTTCATCAAACCTATGTTAGCTAGTGAAATAGTTACATTTTTATATGCATTTATTCGTGACAAGCATGGCGTGTTCGCCATTTTGAAATTTACGCACATTTTGTAGAACCGAGCTCGGATGCGCGATCGATAATAAGACTAGCTAGCTAACTATTTCAAGTTCGGCTGGTGTCAAGTTACCTATATTTAACTATGGTTAGCCATCCGAACTTGACCTGTATTGCAAACAAAGACTTAACACTGCAAATAAAGAAACCGTACCCCACCCCCTCCAATTGTCGCATTGTGAACGCTGAGAAATCATGTCACATCACCTTCACTACCATTCATTACTCACGATCACCTACTCCTCTATGATGAATTGTATATACCTATCGCCATTTCAGCAAGATGGCAATTGTTCGTACGTGGCGACATCAATAAGACTCACCCTAAACATATTGGGTAGAAGCGGGAGACTGGCAAATATCATTTTTAGGGTCATCATAGAGTTTCACTAGGTATGTCTCCAGGCTGGGACCTTCCTATATTGGCAGCCATCTCGGATTTCAAAATGGCCATCATGCGAAATCTAGTTTCCTTAATAACTCAAACACAGTAGAAGCAAAATTCTAATATCTTCACCCACATTTATGATACCAAGGACCCATATTAGAATACATTTAAAGCTCTAATGTGTTATTCTTTCAATTTAACCCTTTAGTGGCGAATCCATCTTGGATTTCAAAATGACCGTCATGCGAAATCTAGTTTTCGTAATAACTCAGCACTCAATCATCGTAGAAACATAATGCTGGTGTCTCCCCCAATATGTGTGATGACGAGGAATCCAATTATCGTACTTACGAATAGTGTAGTGTATTAACTATTATTAATTTTAAAGATGGCCACTGCAGTTAAAGAAATTTTTGAGAAAATAAATCAGTGATGTTACCAGATTCGAAATAATCCAGTAGTCAGATGCATCACCTCTAAATTCGTCTTGTTCACTTTTAATCATAACTGGGATTCGTATTATAAGGATCCATACACAAGTTGTTACGAGTGCAACCACAGGCACTTGTGCAACATACATTGTTTTTTTACACATGCAACTTTGAGTGCAAGATTGTAGTACCATTCCACTGGAATTCTGCTCCTGTGACCTGACACAGTGTACAGCAACGTCTTCAAATGAAATTGCACTAGCCGGTTTGTCAATAGCTTGTAGCCATTCCATCAATAATTGCACATGTCTTCCTGTTAACATTCGTAGGTAAATCTGTCTGGGAGACATCATTTGCAAGGATATCCATCAGTCGCGACTTGTTAGTTTTTCTTAGCATATCATCTGCAGTTGTTGGTGATAGAGGTAGAGCACACGATCCCTGGTGAACCATATTATCTATATCAACCTCTCGCCCAGCATCCACTGAAGTTATCATATGATGGAACAAGTCTATGTCACCTTTGATAATTGTCTTCTGATTATGCATTCGAAGTTCTGTTTTATACAATGAAGCCATCGTTTTGGAATTTCTTCTTTAAGGAATCTTGAAAACCTTCTCCACGATCAATGAGACGCGTGACTAGTGATTTTGCTATTTCATTTCCATTTTCTTGAGAACTGCAGTTGTTTGCCTTGATATCATCAGTTGCTACATCACCAGTGGATGAGGTCACTAAGTATGTGGAATCGCTACAATTGTTTAAGAATTTGTTGGACATCAGACTTGGTATCGTTTCATACAAGTTGCACGACATTCTTTGCAGCTATTTACAGTTTCCTCATCTTCTTAATGGAGCCCAAATAGTATGTCACTATTCATAGTAAGCCTAGCACTTTCATTGAAGGTAAGACTCCATCTATGCAATGCTGTGTTAGATTGGGTCATACCAATTAGGCATTCAGAAAACGTTCCTAGTTTGTTGCAGTGCTCAAGACCTTGGCCATCTTGAATATGATTAAACATGTGCTCAGTTTCCTTTACAACAAAGTCTCCTCGAAGAAGTCCCCCTCTAAACATCTGGTGCAGTGGCATTAAACCGCATCATATCTGCGAGAAATACAGACCCGCCCCCAAAAGCACCCCGGCCCCAATATCTTTATAGTGGGTGTGATCGTAGACAGCAAACCAGGGAAGCATTTTGGTAAATGCTAACAGATACAGGTGTCAGTCTCTATCTCTACTAGCGCATGTAAACCTGAGTAATGTGGAGACTAGTTGCGTGTATTGTCTCCATAATAAAAGGGTAGGGTTATCAGAATGCTCCATGTCGAATCTACACGTTTACTCAATATTTCACACAGTGCAAACAGTGTTTCAAGGTTACCTAGAGTCTGGACATTGCCCTTGTCTTGCAACCCATTGGCAACTTGTACTGGCATAGTCTTTAGTGTCTCAGTGTCAATAATATAATCAGATTACTCAGCCCGTGTCAAGAACATCGGCCACAAGGGAATCCACACAGGCCTCAAATGTTAACTGGTGTGCACTGAGTACACAATTCCACATTTTCGCTTTCATAATATTCTCAGATGTGGTGATGCCAAACACGCCACTTTCGATCCAGAATTGACCATATGTTGTCCAATGGCCATTGAAGAATTGAGATGGGTCTGGAATCCTCCAAGCATGATTATAATGTTCTGCCAGTCCCGACAGTGATTGCTGTCCGACTGCAGCAATTTCGTCTTGCAGTCCAATTGTTCGTCAAATGTTATTATGGTGTAACGTTGTCCATGACCTCTAGCCATGCCCTGATATCTTTGCATAACTGTCCAAATTCTGTCAAAGTTATACGCTGGGGCACTTATGATAAGTAAACTGCTTACAGCCATTATCTCGGGTTGTGGTGTTTCTACTTTTGAGTTGAAACCACTCCAACGTGGTGCAGACTCCATGTCATTTTGCCTACAAATGATCTAGGCCATATCTTTAGCCTCTGCTTCAATGGGCAGTGTTTTATCTGGATCAAACATAGACATGGTTCCTAAGGATTGAAACACTGGTTCTGGTTTCATTTCAGGCATATTAGCAGACTTCAAGCTCAGAAAAGTGTCTGGTATTTTGAGAGATTTTGATACTCCCTGGGGTATTTCAATATCTTCGATATGCTACAGTCTGTGAAGCATGGAAACTATTTTTGCCATCTGGTGTTTCTGGATTGATATCTAAGTTATCATTCGTGAATCGTATATGCCCAGGCGATTTCACTCCTATAAAATCTCTAGGAATAATAGCATCTCCTTTATCATGATGCTGCAACACCAAACCGGTAGCAATGGATGTGTCAGCACGCAGAGCGTCGTACTACCTCTTCAACATGTTTAATGGCAATGCCACCAATGATGTTGTGTTCTGGTGTACTTTTTATGCCAGCCAGTATTTTTACAACTACCCGAAATAACCAGCTTAGCAGTTCGGTATCCAAATCTGCAGGTTTGTATTGGACTTGAGTAGACTTGCGCGATTACGTGATTAAACCGTGATTATGTTTTAAGTCGTGAATTTATATGATTAAATATTAAATAATCGAATAATCGTAAATATTTTCTATTGCATAAAATATTTCAAAACCGAACTTTCAACTACATTTTTAATGCGATCGGTCATGAAAAATGACATTTTGCTTGGTGAATGTATGCCAATTTGCAGGGCAAGAGAAAACTATTTTTGAAAATGTATTACTGGAATGCCTGGCTCGAGAATCGCATGCCAGTGAAACAATTTAAAAAATAGTCTTCTCTTGCCCTGCAAATGGACTTTTCTAAACACCATTGCAGTTTTCGTCATTGATATTCTTTTGTTGTTATGTCTTGGTAATTTGTATCCAAGCTGATTAATCGAGTAATCGCGATTATTTTTTAATAATCGATCACGATCACTCAACGCAATAATCGCACAAGCCTAGGCTTGAGGCATGATAGCATCATCCTCATATTCGCTTCTATCAGCAACCTTTTGCAATGCATGAACACAACTTCAACGAGAAAAGGGCAACAGTGGCTCATTGTTATTCAAGGGAGCAACAGATACAATGGACTTACAGTAAGTACCCGGATCAATTTGGACTGCTAGGGGTTTACAATATTGCTGCCAGACTGAACTGAGAGAATTGATTCCTCCCATTCTTTAGTTCATCGACAGCATTTAAAAAACATGTACCAGATAACTCAGAACTAGCGTTGTCTTCCGCTTTTTTCTCGTTGGATCTAAAAAATGTTTGATAATATCTTAAATGATATTTTCTTTCATCTGCAACAAGCCTGTATCTCATTGTAGAGTCCATCAGAGCGAGGCATAAAATCTCAACCGATGTTTCGAGTGCCTGAATATTATGTAATGTATCACTTTGGCAAGACTGGCAAAACATACTATTATTTCAATCAACACGCCCGCGATAATTGTTTATCACACAGAATATTTTATTCCTGTGAAACCGATGGTGCATTTGTTACAGTATTTAATCTTGATTCAAAACGAGTCTTTAATCGTTTCAGGTGATCTGGATTTGTGAACTTCTAGTAACAATGTTTGTGCCAGTGGGTGAGATAGAAGCCATCACTGAGGTTAATAGCACAAAGTCTATAAAAAATGCCAATATTCTTTACGTCATTGTACTTTGACCTATGCCTTAATGCCTCTGTTACAAGTGTTACGCCAATTTCAGTCCCATATCTTAAAGAAGCTTTCTTGATAACTGTCTAGCACAATAAACATTTTGAGTAATCAACCTCAACTTCTCGAAATCTTCTTCGGGTTAGTGTGACTACTGGCACCATCATAACATTCTACATATGCAAAATAAAAAAAATGAACCTGTAATGTAAGTTTCAATGTATAAAAGCAATTGTTTAAGGTTATCTGAAGGAATGACATGCAACACAGTTGAACCCGTGTTTCTGTATTTTATATTGTTTATTTGGGGTTTGAAAGAAATTTATTTAGCATAGGCGCTATAAGGTTCGTTAGCTAAAACCACCTGAGTTCACAAGCATGTTTATACAACTTTATATCAGATAGATCTCATAGCAGACGACAAAGCGATAAGTTAGGCATCAATTTACTTTGATCAACACTTTATAAAATTAACCGTGCCCATGTATTATAAAGAGAATGAAATTAATAAGTTTTTTAAATTTTAGATTTGTGGATACTGTCTTGAATTTTTTTGATCAAGTCCAAAGTTTTGGAATTCCTGGCTTACTGAATCGGTTTTCCTTATGTTAAAATGTGAGATATATCGGATCAATAGTTTCTGAAACACGGAAATTATCACATTAATTGTGAAAACTGATCAAGAAACAATATTTTGTGATGAACAATGTCCATTTGCTGACCATGAGAATATTATAAAAAGTGTCCCATTGGAATATTATTCTCTTGGGCAGCAAATGAACCACTTTTGACGCTTTTTTGGCTGGCTTGACCACAAAAAGGGTTGAATTGAATGGATAACGAGGTAGAGCGTTAAATGTACTCCAATGTGCGTTCTTGGTATCATAAATGGAGGTGTAGACACTAGAATTTGGCTTCTATGATGTTTGAATGCTGAGTTATTATGGAAACAAGATTTCGCATGGCGGCCATTTTGAAATCCAAGATGGATTGGCCACTAAAGGGTTAAATTGAAAGGATAACGAGGAAGAGTTTTAAATGTACTCTAACATGGGTCATAGATATCATGAATGTGGGTGTAGACACTAGATTCTTGCTTCCGCAATGTTTGAATGCTGAGTTATTAAGGAAACAGGATTTCGCATGGCGACCATTTTGAAATCCAAGATGGCCGCCAAAATAGGAAACTCCCCGCCTGGAGACATACCTATAAGGACTCTATGATGACCCTAGAAATTATATTTGCTGGTCTCCAGCTTCTTCCCAAAATGTTTAGGGTGAGTCTTATTTGAGCTGTTTTCGGATTCTGCCTAGTGACTATAAATCAATCTAGTCTGTACATGATGTCATAATGAATTACGTCATACGTAGGTCGACGTCACAATCTAAGTATAATGAATGGTATATCTACATCTGTCATGAACAGGTCATAGGCATTCAAGTTGTACGAATTGTATGTCTTTACTATTTACTAGCCATTCTGTTGAATATTTTGAAACCAATTTGTCTGATGGCAGCAGCAGAACTCAGTCAAATTAGTTTCAAAATATTCAACAGTTTCCCTTATTAATTTTCTGAAAATTGAGATTCAGGGTGTACAGGATTCAATCGATCCCAAGACGGGCGAAGCAGGGGCGGAGATTAACTAGAGATGGGCGGGCATAGGTAAAACTGGAGTCATCCATTCGAAGCTCGAAAATTGAACAAAACAGAGAGGAATACAGGAATCGATTTATGGATCGGTTCCTGCGGTGTTGGAAACTGCAATCGTACCGGACCTTTACAATTTTAGCTACGTCCAGCCCATCTCTAGCTAAGCACCGCCCATAACTCGCCCGTGTTTGGATCGATCGATCCCTGAACTTTCTGACTATTAATTTCCAGAAAACTACACAGGTAAGCTACGGCAGCAACAGCGCCCAGTAAAATTAGTTTCAAAATATTCAACAGCATGTTTATTAAATATTAAAGACATACAATTCATACAACATGGCTGACTATTAAGCGTTTAAGACGGATTGAATCGAGACATTCATGACGTAATGATTATGACATCAATCTACGCGTCTCGCGAGGAAATGGATTCATGAATTGGAATCCATTCGCTACATTCATTTTCAGGAACCTGTTCGAATTCATATTTCAAAATATCAAATCGATTCCAAAATGTGTAAAAAGAAATGTGGGCGGAGCTTAGCTAGAAACGTGCGGGTCATAGATAGAAATCGATTCTTCTGTTATTAGGCCCCCCCCCCCACCTATATATCTTTGGAAAAGTTTGTCAAACCTCTAGTAGGTATCACCTGGTCTGCTCTCGTATATATGCTTGGATCATTTACTAACTCGGCATGCCGTATGCCAAGCTCTAATGGTGGATTAGGCACGGATCATTTAATCCTTTCATGACAAAGCAGGACTCTGCAGTGGACTTGAGAGATGTTCGTTTGCAAGCCAAGAGAAGAAAACTTTTGAAAGTTTGCCACTGGAATGACTGGCTCGGCTACCGAGCCAGTCTTTCCAGTGGTAAATTTTCAAAAATTTGCTTCTCTTGGCCTGCAAATGGACATTTAAAGCTACATATTCACAGCAGAATGCTTGAAAATACAATTGTTAAAATTGTATACCTTTATAGGCTTAAATTACAAAACGAAATAAATCATATTAACTTATATGGAATGAAATCATCATATGCTAAAATTTATTTCGTTTCATTCTATCTAGGTACGCAATTTAAGACTATAAGGTTTTTTATATTCTTGTCTGAATTTAGCCATTAAAGGGTTGAGAAATTGAACACAATCTATCAGCCATGTTTTAGCTAGTTGTTTTCCATAATGTAATGGTGTTCCTATCTTTGTCATAAATCTATGGTGGTTGCATCCATATCCACCACAAACCCAATACAACGCTCGCAATCATACATGCGCGCACACACATACACACACGCATGCACGCACGCACGCTCTCACACGCTGGTACACACAGCATTCTGTGTTTGCTTTATACCTTCATAATTGACTTGTCCATCGCCGTCTATATCAGCTTCTCTGATCATTTCATCGACTTCTTCGTCTGTGAGTTTCTCTCCCAAATTTGTCATTACATGTCTGAGCTCTGCCGCGCTGATGAACCCGTTACCGTCCTTATCGAACACTCTGAACGCTTCCCGAATCTCTTCCTCGGAGTCTGTATCTTTCATCTTCCGCGCCATCATCGTAAGGAATTCTGGGAAGTCTATGGTTCCGTTTCCTGTTTGAAAATACATGAAGGCAATAAGATCAGGTATACTTGCTAGGATTATGGATAATTCGCGTCGTTTTGCATTCACGGAAGATAGTTGATCGTCCCGGATAAAGACACAGATACCGACCATTGGGTGCGTTTGACAGGCAAACAATAGTTAACTCTAGTTAGCAATTTGCCTGTCGAACGTAACATTTGTGAACTTTCTAGTCGTAGAAACTCTCTCTCTCTCTCTCTCTCTCTCTCTCTCTCCCTCCCTCCCTCCCTCCCTCCCTCCCTCCCTCCCTCTCTCTCTCTCTCTCTCTCTCTCTCTCTCTCTCTCTCTACATATATATATATATATATATATATATATATATATATATATATATATATATATATATATATATATATATATATATATATATATATATATATATATATATATATATATATATATTTATATATATATATATATATATATATATATAATCGGCAACAGAGAAGTGTTACACTTTCGGAACCTTTTCAAACTTTCAACTTCCCGCCTAATCTCTAAACCTATCAGGTAACGAGTTGTTATCGCGCGGTTGATCCAGTTATCAGTTTTCGTCTTTAGCAGAAATGCATATCAGGATGAAAAATAATGAAAAGTATATTTCTTTTTTCTTTATTTCAAAATGGCTGCCATGTCCATGTCATCTTGTTAGAAAAATACCAATATTTGTATTTGGAAGAAATAAACTCAGTATTAAAAAACGTTGGAAAATCTTTTTTGAAATGGCCGCCGAAAATTTGTAAATATGTTTTGTATTGACTTGAAATAGTTTTCGAGATATCTGTATTTCCGGCCCTATGAGGAATGATATGGGAGCAATCATGTTTTCTCCTAGAGTTTTTGATAGGATACGTGAAACTTGGTAGATGTCCAGTACCTAGTGGCACCATTAGCAGCACACCTTGTCTACAAGACACGCAGATTTACAGTTACATTAGCAAATGTGCTCTGCTAGTTCATTTTGAATTCACTGGGGTGGAAGCTGCTAGCCAGATTGGTTCCCGGTGAACTTACAAACGCGTGAATCAATGCCGTCTACACCGGGTAACGGGTCCTCGCGGAATTCTAATATTATGGACGTCTGATGTCACATAACGAGATTATGTCTGATTACGTGATAAATACGTGTTTTGTAGGACCTTAACAAACGGTTTATTACCCACTGATGACGAATTAATTACGCTTCCAACACAATCGATTTGTAGACAATATGTCGTCTTTCAGAGCGACACTCGTATCAAATACAACAATCAAAACATTGATTTGGGAGGCATTCAACATCGAATACGCGTTCATTTTCAAAGAGCACGAAAATTCCAGCTTAATGAACCTTTCCAGTTTTAGCTATGCCCCGCCCATCCCTAGCTAAGCTCCACCCACACTTCGTGCGTGTTGGGATCGATCGATCCCTGAACTCCATGACTATTAATTTCCAGAAAACTAACTGATAAGCCATTAAATATTTTGAAACTAATTTGATTGTGTGCACAACAGCGCCCGGTCAAATTAGTTTCAAAATCTCCAACAGAATGTATATTAAATGGTAAAGACATAAAATTAAAAAAAGTAACAGATTTTAAAAAGATAAAGACAATCCGAAAAATTGTCAACTAAGTGAAAAAGACTCCGCAATCTCTTATTACTATTTCTTACGTTCAAACCAGTTAATAATGGAACCTACCTTTGGGTGCACAAAATGGGAGTCATTTAAGCCGGGCGGTCGTAAGACTTAAGACTCTTAAGGAACCAGCATCTTGTGGGTCCAGAAGCCATCCCACATAAGATCTGATTTATATTAATGATCACCTCATTTGGAAACACTTTTCTAAGTCGATACAGCGATATTACATGACTATAGCCAGGGTAAGATCGTATGCTGTTGGAACGTCGGATCGATGGATCCCGGAATCTTTTCATTTGCGCTTCTGTCCATGGATGTTGCTTAAAATTGAAAGCATCGTGGGCTTTTGACAATAACCAGTTTTATCTGGCAAGTAATATATAGACGTAAGGACGACCGAGGGAAAGGAAATCCATATTTGTCGTAATCGCAATAAATCTTCGTTAAAAGCTGGAAGTATTCTCTCAGATGTCGCTTTGCTCGCGGTGGGGATGGGGGTGGGTGGGGACGTGGGGTGGGGGCGGGGTGGAGATGAATATGAAAGCTATTGGGCATTTTTGCAAGTCATAGAACGTAACAATTTGTTTAATTTCATGGTTGCCTGGCAAACATTAGGAAAACAGTGTAGATTAAATCAATTTAAATCGAATTAAAGGCGAGAGAGAGAGAGAGAGGTAGAGAGAGAGAGAGAGAGAGAGAGAGAGAGAGAGAGAAGAGAGAGAGAGAGAGAGAGAGAGAGAGCGAGCGAGAGAGAGATATAGAGAGGGTCTATGAGGGAGGACTGGGGAAGAAGAAAGAGAGAGAGATAGGGGAGGGAGAGAGGGAGGGAGGGAGAGGAAGGGAGGGAGTGAGGGGGGTTGGGAGGGAGGGAGAGAGAGAGAGAGAGAGATAGAGAGAGCGAGAGAGAGAGAGGAGGGAGGGAGGGAGAAAGGGAGGAAGGGAGGGAGAGAGAGAGAGACAGACAGACAGACAGACAGACAGATATTAGGAAAACAGTGCAGATTAAATCAAAATAAATCGAATTAAAGGCGCGAGAGAGAGAGAGGGGTCTGTGAGGGGGGACTGAGGAAGAAGAGAGAGAGAGAGCGAGCGAGAGAGAGAGAGAGAGAGAGAGAGAGAGAGAGAGAGAGAAAGAGAGAGAGAGAGACGGAGGGAGAGAGACAGGGGGAGGGAGGGAGGGAGGGGGTATGAAGGAAGGTAAGGGAGTGAGAAACAGACAGACAGACAAACAGACAGACAGACAGACAGACAGACAGACAGACAGACAGACAGACAGACAGACAGACAGACAGACAGACAGACAGACAGACAGACAGACAGACAGACAGACAGACAGACAGACAGACAGACAGACAGACAGACAGACAGACAGACAGACAGACAGACAGACAGACAGACAGACAGACAGACAGACAGACAGACAGACAGACAGACAGACAGACAGACAGACAGACAGACAGACAGACAGACAGACAGACAGACAGACAGACAGACAGACAGACAGACAGACAGACAGACAGACAGACAGACAGACAGACAGACAGACAGACAGACAGACAGACAGACAGACAGACAGACAGACAGACAGACAGACAGACAGACAGACAGACAGACAGACAGACAGACAGACAGACAGACAGACAGACAGACAGACAGACAGACAGACAGACAGACAGACAGAGCGAGAGAGAGAGAGGAGAGAGAGGTGAGGGGGAGGGGAGGGATGGAGAGAGCGAGCGGGGGAGGTGAGGGAGGGAGGGAGGGGGACGGAGAGAGAGAGTGAGAGAGAGAGAGAGAGAGAGAGAGACAGAGATGGGAGAGAGATGAGAAAAGGAGAGAACAAGCGTACGTAGGTAAGTAAATAATATGGGCGTGTGCAGGTGTGTCAGCGAGTGCATGTAGATCTGTGCACGCGCGTGTATATATAGGCAAGTGTGAGAGCGTGCTTATAAGGTGTGCGTGCACGGGCGTTTGATGTTTTGTTCAATGGATGCAAAATGGTGCAAATTCAAAATGACATTTCAATACCAAATGACCGACTACACGCATGGGATATATTTCGGTCGTTTTAAAAGTCAAATGCCTGTAAAAATCTTTGCTACTGTTGAACACTTTAAAAATAACTATAGCCGGGTCGGCTGTGTGGGCGACATAGTATTCTAATTATTTTCATAACAAAAGAGCTGGTGTGTCAGACAAACAAGTTTAACCAGCCGTTCTAGTTTTTGAACAGGTGTGTAAATAAGGACTGAGTCTACCTGTATTTGGACACGGATATGTTTTCCGATTGATGACAGCATGTCAGAAACGTTGATCTGTCCGTGGCTTAGTGGTAATATTCTATACACTACACATTCTATCCTTTACTAGGATTTCCTTCACTACAGTGATTGAATGAAATGTTACAGTTTTAGCTATGCCAGCCCACCTATAGCTAAGCTCCACCCACATCTCGCTGGTGTTGGGATCGATCGATCCTTGAACTCCCTTACTATCAATTTCCAGAAAGGCATACAGGTAAGCTGTTGAATATTTGTGTAACTAATTTGACTGGGCGCCGTTGCTGCCTATAGCAACAACAGCGCCCAGTCAAATTTGTTTCAGAATATTCAACAGAATATTTATTAAATAGAAAAGACATACAATTCGTAAACAACGCATAGTCCGTCTTCAATTATGCGTCCGTGACGTACTTATCTCTGTCATTCATGACGTCATTGATTATGACGTCATCCTAAAGGTCACGTAGATGAGTATGATGTCATAAGATGGATGGATAAAGTGGAATGGTCTATTTACGATGTTGGGACCTAAAGATGGAACCCCAAAGCAACGCATAGCAAATACCGAGTTGTATACCCTTTGCATGCTGAATTCCCAAATTCACAATTTCAGAAGAATCATACAGGTAAGCTGTTGAATATTTGGAAGGTAATTTGATTGGCATTTGGCAGTGGGCGCTGGCATAGTTTCTGATAACATTTGCCACAGTTGTCATAGGTTATAGAGGTTATCTAGCTATAGTCTTCTTACCGGTGGGATTCTTGAGCCACATGTGACCGTCCATAGTAGGGGTAGTAGGCCCGCATTATTTAACCAGTTTATTTAAAATACTGTCAGAAATGCCTTCTCAGAGAGCCTAATTTTCCTAATTCTCACGGTAGCCACCACCCCACCCACCCCACCCTTCCCAGACCCCCCTAATTTTCGAAGCAACAACACCTCCCAAACCTTCCCCACTTGTACCCAAATGCCATCTCTACGCTTGTTGTAGTATTCCGAGGTCTTTCTAAACTATCCCCACTCACTCTATCTTCAACAAATGGTGAGCCGATTTTTGGAGGGGGGGGGGGGAGGTGCACCTATGTCATAAGGGGGAGGGGGGGGCGGGCGGTGGTTCGATAATTTACCGGTTCACCGACAAACGGATTTAGTACCCTTGGAGGACTGTAAAGATAAGGCGTGGTTACACCACGTCACGGCTTGGGGTTCGCATCGCGTACGTTTTGTTAGTAAGCCGGTAGACCATTGTACTGGTTCTTGGATCCACACATTCTGTATCTATTCATAGGCAGAAACGGTACCCGATCAAATTATTTTCAAAATATTCAACAGTTTACCTGTATAGTTTTCTGGAAATTGAGATTCACGGAATTTAGCCCATTACAGATGTTATCTTTGTCGCATAGCAAAGCTCCGCCGTTGTTCTTTATGTAGCCTGTGATATGCTGTTCGTCTGTTTGTCATCTCAAATGTTATACTGCACCGATAGATTATGGTTTATAGATTCCATATCATTCATATTTTGTCACATACCCGTCACTCTGTCACAATTATCTGCTTTCTAATATCGCGTAAATGTTGAACAGTGATCGCCACCATTTTGTCTCCTCAGGCTATAGCGTATGACGTCATGTCAGTGCCAATACATTACATTCTTTTTATGTAATACTCATCTCGTTGAATATTTTGAAACTAATTTGAATGGAAGTTGTTGCTGCCTATGGTAGCAACAACATCCAGTCAAATTAGTTTCAAAATTTTCAAGAGCTTACCTGTATGATTGCTTTTATAACACATTGCCAAACTATAGCTGGCACCTCTACGACTGAGGGTATATATCGACACAGACACACTTGACTTTTTCTGATTGGTTCAAAAGTCAATCATGGCAGACATCATAGGCTGTAGAAATGTAGCAACATTTATCTACTAAAGCCTGAATATCTTTGTTTAACGGCATGATAAAAGCTTTAAACTACCTTCATAGTTTATGAGTGGCACGTTAGATCACCTGAATATCTATCAAGAGATGAGATTAGTTATCCTTTAATTTACCATGCATTTTTCTGGAATTGGGGTTCTTATCTAGCTCTTCAAGTTCTGACCACTTTAATAAAGGATTAATCCACATATTAGCTATGCCCCGCCCATCTAGCTAAGCACCTCCCACGCTTTGTCAGTGTTGGGATCGTTTGAACACTGAACTCCCTGAATTTCAATTTCCAGAAAACTATACTGGTAAAGCTATTTTGAAATTAATTTGACAGTGTACTGTTGCTGCAATCAAATTATTTCTAAATATTCAACAGGATGTTTATTAAATAGTAAAACATACAATTCGTACAACTGACGGCCTATTAAAAGATCCTGACGGACTTAGCTTCGTCATAAATGGGTTAATATACTAAATAACTGAATTCTCAGTATTATGGATTCAAGGGAGATAACTGTTGAAAATTATTTATTGAAAGTCATTTCTTCCCTGGACATATCCAGTGAGTTAATGGACACGTGTTCATATTAATGTATATTTGTAATATAAAATGTGTGAGTCATGAGTGAGTGAGTGAGTGAAGGAGTGAAGGAGTGAGTGACTGACTGAGTCAGTGTGTGCGTATGTGTATAAGTGCATTTATGAGTGTGTTTGTATGTATGTGTTTGCTGCTTATTTAACTGTATATAGTTTATTGTGTTTGGGAGGGCCTCAGGAAGATCAGTTTACTGATGATATACCCTCGATAAATAAAGATTATTATTATTATTATTATTATTATTATTATTTTTATTATTATTCATTACCGAGTTATGAATGTGAGCTAATTGATTATGACGTCATATGTTTGATGGACAGATTGGATTCCTCTATTGCAATGGACATTTTCAGGGTAATGACGTCATATGACGTCATAATCAGCTAAGCGGCGTGTAGGATAACGTCATAATCATTACGTCATAAAAGATTCTATACGGCCCGTCTTTAACTCTTAATTGTCCGACACGTTGTACGAATTGTATGCCTCTACTATTTAATAAACATGCTGTTGAATAGTTTGAAACTAATTTGACTTGCGCGGTTGCTGCCATAGGCAGCAACAGCATCCCGTCAAATTAGTTTCAAAATATTCAACAACTTACCTGTATAGTTTTCTGGAAAATGTCAGGGAGTTAAGAGATCGATTGATCCCAACACGATCGAGGTGTGGGCGGAGCTTAGCTAGAGATGGGCGGGGCATGGCTAAAAATGGAAAGGTCCATTGGCTGTTTGCATGGTACTTAATTTGACTGTATATCGTGTTGTATTCATCTCCGACTTTCTTTGCTTTTCCGTTCTTGATGACGTCTGTCGTTCATTGTTAGAATGCTTATCTTTCCTTATTCGCTAGGATTCTGGTTGCATGTAGGATGTTGTTCCTGAAGGGGAACTTAAACAAAAAAGGTCCAAATCACGCCAGATCATGCTTTTGTATAATTTAGATAAAATAAAATATATTATTCGTCTGTTTCCGAATTCCTAAGAAGTATCTGAATCCACGTGGTTGACTATCCACGCGATGCCATTGTAGCGACCCAATAACCAATTTGGCCCTTTTGCAAACGGTGCAGGACCGTTTGTAAACGGTGCAGACCGATATATTCCAACTTGTTATCGGCGCACCTGTTTGTAAATGGCGCAGGTCTATATACCAATTTGTTATCGGCATGCCCGTTTGTAAACGGGCTACATTGGTTATTGGCGCGGTACGTCGTCATAACGTGAATTCTATAGGGTTAAGTTCGACTCATTAACTATAGTCAGTTTCATGGGTTACTGAACACGCGCAGTCGCTATGCCAAGCCGAACGCTGAATGGTTAACTATAGTTCGTCTGTACCCGGTTCCCCATTGTATTACTATTGCCGAAAATTTGGAGCCGGGTACCAGTCTCCATTAACCCTTTCTGTCGTCTGTTTTGATGACCTACGAAAATGGATAATTTTTGTCTGCTAAGACGTCAAAAAGCGTCCATATCACAAAAAGTTGAAATGTATGGGGGCTTGGGAACATTGACATACAATGGTAACGCATAATTTCATCAAACCTATGTTATTTAGTGAAAAATTTATACTATGGCAAGCTATCGGTGTCCGCCATTTTGAAATTTACGCAAATATCGCGCTAACCATCTGAACTGACGTCGGGTGCTCGGTTGACTATAGTTGACTAGCTAGTTAACTATTTGAAGTTCAACTGGTATTTTTGTTAGCTATAGCTAACTTTGGTTAGGAGTCGAACTTGACCGAGGGTGTCAAAATTCATGACTTTAACCGAAATTTTAACAGTGATAGAGTTTGTTAAAATTTGTCAAATTCGTTTTAATTCACAAAATACGATAAAAAACTTTATTTTTGTTTTCATCGAAATACAATTCTTGTTAGTGATCTCATTTAAAGATGTCCCATTAACGTCTATGTTTTCTTCCTCTATCCCCCTCTTCTGGCTGCTTATACAGTTTCTCGTTAAAGTTTAAAATATGCGAATATGCCAAATGGACCGTTCCAGTTTATCCATCCATCATCAGAGGTCATATTGTAGATATCCGGATTCGGATCTGGGGATTTTGAGGAAGTAGCTAGCCTCGACATTGTCGGTTCCTGTCTTAAGCATAATTTGCATATGACCTCTTGACCTGGTGAGCTTGAAGCCCAAATCTTCTGTTAGTCTTTTTGATAGATTCATCTCGGTTATATATATATTCTACGTCACGACAGCGTCGTCGTGATTTATACACAGCGTTTATGAGAAACCATTTATGTAATATGTGTGCGTGTGTTCGTGTGTATGTGTGCGTTTGTACATGTACGCACTTGTCTTTATTTATGTAACAACACATATCATGTATATAGATAGATGAACAGGATGACCTAGTCAGGAGCGTGTGATGTGGTAACCTGTTTTTTGCTGTGTGCTGGAATACGATTTATGTTTAAGTTATGAATAAAGGACGGACGAACAGACAAGAAGGAAGGATAGAATAGTAGAAGGAAGATTTAACATTTATTTTAGCAATGGCGCGGGTCTATAGTGAAGACAGCAAGTGTCATTGTCAATAAATGCAGCGTGAACGGAATGTAATGGATGAAAGAATTACTCACCTTTGGACAGCAACAAATGTAAACTATTTTGAGTACAATTCGTAACAACACATGTAGACTTTCGTAACGACAAACGCAAACTATTTGTTAATTCGTAACGCATTTCATGATGGTGTTATAGAATGTATCCGAAATCCAAGCATGGTTAGTTAGGCCTGTATGAAATACTGGTTTTGTTATTACTGAATGAATTTTGATGCTAGGCATATTGGCGGGTGTATATAAAATGCGACTGAGGATTGACTATTGCAATACAGGATTGTTTTAAGGACAGTCGTAGCTATTTAAGCAGTCAATGCTCGACAGCGTAGGACAAGAAAGGATAATTTTGAGAACTTTATGACTGGACATATCTTGAATAGAGGCAGTGGTTAAATTACCGGTTTGCTAGTACGATCGAACTTTGTCAGGTGCTGCTGACTAATGTGCTGCGTGGGCTACGGATTTTCCCGTGACCAGATCCGCGTTACGTGCTAGGTCAGAGATCACCAAGTGATTAGGTGCTGTGGTGCTGTGACCGTCATGTTACCAAAGCCTAAATAGACAAACATGTATGAGCGAATCCTAGGGATTCAGGTAGAAGTCCGTGGCCGAGCTGTCAAGCTGAACAATAACATGAAGCTATGCTTGGAATCACAACATCGTGACGTCAGCATGGCACAATATCAACAAGATGTTGTGATATACCCTTCAGAACCGTTCCAGCAAGAACCAGTTAGAACTAGTCGAACGCACGCATCTTCAAGAGAGTTTGTGAGGATTCGATTGGACAAGCGATGAGGCTTGACCAATCGGACTCCGAACTACCTCTTTTGCTCCTGTTGTGTGACGATGGTCATGAACACCATTTTGTCCTATATAAGACGCTGTCTACAGTGGTTCGACATCACTCCGTCATCCGATGATTCTGAAGTCAGCGTACATCTTTGTAAACGCCTGCTCAGTATAGAAATTAGTTAGTCTCCGCAATTCTTGTGTTTATCGATTGATAATTGGGAACCAAGTTTGTATAGATAAAGTTTAGATTGATTTACAACTTATTTGCTTTATTCAGTTATATCAGTTAAAAAATATATATTCGTTAAATCTATGATTAAGTGTTACGTTCAATCTGTGATTAGAGAAAGACACTTCGTCTTTTCCGAACCCAGAGAATCTTCTGCAGTCAGATACAAGCCCGACACGTCCACATAATCAAACTAGTTAGCATCACTTTTAGTTCCGAATCCGTGTTCCCGACTTATCAACATGACGTCATAATCAACTACGTGACGTGTATTATGACGTCATAATCAATTACAGCATGAATGACTCAATTTAGTGCGTTTTAAACGCTGAATAGTCCCATACGTTGTACGAATTGTATGTCTTTACTAGTTAATAGAAATTATGTCGGACAGCGTACCCGTACATTATTCTTGAAATTGATAGTCAGGGAGGGGGTTCAGGAATCGATCGATCCCAACATGAGCGAGGTGTGGGTGGAGCCTAGCAATACATGGGCGGGGTATCGCTAACAACATGTTTATTAAACAGTAAAGATATACAATTTATACAACGTGTCGGACTAGTAAGCCTTTAAAACGGACTAAATCAAGTCATTCATGCTGTAATTGATTATGACGTCACCATATGCGTCACGTAGTTCAGTATGATGCCATATGCCGTCATATGATGGAGGAATAAACTAGAGAGATCCATTGGATTAGGCGATGATCCCTTTCGGTTCATTTTCCAAGACAAATTTAGCATGTTGTGGTACGCTGCCGTTCTTGTCACCCCACCCCACCCCACCCACTCACCGCCATACTGTGTATTGGGCCTGTACCGGGTCAAAACCGGGCTAACGACTCCCGATATTGGGCTAGCCCCGTAGGCCGTGTTACCCGGGCACAATCATCAATATATCTATTGAATTAAGCTGGCTCGAGTCTCCACAATATTGTTATAGAATATCTCTGCTTTTCCATGACTGTTGTCTGTCGTTGAGGTGTGTGTGTGTTTGTGTGTGTGTGTGTGTGTGTGTGTG
Source organism: Chaetoderma sp. LZ-2023a (assembly GCA_034401795.1). NCBI lineage: Eukaryota > Metazoa > Mollusca > Caudofoveata > Chaetodermatida > Chaetodermatidae > Chaetoderma > Chaetoderma sp. LZ-2023a. The sequence goes on from CM067373.1 coordinate 154,353,026, forward strand.
TGTGTGTGTGTGTGTGTGTGTGTGTGTGTGTGTGTGTGTGTGTGTGTGTGTGTGTGTGTGTGTGTGTGTGTGTGTGTGTGTGTGTGTGTGTGTGTGTGTGTCTGTGTGTGTGTGTGTGTGTGTGTGTGTGTGTGTGTGTGTGTGTGTGTGTGTGTGTGTGTGTGTGTGTATGGGGGGTGGTGTCTGTGTGTAGTAGTGGGAGGGCGGGAATCATTGGTGTATGGACGACGTAAAATTGTATAAATGCCAGACTCCTGGCTTCGCTTTGACTTTAACAAGCATTATTCTTTCATCCACTGTCTAGTAGTCAGCCCATAATGGATTTATCCAGACTTCATTTTATTAACGTTCCATCTCCGCGTTTACGAGGTTCACTCACAGAGTTGATGAATATATGATTTTCCATTTGTATATAATCCGAGTCAGTCCATCTTCTCCGATAACCCAGCTCATTGGGCCGGCCCGGCCCAATACCGGGCCAATATGGCCGGGTATTGGTCCAGTACCAGCCTAGCGAGCTGCATTATTAGTGCTGTTTATGCTATTTCAATAACGTAAACGTCAATATCATCATCTATAGCCCATACAAGTTCCTACAGAATATCACTGATTTATAGAACATGTAGTCTATGTAGCTGTCTCTGACTTAATTTTGACGCAGTTACATATTATACCAGAACCAGATGCTAGCAACTGATTTATCAGCCATGATAGGAACCAATCCCTTCTCTTCCGGAGTCCTCGCGTACGCACATGATGTAATTAGCGATATGTGGTTCAGAATATCTGATAAATTGATTGCTGGATGGATCGATTGTCCAGCGGTTTGCCAAATATGCTTGTGTTAGTAATTGTTGCTTCTCTGAAGTTTTCGCGTTGATTGCACCTAAATGTTCACATTGGCTGATGTCGATGACCGACATAGTCTCAGACGCCAGAATAATATACCACAGCAAGACACATTTAATTCACCAGCGATACCAATAACACCATAGACACACACCCACCCTCCGTCGCCGCTTACTCCTCCCTCCCCCTCCTCCCTCCCCCTCCCCCCTCTCCCTCTCTCTCTCTCTCTCTCTCTCTCTCTCTCTCTCTCTGTCCCTCTCCCCTCATCTCCATCTCCTCTCCCTCCTCCTCCCTCCCTCCCTCCCTGTCTCCCTTTCTCTTTCTCTCACACACTATCAGCACAAAAGTGCTGCAAATCTAGTCTACAATCAACGCCATTGAACGCTTCATTTGTCGCCGAGAGATGGTGTAATGCCCCCAATGCTTTCCACTCATTTCTCAAGAGGCCAGTGCGCGCATTGTCCAGTCATTTCTCGCTCCCGTGACCCTGATGACTTCCAGGAAAGGTTCCATCTACAACCCGCTGATCAATGAAACAAGCACGGATTTTCTCGCGTTCAGCACGACCATTCCCAGCTTCCTGGCTTGGGCGTTGCCTAGCGGCCATCGCAAACAGTCAATAGAAAAAGCAATTTCGTGCGGTCTGCTTCCGACCACAACGTAACCTGTCTATAAAGCCCACTTGTGTTTTGGATCCAGATGATGGCGGTTCTTTAAGACGATTGGTCGTAAGACCAGTCGTCTTAAAGAGCTACCATCACTGGACCACAAACGATATTTCCCGTAGGGAATAAATTGTAATACCCAAACATGAGTGGTATAGTGAATTCTTTCAATGTCCTTGTCGTGTCGGTTATCTAGACAAGCCAATCACCCAATCATCAAGGCATGTCAAACTACTTACTAGTCTACAAGTCGTGATCGAGTGGACATCCATTTATAGTAGACGGACGATATCCGTAAGTACCAGAACGAATATTGATGCGAGGCATCTATGGAGAAAACTCGGCTAAGTTATACGTCACATTCTAAATGAATGGAGCGCCCAATTTCCTGTTGCTGGCATAAGCTGATATACCCGGGCACTATATGCAGTGGCAATCGCAAAAAACCCAACCCATTTCGATATAAAGATATTCCCGGGATAAATCAACTAACAATTGTCGTTTAATCGTTATAGAATGAGAAGGTTGTATAGACACATGCAGTGCAGCTGTTGTACTTGATGATTCCAGTTTATCTATGAATCATATCACGTCATAATCAAGTACGTGACGTAGAATTACGTTAAAATCAATTACGTCATGAATGACGTAGCTATAGCTCGTCACAAACGCATAATTGATGACGGACTGAGCGTTCTTTTACGAATTGTATCTCTTTACTATTTAGTATTTAATAAGCATGCTGTCGAATATTTTTGAAAGTAATTTGACTGGACCAGCCAGTAAAATTAGTTTCAAAAAATGCAACAGCTTTCCTGTATAGTCCTCTGGAAATTGATGGTCATGGACTTCAGGGTTCGATCGATCCCAACATGAGCGAAGCGTGGATGGAGCTTGGCTAATGATGGGCAGGGGCATGGCTAAAACTTGGTTCCTCCATAAGATTCACTGAGACAGATTTCAATATCGTTACCACGGGTCTAGCTTATATCGATGATGAATCGCTGCCCAATTTATTATCGTGTGCGCTTATTTGATTACACATCCTAGTAATATGTTTGCCCAGAGCCGGACGGGGTGAGGGCGCTTCATTTATATGGCTTTAAGTAGCGCATAAACAACCATCACATTCCATGCTTTAGCTTTGTAGATCTAAGGTATTCTGATGCAACAGTAAATATTATTGTGGTATTCACTGATCAAAATTAATCATTCGCAGATATTCATCGTCAACATCATCAATTACCCCACTAATGTATGGATGACCCCACAGTTACTCAATGATTCAGACATCCAGTTTTCGATATGCCGAGCCCATCTTTAGCTAAGCTCCCCTCACGCTTTGACCGTGTTGGGATCAATCCTTGCACTCTCTGAGTATCAATTTCCAGAAAACTATACCGGTAAACTGTTGAATATTTTGAAACTAATTTGGCTGGGTGTTGTGACAACATCAATGTTAATTAAATGGTTAAGACTTAAATCTGCTAAACGTACTACGAGGTGACCTAAAGAAAGCAGGACTCGGTACACTCAAGTCAAGAATAGACCAGAGGAAGTTAAGGTTTTCGTCTGAGGACAACACTGCTGGCAAAACCGAAGGACTGATTGCAGCTGTAGGATGTTTCTACTACAACCGTAGAATACAGTAATCATACATACATACATACATATAATTCGTATAACAACTCTTAGTCCGTCATCTGATGGTCACCAATTAAGCGTTCGTGACGAACTTAGCGACGGCATTCATGACGTAATTGATTATGACGCCATCCTACACGTCACATAGTTGATATGATTGATGGATAAACTGTAGTCCTCAATTTGATAGGATAAACTGAAATCCTCAATTATCCTGTTATGGGAAATATTTTTAATGCCGGTTTCGATGCGTGGTGATAATTACTAGTTTAAAAGTGCATTTAACTAAGAAGAATAGATGCAAGTCGTGGACTACTAAAAAGACCATGACGTCATCATTGGTGAGTAACCCTTTCATGTCGAAGCCGGCAAAAAACGACCACTGCAGTGGATTTGAGGAATAATCATTTGCAGGTCAAGAGAAGACTATTGTTGAAAATTAACCAATGGAATGACTGGCTCGATAATCGAGCCAGTGATTTCACTGTTAAACTTTCAAAAATAGTCTTCTCTTGACCTGCAAAAGGTTATTCAATTACCAAATATTTTAACCTTCTGGTCCAAATTCAGTGGTTAAAGGGTTGACGTTACTGCATTCGCAGATTCCGCACATGTAACTGTATCAGTTGAGGCGTTATATCCATGAGCCTCTAATAGGATGGATAGACATGATAATATGGTCGATATATAGGAGACGGTCGGTAAGCGTAGGCCTACTGGAGTTCTTAACCACCGTTCCTGATTCGTGTCTCTGTGCGTGACTATCTGGCCATCGGTGGAAACATAAGCAATCTCACTCACTCCTCATTGCCTCTCTCGACCAGGAGTTGGCGGTGTGAAAACTGAGGAAGTTATAGCCGTAACGGCCTAATAGACTGAAAATAAAACCAGCCAAAATCTGGCATGAACGGGACCAAGAAATTAGCGACTCGTTATAGGTTAATTAACTCAATAACTTTCTTGTTTAAGGACTTGTTCCATGAACATTCTGTGCAGCGGTGTGAATGCTTTCTCTCCCATGAACGTGTTCATAAATTATCTACTGCATATACAATGGATGAATCCAGTTCTTGCTATGCCCGGCTCATTCCCAGCTAAGCCCCAACTAAGCTTTGTCTGTATTTGGATCGATCGTACGCTGAATTCCCTGAATCTTAATTTCCAGATTATGCAGGTAAGCTGTTGAATGTCAAATTAGTTTTAAAATATTCAACAGAATGCTTATTAAACAGTAAAGACATACAATTCGTGCAACTTGACCGACTATTAAGCGTCAATGACAGACTAAATCGCGCCATTCGTGACCTAATTTATTATGACGTCAACCTACATGTGACGTAGTTGATTATGACACCATATGGTTGACTGAGATACTGGATTCATGAATTATACAGGTAAGCTGAATGTTTATTACATTCTAAATTCATCAAAGACACATAATTCATAACCTTGGCTGACTTTCGCAGCTTCATTCTCTGTGAGTTATAATTGTGACATATGACGTAATTGATTATGAATTGAAATAGTTGAGTGACGGATCGGATCCAGCCATCGTGTAGTACGGCTATGTAATTAATGCAATCAATTATTCAAACAGCACGTCAATCACCCAAGCCAGCTTAGTCATATCGTGTGTGAATGTGTCATAAAATATCTAAGGAAAATGCTAGTGTGTTTGCTATTGCAATATGTGCAACTGAAAGAAATAATGGACGAATCCACTTTTAGCTATGCCCCGCCCATTTCTAGTTAATCTCCGCCCACCTTTCCGTGCGTTGGGACCAATTAATATACTGTGAATCTTGAATTCTCAGAATCTCAATTCAAGGCGATTGCAGATGTTGTTTTTCCAGGCTCGGTCATTAAAGGGTTAAGTTGACACAAGAGGGGGTGATTTAACTCTGATGTAATTAACTATGGACGGTGATTTATTACATTCTTAACTTATTTGGTTAAACGAGCCTGCCACACGTTGTGATAAGTGGTGAATCGATCCTGCGATCGTGTTCAAATCAAGGAAACTGCTCGTTGATGGGGATTTAAAAAAAATACAACAGGCCTATAAAAATTAATGAATCCGTTATAAATCACTAGTATTGTGTGAGTATATAGTTCCGTGTTCCCTGATAACGCGGGTTACTGGATAGGTACTAGACCAATATCATCCCAATGCCGTTTGGTATTGGCCCAGGAATCGGCGTTATCCGAGTTCGTCCGACTATACGGATGCCGCATAAGGGAAATGATTTTGAAATTAATCGTGGTAGTAAAACAAGACGCCCAGAAGTCAAACAAGACGCACAGTCAATGGACCTTTCCAGTTTATCCATCCATCATATGACGTCATAATCAACTAGTGACGTTTAGGGTGACGGCACAAACGCGTAATTGATGACAGACTAAGCGGTGTTATCTTAGCTATTCAGTAAAGATAACGTTGCATATTTTGAAACTAATTTGATTGGGCGCTATTGCTGCCTATCAGTTAAGTTAGTTTCAAAATTTTCAACAGCTTAGCTGTATAGTTTTCTGAAAATTCATAGTCAGGCAGTTCAAGGATCAATCAATCTCAACACGGTGAAGCGTGGGTGGAGCTTAGCTAAAGATGGGCGGTGTATAGCTAAAACTGGATTCATCCGTTGCTAAATAATTTAAAGATCCCAAGAATACACGATCGACATGGCTTAATTGAAGTAAAGGATCAGGGAACTAATCTATGCTCTTGAATGGTAGACCCCCCCCCACCCACCCCCACCCTAAAAAACACAGAAAGAAATCAGAATAATTCGAAAAAAGCAGCTAAATACCATTTATGTCACCTAGGCGGGAGCCAATTAGTGACGCAGCTAAGCCTATGGGTGCTGGTGTATACCGAGCGAAGAAATAATACCCGCTATAGCCAGTCATAACAGCTCAGTTATATTTGCGTTCAGCTGATTAGCCACTACGTCCTAAGGTAAAATAGGGTCTAATCTTAAAACAATTTGAAAGCCGTTGTTTCCATAGACATTTGGTCACACTAATTTCAAAATATTCAGTAGGCATCATGTTGCGACCTTGAAAACCAGCAGGGTATTTTGAAATTAATTTGACCGAAACTCGTTGCTTCCACCAGAAAGTGCCTTTCAGATATAACGTTTTCAAAAGGATCAATAGTGAATTAGCAGTAGCGAGTTAATCGTTCCACATCAGCGCTTATAGAGAATACTATTCATACCGCTTAAAAAACTATATTCAGATGTGTTTTTATTATATTCATATAGGCCTATGACGTATACCTGAACATACAGTTGACACACGGCGGAGTGCGAAGCACCAGCGAAGTCACTAATTGGCTCCATGTTAAGCGCTCCTAGATTTAGTAAATGCTTTTGGCATCATTTTTACGACACATAAAAAAACAAGATGCCAATATGAATTTTTTTCAAGGTTTGGTCTAAATCCCTTCAGAAATAGATCAACGTGACAACACTGTTTACGGACAGATCAGATTATGGCTGGAGTTTCGTTTATGTAATTATTTCGAGAAAAAAATCAGATTAGCTAATCCTAAATAGCTGCTGCAGCCTAAACATGAACACACACTTATTAGCTGTCTCATGCGGCAAATCACTAGACAATAATTTCAATGAGCAAATCCTCTTGACTTGCTGAATAATTTTGAAAACAACTTGACTGACAGTTGTTGGTGGCGTAGTCACCAACAACATTCAGTCAAATTGTTTTCAAAATATTTAACAAGTCCACAGATATAACCCCTGGAATATGTCGTCTGAAATAAGTTAGCAGGCAGACGTTTAAGGGGAATACCACACATAATCACGTAAAATCAACAACTGATCACCGATGTTTGAGGGATTGTGTTTTTACATGAATTAAAATACGCTAATGTGAACCAAGCTCGTTAGTCCTGGAACGACATTCCTTCGGTTTCTACTGGAGTGACTCTTCCTGGGCTCAATGGATGAATCCAGTTTTAGCTATAACCCCGCCGATCTCTAGGGAGACGGAGTTGATTATGACGTTATAAGATTGATCGGTAGATTGAATCCATTTATTGTGCGCACAGTCTAAGGCCGTGTTCACACCATTGAGTTAATCCGGAATAATACGGTATATCAGTATGGCGTTACTCCGGATTAATCCCTAGTGCGAATACGGATTTAGGCCTTGTTCGCATATACAGGCTTATCGGTAAATACCCGGTATATCAGCAAGTGGTCTCATTGAACTACCCTCGTGTCCCAGAATAAGTACGTCACTTATTTCTGAAACTTAATCCCATTTTCACTCTCTGCCAGGTAGCGTTACTGTACAGCACAGGAGTATCTTCTACCAGCGAGAATGCGAAATAGTTAAACATGATTAGGCAATGAGAAAGGGACCTTAGGCCCGCTTTCCATGTGAGCTATTCTGCTCGCGTGTTCTCGCAAGCTTTTCTGCTCGCGGGTTTGTCTATTTCCATGTGGGCGAGTTTACCAGCGAATCCGGCTGTTTGCCTAGCGTAGAAAGCGAATTTCAGGCGATAGTTCTGCATATTTTTGATCAATTTTTGCTTTCCTACACACTACATGCGTCATGTCGCAAAAGTGCAGAGGCCAGGTCCTGAAGCTTAGCTTTCAAAAACAGGAGTAGTTAATTGATCTGGTAGAACAATATCTGCACCCAATATCTGTGCACTCCTTTTTAGTTTGTCAACCGCATTAACTGCATCATACGAATGCGAGTTCTTTGTCTCTTGCGCGAATAATACAGAAGCTGACTCTTGTATGGCATCATTATTGCATGTAAATCTTCACACATTTAACCGCCACAATTACTAGATAACCTGCTTATCAGGCTACACGCATGCGTACAAGATCAGCATACATAACAAGCGCGCGTGTCAGCGGCACGGACAAGCGCCCATGGAAATGTATATATAGGAAATGCACTAGACCGACTTTTCTGCTAGCAGAAAAGCGAGCAGAAAAGTCGCGAACTGCGCGACTTGTTTTTAAGCGAGAGAATTTCAGCGCGCTGAAAAGCTCACATGGAAATGGTTCTATCTAAATGCACTGGATCGACTTTTCTGCTAGCAGAAAAGCGCGCATACAAGCTTACATGGAAAGCGGCACTTAGTCCCTGTTCCCGGTAGAGAATTAATCCGCAGTACCGCCATACTAAAGCATGGCGTTACTCCAGATTAACTATGTAGTGTGAGCCCGTCCGTATATGGCCATTTCATACGTCGATATATGAACTCATACACAGTAACCATCGGATGGTCACGTAATAAAGTGACCCAATTCTAGGTATGCCCCGCCCATTTCTAACTAAGCACCGCCCACTTTTATGCGTGTTGACTCGACTTCAAAATTCGAAACCTGAATTCCCAGAATCTAAGTTTCAAGATAACTATACGGGTGAGCTTTCGAATATTTTGAAAGTAACGTGACGATTGGCTGTTAGTACCTAGCAACAGCTCCAAGTCAAATTAGCTTCAATATATTCAACAGAATGTGTATTAACCCTTTAACCCTCATATCAGCCAAAAACGGATTCTGCAGTGGTCTTGAGAAATGCCCATTTGCAAACCAAAAGAAGACTATTTTTTGAAAATTTACCACTGGAATGACTGGCTCGATAACCGAACCAGTCATTCCAGTGGTAAATTTTCAAAAACAGTCCTTTTTTGTCTGCAAATTGACATTTTCTATGAGAATATTGAAATATTTTTGAATAAATTCGAGGATTAAATTGTAAATTCATCAAAAGACATACAATGGAGGACTCCCGTTTTAGCCATTCCCCGCCCATCTTTAGCTAATCCCCACCCACACATCACCCGTGTTCGGATCGATCGATCCCTGCACTCCCTGACTATCAATTTCCAGAAAACTGTACAACTAAGCTGTTGAATATTTTGAAACAAATTTGACTGTGTGCTGTCGCTGCAACAGCGCTCAGGCAAATTAGTTTCAAAATATTTAACAGCATGTTTATTAAAGAGTAAAGGCATACAATTCGTACAACACCACTTAATCCGTCATCATTTAAGCGTTCGTGACGACCTTAGCTCCGCCATTCACGATGTAATTGATTATGACATCATCCTACACGTTACTTCGTTGATTATGACGTCATATGATTGATGGATACACTGGAATTCTCCATTAGTACACTAGTGACGAACTTTTCGATTTTCATGACGAAGCTATGCGTATGTATGATTGTGACGTCAGATAACAAATGACGCAATTGATTATGAATTCGTGTATTTGAGTGACAGAGAGGATCCCTCTCTTACATCCCAGAAATGAAAAATACTCATCATCTAGAACACAAATTATGTCATCGTCGCCCCTTTATATGAAAATGCTTTTAGCCCGCATTAGCATTGCCGTCTGGAATGGTTCGGTTGCTCGTATGCCGGTCGAAACACGCGAAAGTGACAACGTAAATCAGGAGTACTGTATGGACGCGAGCCACTATATGACTATCGCGCACAGCCCCATCCCAAAGACGATGCCTGTTGAATACTTTGAAATTAATATGATTGGAATTCATGCAGCTGCGCAAAGCAGTTAACCGTCTCACATAGCAGCTGCCAAAATCCAACAACATTCTCTCAAATCATTACTCGTTGACTCGGAACAAGTATAAGTCAGTCAGCCAATCGGTTGGTCAGTCGCCTGGTGGGCCAGTTTTTCATGTGATCGATCTATCGGTTGTTCGGTCAAATTTTAGTTTCGAGTCCCAGCTAGGAGGCCGAAAGGTCAGTCTGTCAGTCGGTACACAGCTATGTCATAAAATTGACAGACAGTGTCCATGGTGTTACAAAGATGTGACCATGCCCAAGCACTCCGGGAATTTACCTCTGGAAATTAGAAAATATATATTTCTGTTGTTCTGCAAATGGATGCTTCTAGTGCCCACTGCAGAGACAGTCTTGATGAATGATCATCAGAGGTTTAATCCTCAAGAAAATCCAAGTCTTCGTTTTGTCAGTGTCAATTTGCAGGCTCAGAGAAGAGTATATTTGAAAATCTATCACTGGTATGACTGGCTCTGTTACCGAGCCAGTCATTCCAGTAGTAAATTTTCAAAATACTCTTCTTCTAGCCTGCAAATGGACATTCCTCAAGACCACTGCATTGTAAGTTGACAGAAGACGGGTTAAATAACAACTAAGAACCCGTACAATAAGACAAAAGACAGGGTGTATGCGTATACGGGACGCCAACTAATAATGAGATCAGACGTTTTCACTTCGTGGAAGGTAACGTCGCATGTAAAGAAGGCATTATTTGTTTTAACAAATTAAGCGTGGGAACAAGAGGAGCCCGACACATGAATACTTCTGCATTGCTTGTTGATGCTGCCTATTGGAAGATTACGTCATCATTTCATGTCACTATTCATATTCAGTCTTTAGGATTTTCAGTTTTGATCCATCAGCACCGAAATCCATCCTACACTAACGCCAAAGCCCACAGCCGTGTGGCCCGCAAAATATCGTGGCCCCAAATAAAAAAACAGCAATTAGGTCTACCGCATTTTACACAGTTGAACCTGAAATCCTAGTATCCCGCTTTTACAGACATAACAATACGTATCCTGTTGTTGAATATTTTGAAACCAATTTGACTGCAAGCTGGTGATGGATTTCCCGTACCAACTTCCAGTAAAATTTAGTTTCAAAATATTTAACAGAATTTTGACACATACGTAACAAATTTTATTATATTTGGTCTGGTCAGTTCAAAGGGTTACTGTAGCACCAGCAGCGGAGGCAGTAGCAGAAGCAGTAGCAGTAGCAGTAGCAGTAGCAGTAGCAGTAGCAGTAGCAGTAGCAGTAGCAGTAGCAGTAGCAGTAGCAGTAGCAGCAGTAGTAGCGGCAGTAGCGGCAGTAACAGTAGTAGTAGTAGTAGTAGTAGTAGTAGTAGTAGTAGTAGTAGTAGTAGTAGTAGTAGTAGTAGTAGTAGTAGTAGTAGTAGTAGTGGACTAACTAAGTTGGCGACAACTTGTGACTCAATCCGTATTGTCTCTTGAACAATAAAAATATGTTTAAACTAAAAGTAGTAGTAGTAGTAGTAGTAGTAGTAGTAGTAGTAGTAGTAGTAGTAGTAGTAGTAGTAGTAGTAGTAGTGGTAGTAGTAGTAGTAGTAGTAGTAGTAGAAGAAGTAGCAGTAGTAGTAGTTGTTGCTGTTGTAGTAGTAGTAGTAGTAGTAGTAGTAGTAGTAGTAGTAGTAGTAGTAGTAGTTTTTATTATTGTTAAGCATTAGTTCTATGAACCCTGTCATTGACAACGCACTGGCACTAGGATATAGCTCATTCATCATCTGGAATGTAATTTTTACCTTTTCCAATTTTTGGCCCGAGCGGGGTTCGAACCAGTGAATTCTGCGACACCTTTGTCCAAGCATTTTGGAGGCAAGTAGCCTAACACTTGACGAGCATCCAGAAGACAAAAATCCTCGTTCCCCGGACTAGCTTTCAACTACCTCTCTCACAACCACACGAATTGACTGGAATTGATGGTGTAGCAGCAGCAGCAGCAGCAGCAGCAGCAGCAGCAGCAGCACCAGCACCAGCACTTTGGCGTCCCACGCACTCACAAACGCACATTTGTGTGAGTCTAACTACGCGTCTCGTTGTCATATCTGGCTATTATACTACTATGGCAGAATATACGATACATTCTCTTGATTACTACGCACATTAGCATTGACGGCTACTGCTTCCCAATCCGGAGTAAATGAGTAAACAATATAGCCAACCTGACTCGAGAGGCCACGTGACGTTTGTGGCAAAGATAGTGCGGTTCTTTGAGACAGCCTGTCAGATAGAGCGCCTACATTATAAGACCACCGTCTTGTGGACCCGTAATGACATATGATACGGTCGATGACTTCTATTAAGAGACCACCGGCGTTTAGATCAGCTATGATTGTCAATTCCTGGCCTCCCTGCTTTAAGCCATCAGATAATAATTTCAATGGGCAATAACTCTGGGCATGCTAAATATTTTGAAAACCATTTGACTGAGAGTTGTTGGTGGCTTCGCGACCAACAACTTTCAGTCAAATTGTTTTCAAAATCATCGGAATATTCAGAGTTAAACACCGTGGAAAGGTAAGCTGCGAAAATTCAGAGGGCAGATGATAGTTAATGTCAGCGCGTTTGGCGAGTGGCATGTTTGGATAACCGATATTGTTTGCTCGGTACACACTCCGTACGTGCGGTTTTTCTGAATCTTGGCTTCTGGACTGAATCTTCGCACTAAATATCCTAAGCCCAAGGATTTTAGATGTATCAAACGTTTTTTTAGATCGATCACGTGACGATACGCATATGAATCTCAACGTGGGCTTGTTACACTTCTCCTTAATCCTTTCTGATTTATGACCAAGACGACAAAAACCCGGACAGTGGTCCTGAGGAATGTTCATTTGCAGGCCAAGAGAGTATGATTTTTGAAAATTTAACGCTGGAATAACTGGGTGGGAGGGAAATCAGACCGAAAATGTTGAAATCTATAGATGTATCCCCTGAGTTTTCAGGGGTAAATAGTGACCATAAGTTGGGTGTTAAATTATCCAATTTTTTTCTAGTTAATGCCATTTTTGTCCACCCAGCTCAGAAACCAAAAAGGAGTTATAGTTAGTCTGCATGCAAATTGTAACGTATTGTTTTCTTACTGGATCCTCCTCCTCCTCCTCCCCCCTCCTCCTCCGTCCCCATACCATCTCATCCTCCTCCTACTCCTCCTTCTTCTTCTTCTTATTCTTCTTCTTCTAGCGGAGAAAATAGCGAGCTTAATTTTAATGGAGTCTTGTGAAACATTACAGACAAGGGGGGTAATCCCGTGACGCGCTGGTAGTGATTTGAGACGGGAGCATTTTTCTATCATTGTGCCGGATCAGTGTGCTGATACATGTGTGATCGTTACTGGTCCTGCTTTCCTGTTCGGTTGGGAAATACATTGTTTTTAACACAAGGCTAAGTCACGCGTGATTGGTATGTTTTAATGTGTAATGTAATTTGTTATTTTAACACTGTAAATAAAGTACCATTAAACGTCTTCTTCTTCTTCTTCTTCTGCCTTTATTCTTCTTTTTTTTCTTTCTTCTCATTCTCAGTAACATATTTTCATCCAATCAACTCCAACTTTGGCCAGCTTTTTCTACTCAATGAAGTCCATTAGGTAGGTAAATTCGTTTTCAAGAAAACTTGGCTTTTGTTGATGGTTTTAGAGAAACCTATTTTTCAGTGACCAAATGGTTCCCAAATGAAACGTACGTGGATTTTCAGCATAGGTCTTTGAATGTGGATAGCATAATACCCTTCAGCTCCTTAATTAATTAATTAATGGCTGTTAATATCTGGCAGCAATGACTTCTAATCCAATTATGCTCAAAATACTCAACGGCATCTTTTTATTTTGTGTCTGAAATACTTTAAGTTATTTATAGGCTGTACTGTATAAGACTGGTGTGGACAAGTCCCACAACAATTTGATAGAAGGACCACCCATCCCTCCCACCCCAGCAGCATTACGGTTGGAATTATAACCTAGCTTTCTTGCGATACTAATGTCAGTTCCGTGGGGCCATGGTAAGAAATTCACAACTTTGCACAATGCCCCTGAGTCCCTATTTGGCCCTGTATTTGACGCGATTAGTCAGATATATATTTTATGTATGTATTATTCAGACCAGCATTGACCAAGATCCGTGAGATTTAGTAAAACATTATAAAAAGATAGTTCTTATTTAGCATCAATTTTATATTCCCATGTTTTGAGGTCAGAGGGCCGAGCATTTACCACATTGCTTAAAAGACGGTGTTTTGCAAGCCTTAAATGGCAAAATTTGTTTAAATAAATGGCCCAAGGTCCACAGTGCCCACCTAGGTGATGTGGAACTGTAAACATCTTTAGATTACTTAATGCACAACAAGCATCACTGGCAATGGTCCTTATCATTATTGACCAATGCGGCAATCATCTTTAACACTAATACAACAAGAGCTACACAAATGGTGCATAATACCACGACATGATGACAAATCAATGAATGAGAGCTATCAGAAGTAGACCAGTCATCCTATGAAGTTTCAACGTGATCCGCTAAACAGTCATGGAGCTATTGTCTGGAAATCAATTTTCAAGATGTCCGCCGGTGGCTGGAGGCCAAATTGGGTTTCGGATCATCTACAATTTCAATAGGCTTTTTCCTTAGACCAAGTCCTGTTATCCCATGCAGTTTCGAAGCGATCCGCTAAACAGAAATGAAGAAATCAATTTTCAAGATAGCCACAAGTGGCTGGGGACCACCTCACATTTAGGATCATCGTCGACTTCTATAGTTTCTTTCTCCCGAACTAGTCTAACCACCCTATCAAGTTTCAAAGCAATCTGATAAACGGTAATGGAATTATCATCCGGAAACCAAGTTTCAAGATGGACACCCTCGGCTGGCAGCCATCTTGGACTTTAGATCATCGTCGATTTCGATGAGTTTCTTCTCCAGACCTAGTCCAGCCATCATATATCGGTGGCTGGCGACCATCATTGATTTCGGATCATGGTTAATTTCGAAAGATTTCTTCTACAGACCATGGTCCAATCACCCTATGAAGTTTCAAAGTGATCCGATAAACGGTAACAGAGTTATCATCCGGCAAACACTCTACCGCGTGTCCAGATGGCGCCATCATATAATATCCCGCCAAGATATTTGTGTCCTTGACACTATTGACCAATGGGAAAAGTACCATTGACCAATGGGCCAACCATCCCTGACATTATTGATCCAGTAGATAACATTTACCAACTGGACGACGGTCACAGTAAGAAAACTGGATGAGGAAATGCAAGATATTAGTTTCATTGACATTATTGACAAATTGAAAAGGTACCATTGATCAATGAGGCAGCTATCCCTGACATCATTGACCCAGCAGATGACACTTACCAACGGGTCAATTGTCACAGTAAATAATGTGAAGAAATGCAGGAATATTGGTGTCATTGACATTATTTACCAACTGGAAAAGTACCATTGATCAATGAGGCAGCCATCACAGACACATTAATCAATAGTTCAATTGTCACAACACTGACATTTACCAAATGGGCAACGGTGAGGTCACAGTAGCAAATTTGGATGGGGAAATGCAAGAATATTTATATTAATAGTCCAAATAGACGTTTGACTGAAGAAACTTATCTGCGAAAAGTGATTTTAATCCATCAACAATTGACAAAACAAATGGATTTTCACCATTAGGGTTCAATGGTTTAAGAATTAATGAACCAGAGTTATGGCCCTTGTTTAAAAATGAATACTCTTTATATCCATAGTTCAAATAGATATTTGACTGAAGGAATATATCTGTTAAATTTGATTTTAATCTGTCAACGATTGGCCAAAGCATGTATTTTCCCATATGACTCAATACTTAAAACACCTCAATGAACCTAAGTTATGCCCCTTGTTTAAGGGTGTGGTCACTTGATATTGATAGCTCCAATAGATGTTTCCTAAAGGAGCATTTCTCCCGAATTGGGATTTAATCCATCGATATATGACGAAAGGTTCCACAAACGTATTTTTTCTATACAAATCCATACTTAAAACCCCATTAATGAACCAGAGTTACTGACCTTGTTTAAGGGTGTGGCCACTTCATCCTTTTAGCCCAAATAGATATTGCATAAATGAACATGTCTGCCAAATTTGGTTTTAATCAATTGATAAATGACGATAAGTGACACAAACGTATTTCCCCCCATAGGCTTCAATACTTCGAAAATATAGCAATGGTCATAACTCTGCTACTTGAGAGTGGGGCCACTTCATCTTCATAGCGCCAATAGATATTGTCAAAAGGAACAGATTTTCCTAATTTGGTTTTAATCCGTTGATAAATGGCGAAATGTGCCACAGACATATTTTCCCCATATGCTTCAATACTTTGACATTATAGCAAGGGCCGTAACTCTGCTATTTGTGGGAGTGGCCACTTCATCCTCATAGCCCCATTAAATATTGCGAAAAGGAATATAACTACCAAATTTGGTTTTAATCCATCAACAAATGGCGAAACGTGCCACAATTGTTGACAACCGACAGACGAGACAGACAGACAGACAGATCGCGATTGCATAAGCTCACCTAGGTGAGCTAAAAAAGCAATGCATTTCCTTAGTGAATACCTATTTGCGGAATAAGAGAGGACTATTTTGAAAATTTACCACTGGAATGACTGGCTCGGTTACCGAGCCAGTCATTACTGTGGTAACTTTTCAAAATAGTATTGACTTAGAAATGGACATTCCTCAAGAGCACTGCAGGGGTTTGTTACGAACGGCCTCGCCATGAACGGGTTAATAACTATCCATAATACATATATTTTTTACATTATTTTTTTCAAAAAATTCTAATGAACTGCCTGTCGTTTATCTAATCGTTTCATGAATGTATACGAGGGTATGTATCTCCATTAGCTATCCAAAGCACATTGCAACGCACATTAATGCACTGTCCAAAATGACAAATGGTGCCATTTATTGCGCTATGGGTTGTGTTTCCATAATTCCATACACAATGCGCTCAAACTGGTCCATTTGGCGTTATTGTTTGTTTCGCTGGGCGTTGTTGTCTGGTTTGTTACCCTAGCCCTCGTAAGTGTGTGTGTGTGTGTGTGTGTGTGCGCGCGCATGCGCTCGTGCGTGCGTGCGTACGTGCGTGCGTGCGTGCGTGCGTGCGTGCGTGCGTGCGTGCGTGCGTGCGTGCGTGCGTACGTGCGTGTGTACGTGCGTGCAAGCGGGCGGGCGACAGTGTGAGCGTGCGTGCGTGCGTGCGTGCGTGCGTGCGTGCGTGCGTCCGTCCGTCCGTCCGTCCGTCCGTCCGTGCGTCTGTACGCAGGTGTGTGTATTTGGCTCAAATTTTGACACCACGAATGAACTAGCCGTTCAACAGGATTTCCAGACTTTGATTCTCCGATCATATAAAATTCTGAACCTGTGGATATCGTGGAAACTAATAGCCGATTTGGCTCAAATTTTAACACATGAAAACACGTGACCATACACTAGGATTCTTGGTTGATCATGAAAATCCGAAATCATCTTGAAAATCCGAAAAAAATCTGGATACTCCGAAAATCTTTATAATGTGATAAAAACAGGAGGGCGAGGGACTGTAATCACTTATTGCCATTAATTACCGTTATTGTGTTCACCGTTTGATATTTAACCCTTTCAGATCGAAGCCGCCTAAAACCGACGTCTGCAATTGTTTTGATGACGGTCCATTTGCCGACCAAGAGAAATCCATTTGTGAAAGTTTGCCACTGGAATAACTGGTTCGATAATCAATAATTGGTTGATATCTAGTCCCATTTGTGGAAGGCGGTGTCCCTGTTCCCGCATCTCATCCTACAATGGACCATCCCAGTTTATCCATCCATCACATGACGTGATATTCAACTACGTGACGTGTAGGATGACGTCATAATCAATTACGTCATGAGTGACGTAGATAAGTACTACGGTACAGTGGGTACTACGGTACCGTGGTAACTGTGTTTGATAGGGTGATATAGGGGAAAATATATAATGCCTGAACTGAATTTAGCTATGCATGTAAAATACAACAATTGCCTACCAATGGTATTTTTTTTATAAATTGCGGTTATTCTACGCAATATATATCTGTCCTCGCAGTGCGGTTTGCAGGCTTCAAAATGGCCGCCATCCTTAAACTGATGCTAATCTCATCTCAAATGCTGTATTGTTTAGATAGATTATGATTTATAGATTCAATATCATTCATATCCTGTCACATTCCCCTATCTGTATCACAATTATCTGTTTGTAATATCACGTACATGTTGAATAGTGATCGCCACCATTTTGTCTCCCCAAGCGATAGTGTGTGATGTCATGTAAGTGCCAATGTATTACATTCTTTATTATGTAATATAATCCCGTTGAATAATTTGAAACTAATTTGATTGGAAGTTGTATATGACAGCTGATATGTTGAATTTTATAATTACTGTGACATAAATTTAGCTTGAGAAAATTTCAGATTTGTTAATTGATTTAAACACTGCACCACGGTACCGTAGACCCCTGGGTCACGCTAATAGATATCAAATTCTGATATACCACAGTGACTTCAAAATAATATTATAGCGCAACGGCTAATGCCTTCAGATTAGGAAGCACAAGTATAAAAAAATAATTCTTCACGCTATCAATCGTGATAAATGGCCTATGCTCTGGCGATGATATTTTGTGAAGCAATTGATGTGAAGTTATAAATTGTATTGAGTACCACGGTGGCTTTGTATCCCATACTACGTCACGAACGCATATTTGTGGGAGGGCTAAGCGTTGTTGTACGAATTGTATGTCTTTACTATTTAATACCGATGCTGTTGAATATTTCTAAACTAATTTGAATGGGAGCTGTTTCTGCCATAGGGTTCTGCAACAGCTCCCAGGCAAATTAGTTTCAAAATATTCAACAGACTAGCTGTATAGTTTTCTGGAAATTGATAGCCAGAGAGTTCAGGGACCGATCGATCCAAACACGAGCGAGGTGTGCGTGTGTGTGTGTGTGTGTGTGTGTGTGTGTGTGTGTGTGTGTGTGTGTGTGTGTGTGTGTGTGTGTGTGTGATTAGCTAGAGATAGGCGGGGCATAGCTTATAACTGGAAATGTCCATTTTCATCCAATCAAATCCAAACTTGGTCAACTGATCGTGCACCTGGAGGAAAAGTATCGTGTGCTTGTGCTGTTATTTTGGATCTGCCTAATGGTTTTCGAGTCATCCACTTTTGCGGGGGGGGGGGGGGGGGGGCAAAACAGGCCCATAAGGAAACGTATTGAGATTTTCAGCATCCATCGTTATTTGCGACTACGCTTTAGTGTTTTGATCGGATCACTTCTATACTTGGTTAGGATGTTACCATTGGAGTCATGAATGTGTTGCTTGAGCTGACGAGAACGTTATTAAGAGGAATGGTACGCCATGGGTCTCAAAATTACGAGTTTTCGTTTTTTGAAAAAATGAACGAGCTCCTTCATCAGCAAAGGTCAGTGGGCATATTAGAATTTACCATGCGACATCATTTTATGTTAATGTAAGCAAAGCAGAAGAATATCCCTTGGGCTACAGTGTCAATAGTTTTCATTTTTGGCCGGAATGAACTTCCCTTCATGGGTATATTAGACGACACCCTGTGACTATCGTTCCCGTTTCCATCGCCCGTACGTCAAAGGTCCAGGTGGAAGTGTAGCCCTTGGGCTTCAAAGTTACCAGTTTTCGTTTGTGTTAGAATTGATATCCCTTTCATCTCAGAGGTCCAATATACATGTGAGACGGTAGTCTGTGACATCCTTTGATATTATCATCAGGAGCAGCGTCATATATCCATGGGGATGGGCACCCTTTGGGTGCTGATGTTACCTACCCATTTTGTATTTGCAGAGATGACATCCCTTTCATCAGAGAAGCTCAATCGCCATGTTAGAAGATAGCCTATGACATCTTTTAATAATAACATCACCCCTCCCCCACCCCACACCCCCACCCACACACCCACAGCACACACACGCACACACACACACACACACACACACACACACACACCCAACACCACCCACCCCACCCCACCCAGATCACATACCCAAGGATATATACATACCTCAAAGTTATCAGCGTTCGGTATTTGCAGAAATAAATTCCCCTTAATTATGCATGTCTAATGAGCACATTAGAAGATACCTAATGCCCATCTTGGTGTCCATGCACCCAATTTGCTCAAAATTACCAGTTTTCGTATTTGCCAGAAATGAACTAGTCATGCTAGGAAGTTTGCAAAATGGCCGCCGAAATTGTACTTTTCCATGATCGACTTGAAATTGAGTCAATTCTAGGCGTTGTGTCGACTTGATTTGGTGTCAAAGTTAAAGGAGATACATCCAGCAATTTTCGAGAAAACATATCAGCACCATATTTAGAGAGGATATTGCCCTCCGGATCCGGGAGAGGTGTGGTGATTTAGGGGTCAACGGTCAACGGGTAAAGGTACCCATTATGGGTCAAATATACCAGTTTTCGCTTTTGGTATAGATTGCCTCATTTCGCTCATACAAGCTGATTGATATTCTTAATTTGAATGAAAGTGTTATGAAGTCAGTCCAACGGCCACGCTCCCACCCCACCCCCTAATATCTTTGCAAATTTCTTGGTTATTTGACGTTGCAGAGCCTTTTCTTTGATTTTCTGGGAAAACTTCACTAACGATGTATCCCGTACACCGGATTCAATGGTAATGATTTCGAAGTGATCCGACCTCAAGGTCAAGGTCACTTCTTATTTGTCAAAAGCACAAGTTTCAGTTTTTAGCAGAAATCAACCCCCACTTCAATAATGTCTGCTAATTAGTAATTTATGCTTCAGTAAACATGTTTTAGTTAATCTATTGCCATATTAAAACACAACTCTCTATCAGGCATATATGGCCACCGTTATTCCCTTGAATGACCAATAATGTAGATTTCTAACGAGATATGGGTAAATATACTTCAACTCACATCTACTGAATATTTTGAGAAATGTGCGAGTAAAATTCATTCAGCGGCTACTACTAGCATATGCCGACGTAGCCCGATTTAAGCCAAGAGTATTGTAGTTCAGGCGGGGGAGGGTTAACTTCGCCACGGAATAACTGGGGAAGAAAAGAACTAACTGGTATAAATTCATGTCCAAACTCGATCGAAAGGGCGATTCATTGGCTCTAGTACACACCAACCTGGCTATAAAGGACACCTGCTTTTGCGACCAAATGATAGCCATTCTTTAAGACGGGTGGTCGTCAGACCACCCGTCTTAAAGAAAAACTAGCAATTTGCCACAAAAGCGATCTGCCATATACAATATATTGTATTAAGTGACCACCTGTCTTTTGTGACCACTGTTTAATGGCACATAAAGTGCCCGTTATAGACAGGTTTCACCATTTCGTAAGCCTCGCTGTACTCGCGCTCAGACTGGTAAGAGAAGATTTGGCGGCCTCTCCGTTAGTAAATAAATTAAAGGATAGACATATTATTTGTAAAACAAGCAATCAGCTGCGGATCTGGTATTAGAAAATTCTATAAGGGATAATTGTGATCTAGATCTATCCAGCTCAGTGGGTAATACCCACGCTAATAGGCGGGAGTAATCGAGCGGCCTAAGAATGGCTTATTTAGAGTATAGACTAGTTCATGATAGTACATGTTGTATTGATCTGAAAGGTCGCTATTCCTTTCTTTACCTTGAATAAAAAGGATAATAACTGCATCGATCTGTATCATCTACAACCGCCAACGCGCCACTCTCAATATAGCCAGTTAATCATGTATAGATAGTATGATGGAAACGACAACGACAACGGCGAGTGTGGAGTGTGGACAACGGTGGTGACAACGGAAATGGTAAGAACAATGACCAAGATAATGTCAACGCGAACGGCCAACACCAGACACCGAACGCCCAGCAACGGCAAGGGCAATGACAACGACTACAACGATGGGTGCTACAAGTGCGCCGAGTGTCAAGAATTTGCATTAAAAACTACCGGAGCGGAATGGTGCATAATAGTATACCAGCCAACATGTGCTTTTTCACTTTTAGCGGCATTTTTTGTTAATGCCTGGCATCCATGCTAGATCAAACCCTCCGAGAACTGTGAGAAATATGAGGGTGGATGTCACCAGATTTTTAATTTCAAGGTCATTTGCAAGGTCAAAAAAGTCCAAACAAAGGCATAATGACCAGTGAGATTTTCCATGGTTTATACCACATTTACCAGGTATATGTAAACACAAAATAAATCAAATATCATTTACTGCACCAAGCATCTGTAATTAACAGATACACATTTAAAATTACACATAAATGTATGGCAAAATGTACACCAGCCAATCATGAAAAGGATACAATGACACAAGGATCACATATATATGTATACTGACGTGGCAGGTGCAACCACAGATAATCCCATATGAATCGTCAGTGTGTCAGTATATCAGACATGTGACAGCTGGTCGGCCAAACCTTGACTTTTAGTCTTTGCGTGGTGGTCCAGTGAAAAGATGTCTGGTTGGTGATGCTATGCGGAGTTGCTGAATGGCGGTTCGATCCCCCGACCAGGAGATGGTGATCAACAAATTAAACTAATGGGTGCATGACTGTCGGCTAAGTTAGCACATAGAAATTGAAGCCGCACGTTGCCAGTGCTTCAATAAAATAAAAATACATATACTGCCAGAGCCGTGCTGGAGTCCGAGTACAATAGGTGTAAAAAGCCTAGGATTGAATCGTGGCAGGTGCCACCAACAGATAGTCACATATGAATCATCAGTGAGTCAGTATATCAGAAATGTGAAAGCTGGTCAGCCAAACCGTGACTTTTAGTCTTGGTGCGGTGGTCCAGTGGAAGGATGTCTGGTTGCTGATGCTATGCGGATTTGCAGAATGGCGGTTCGATCCCCCGACTAGGAGATGGTGATCAACAAATTAAACTAATGGGTGCATGACTATCGACTAAGTTAGCACATGGAAATTGAAGCCTCACGTTGCTAGTGCGTCAATAAAATAAAAATACATATACTGTCAGAGCCGTGCTGGAGTCAGAGTTCAATAGGTGTAAAAAGCTTAGGATTGAATCGTGGCAGGTGCAACCACAGATAGTCCCATATGAATCGTCAGTGTGTCAGTATATCAGACATGTGAAAGCTGGTCAGCCAAACCTTGCCTTATAGTCTTGGCACTGTGGTCCAGTAGAAAGATGTCCTGTTACTGATGCTATGCGGAGTTGCAGAATGGCGGTTCGATACCCAGACGGGGAGATGGTGATCAACAAATTAAACTAATGGGTGCATAACTGTCGGCTAAGTAAGCACATAGAAATTGAAGCTGCACGTTGCCAGTGCGTCAATAAAAAACAACAACATATACTGCCAGAGCAGTGCTGGAGTCAGAGTACAATAGGTGTAAAAAGCCTAGGATTGAATCGTGGCAGGTGCAACCACAGGTAGTCCCATATGAATCGTCATTATGTCAGTGAAAAAAAGTTAAAAAGGATTTTAACGACATTTATTTGTCAATACTAATGCATACGGGGTAATTTCTGAAAAGTAGGCTCTCAATTCACCTTTCCAGAGTACCCACCCATCTATGACGTCATAATCAACTGCGTGATGTGTACAATGACATCATAATGAGTGACGTCGATAAGTACGTCACGAACGCAAATTTGAAGACGGTCTATGCGTTGTTGTACAAATTGTTTGCTTTTACTATTTAATAAATATTCTGTTGAATATTTTGAAACTAATTTGACTGGGCGCTGTTGCTGCCATAGGCAGCAACAGCACCCAGTCAAATTAGTCACAAAATATTCAACAGCTTCCCTGTATAGTTTTCTGGAAATTGATAGCTAGGCCATTTGGGGGATCGATCAATCCCAACATGGCGAGGTGTGGGTGGAGCGTAGCTAGTGATGGGCGGGGCATAACTAAAAATGGAAAGGCCCATTAAAGTAAATATAAAACCGATTTTCCACACATGTGTTTTCAGGAGCTTTGCCCTTTGAATATACGCGTGAATGTGTGTAAACATTCAATACAAATGTGTGATTTCATATATGCCATGGACCCCGTATCCATCATTAATCGCAAGAGACACAATAGAGACATTAATTACCAATGCTGCTTCTTCTGCTAGAGCAGTGACGGCGACTTACGCACAACATCCGCAGATGGAAAAATCAGGTTAATGATTGATGGTAACCAGCGAAGAAAGCTTGGCGATACCAGCTACAGAGATGTGTTAGAAAGACATAGGATCATATCTGAGGAAGACTTTAATAAACTCGAAGACATATGGCACAAAGAATGTCAAAAATTTCATGGACGCGTTTAACAAGAAGTATTCTTGCAATCCAAACTTCAGTATGTGGTCGACATACATGGAAATTGAGGAGATCCTGTTATACTTCATTAGGGCTGCGACGGAGGGCAACTGGGAGCTTCACTTAGAAGCCTTTGCTGTAATGCTGCCATGGTTCACTATCTACAATCCCATAAATTATGCCCGATAGGGCCCTTTTATCTTGCAGACATGAAACTCATGGATAAAACAGCACCTGCTGATCCGGCAACTGAGTGGATGAACAAAACATGCTAATGGAATCATCGGTATTACATGGTCAGAAGGATCTTGAATCTAACAGAACACCAGATCGCTCTACAACTTGGAATATGACGAGGAAGTGACCATCTTCACCAACTCTGATAGTCTTTCATCTCAGATGAATCGCACTAGTGATGATGTGAAGAGGCTTGTCACACAGCTTAAAAGATTTCATGTATTCAGATAAAACGCTGCCATCATTGAAGGGGATAATGCAAAGACTGGCTTTGGATGCAAGGAAATACCTCTGGCCTCATTGACAACCAATGAGATTGCACCAAGTCATGTGGTCCGGGATCTCGTAACAGCTGAAGGCCAAAATATGACTTGAGATGTTACCCCACAACCAGAGATGCCATGAAACTACACACGACACGCGCCAACCACCAGGGGAAGATCTGGCTATAGGCAGACACGGAGGATATAATTATATCATTACCTATCCACACCCCAGCCTGGAAGAAGGAGCAAGGTGGGCTTAATACTGTCTGGACAACAGCACGCCAACCCCTATTCCAGATGCCTGTCTGGAGCTTGTGACCGGTGGATGCAAATCAAAATGCATGACAGCCAGATGCACTTGCTTCAAAAAGACCCTGAAATGCACTTATGCATGTAGATGTGAAGCGATCGACTGCTGCAACCCAGATGGCCAATATAGCATATCCGTTTCAGACACGTTTTGCCTTTATGCTGTAATAACATGACAGTGATAACATAATTATAAATTAAGCTACTATATTTCAGAAAAGGGTACCTTTTTGTTGCTTGATGCCATACATATATGTGTAATTTAAAATGTTTACCTGTTAGTTACATATGCTTGGGCCATTAAATGATGTTTAATTTATCTTTTAACAGATACATCTTGTAAATATGGTATATAATGTGATGAACAATCATGCAATTATCACTGCGACATTGTTTTGACATTTTTTACCTCGCAAATGACCTTCAAATTCGAAATCGAGGGTGGCATCCACGCTACGTCTTTCTCAATCCTATGAGGGAATGATCTAGCATGGATGCCAGGAATTATCAAAAAGGCGTCGTTAACAATTTTTCTAGACAGATTCGAAGTTAGAGCACTAGTCTGCGTACGCGGGTAGACCGATAACTGGCTGAATTTTCGATTTATTTAAGATTTGTGACTGAAGCCAGCCTATAGGCATGCCTACTAAGTCTCTGGAAATATTAGCTGTTGTTGCTGCTCCGGTCGTCGTCGTCGTCGTCGTCTTCGCTGGTTGCAGTGGCGGCGTCCTTGTCCATGTCGTCGTCGTCGTATATATCACTACTGCGCCACCTCACCCACCCACCTCCTCTCTGCCGCTGATATCCCTGTAAGATACTGGCAATCAGACTCTTAAATCTAATAACTCACCATCGGCGTCTACTTCATTGATCATGTCCTGTAGTTCTGCTTCTGTTGGGTTCTGTCCCAGAGATCGCATCACGGTTCCCAATTCTTTAGTCGTGATGGTTCCATCGCCGTCTTTGTCAAATAACGAAAACGCCTCTTTGAATTCTAAAATGGATAAGACGTATACACACTATGCATCAAGATTTTGGACTGGTCACACATCTATAGCTATATGAGCATGCCGGGTGGATCGTTATAGATTTTGATGACGTATATCGGGTCCCCATCTAGCATGCCCCATTCATGTCACCATATGCACATGCCACTATTTTCAAGGTCTTAAATAATCCCCATATTCTGTCCCTAAAGCACATAGGTGTGCAGACCACCTCTAAACCCGAAAAGTCTAATATGACATTTCATTTAGATCTTAGAAAGAAATATTTGGTTGAATATTTCGAAACTAATTTGACTGGGAGTTGTTGCTGCCTACGGCAGCAACAGCTCCCGGCCAATTAGTTTCAAAATATTCAACAGCTTGCCAGTATAGTTACCGAGAAATTGATAGTCTGGGAATACAGAGATTAAAGGGTCAGTTGTTTTCGTAATTGTGTTTTTGACGATGGAAACTGCGCCTGATATATTGCTGCAATCCGCCAGAACATCTTTCAGTTATTAACGAGCGTTGTGTTATCAAGTGACCTGATCAATCTAGGTCTTATCTCCACGTTCGCCCCCACCCCAACCACCGTTCGTTTGTCTATTACTCCGTCCCCGTCTGTACTCCGGCTATCTCCTCCGAAACCGGTTAGTGGACCCTGATGAAATGTGTTGCGTGAGTTTACTCATATGATTGCGGATTCAAAGACGACGTTTACATTAGGCTCCCCAGCCAGAGTGAAATGGGTGGTGGGAGGGTGTGTAGGGGTGGGTGACGGTGGTAGGGGAAGATCAGGATGTCAAAACTGGCGGAATTCAACCATATTTGTTTTGTGAGTTACCCATATGATTGCGGATTGCGACAGATGTATATTAGGCTCCGCCCCCAGGATGATGAGAGAGTACTGAGAGGGGGAGCAGAACGTCAATGTTGCTGAGTGTGTGGCGGAATTCAACCATATTTGTTTTGTGAGTTACCCATATGATTGCGGATTGCGACAGATGTATATTAGGCTCCGCCCCCAGGATGATGAGAGAGTACTGAGAGGGGGAGCAGAACGTCAATGTTGCTGAGTGTGGATATTTGCGATCGTGTGCCATCAACGGGCCTTTCCAGTTTTTGCTATGCCTCGCCCATCTTTAGCTATGCTCCACACACACACGCACGCACGCACGCACGCACGCACGCACGCACGCACGCACGCACGCACGCACGCACGCACGCACGCACGCACGCACGCACGCACGCACGCACGCACGCACGCACGCACGCACGCACGCACGCACGCACGCACGCACGCACGCACGCACGCACGCACGCACGCACGCACGCACGCACGCACGCACGCACGCACGCACGCACGCACGCACGCACGCACGCACGCACGCACGCACGCACGCACGCACGCACGCACGCACGCACGCACGCACGCACGCACGCACGCACGCACGCACGCACCTCGCTCGTGTTGGAATTGATCGATCCCTGAACTCACTGACTATCAATTTCTAGAAAACTATACAGGTAAGTTGTTGACTATTTTGAGACTAATTTGACTTGGTACTGTTGCTGCTTATGCACTCAGTCAAATTAGTTACAAAATATTCAACAGCATGTTTATTAATAAATAGTAAACACTTACAATTCGTACAACAACGCTTAGTCCGTCATCAAATAAAGTAGTCATGACGAACTTATCTACATCATTACATCATTCATGACGTCATTGATTTGATTATAACGACATCCTACACGTCACGTAGTTTATTATGACGTCATCTGATGGATGGATAAACTATAACGGTCCATTGTAAAATGACTACACAACCCTGTCTATAACGGACACCAAGTGTTGGTACCAAAGGATGGTGGTTCTTTACCACCGTAAATTCACCTTTCCAGAGTATCCATCGATGATTTGACGTCATATGACGTCATAATCACCTAACCGGCGTGTAGGATGACGTCATAATTATTACGTCATAGATGATTCTATTAGGCCCGTCTTTAAAGCTTAATAGTCCGACACGTTGTAAGAATTGTATATCGCTACTATTTAATAAACATGCTGATGGATATTTTGAAACTAGTTTGACGTAGCGCCGTTGCTGCCATATGCAGGGCATAGTTAAAAATGTAAAGGCCCATTGACCACAGCAGTTATTTATAGTAGCAAGATAGCTGTATTACTCGACCATCTGTCTCTATGGACCACTTCCAGATGGTCAATGCAGCGTTTATACAGAGGTTTGCCGACTGTATATGCGAGCTGAACAAACAGATATATAGCTTACTTACCCGCGATTTGTTCTTCTGTCAGTTGGTCGGCCTGTAAATAAAATAGAATATACAAATGCAATACGCTTCTTTAAGTCAGTGATACACCGGACAACAAATACACAGCGTCTTCACGCCCCGCTACTTTTTTGGAGAAAGTAGATCGATAGTATGTCTATATATCGTCTACCAGTCCATATACTGAAGACTGTCGCCAACTAGCTGTCTCAAAGGTGGAATTCATTTCACGATGCGATGCGGTAACGTTCGTCCCTTGAGTTGATCCCATTTATACCACCAGAACACGATATAGAAAAGAATTTAGAAAAATAAAGTTTACCCCGTCACACCTGTTTTGAGATAATGAATATGTATGATTACTGTATTCTGCGGTTGTAGTGGTAGGTAGAAACATCCTACAGTTGCAATCAGTCATTCTTCGCTTTTTCCCACTGTGTCTTGTCCTCAGCTGACATCTTTAGCTTCCTCGTGACCATTCTCGATTTGACTGTATCGAGTCCTACCTTCTTGAGGTCACATCGTAGCATGCGTAACATATTTATGCAATGACGTCATCTCCTAACATTAAACTATGCTATCTGGCCATGGGTGTCCAGTGATGGTGAGAGTGTGTTTGTGGTGACAGGCATCAGGTTTATCTAGACATGACTTTGGAGCTGCACAGCTAATACAGCTTTACAACATCAAGGACACGCATGTTGCGTGGCGTCTCTTTGTCAAGGCATCTTTAATCTACGAATCCATAGCTTCCAGAACGATTGGAAAGCTATTTTCCCCATGCCGCAGCGTGCAGCAATGTCAGCAGTACTACAAAAGCAGCTAGCCCAGGATTGTACTTTTCCTCCATAGTTCGCTATCACGAAGTGGATCATCATTTTCTTTAGTTTCATGCTTTGTCGATAGGTATATATTGGTGAACCCTGTTTTGGATTCATTCATAAAGAGATTCTCAATTTTTACTTTGCCTGCAGCTGTTGGGAGAAGTCTGTCAAAGGGTTTCTTTTCCTCGTCTATGAAGTTCACATCGTCGGCATATTCCATCCTTAGCAGCATTCCCAGTATGGACATTGGGTGTGTGGCAGTGATTGATCTTGTGGAATTTTCCCCGCGCATATGTCAATAAAGCAACAAGATAACAGGTGTAAAGCATATGGGATATACCATCTCCTTGTGTGTGGGGTGGGGTGGAGGGGTGGGGTCGGGTGGGGTAGGGTGTGGTGGGGGACAATTGATGTCTCAGACTTTGCAGACTTCACTGACTTGACTCGTATTCTAAGCTTGGTGTTTACAAGTAGTAGTCTCACTACGCGTAGCCAATTTTCATTGCAACTGGCCAGGTGTAATACATCTAGAATCTGTAAACGTTTAATTGTGTCGCAGACTCGTAACGTGTCAATGCCCATTTTGTAGAATGAATAAGGCGTATGAATAGGAACAACGTCTTTTAACATGCATATCTTGACTTTGCTTAATTTATTTGAAAAAATAATATTTGTCATGTAGAAATAATAGAGGAATCCAGTTTTAGTAATGCCCCGCCCATCTCTAGCTTATGTCCACCCACACAACGAGCGTTGTGGTATCAAGTGAACCGAGCAATCTGTGTCTTATTTTCACGTTCGTCCGTCCGGTCGTCAGCTTGTATGTTGCTCCGTTCGCCAGTCTATGCTTCCGGCTATCTCCTCCGAAACCGTTTACTGGAATCTCTCACCAAACCACCCACCGACCCACCAACCCCACACTCATCCACAACCCACTTCAAGGCAATATTTTTCAGCATCTCGCCTTCTATTGTACACCAGGGGTATCACTGATACTGCACTGATACTGCGTTACTCCAACTCACTAAACGCATAGCCAGCGTCACATCATACAACAGCGATCAATCAATCCTCAATTTCCAGAACACTATACAGGTTAGCTCTTGAATATTTTGAAACTAATTTGACTAGTCCCAGTCAAATTAGTTTGAAAATATTCAAGAGCATGCTTTTTAAATAGTAGTACAACAAAGCTTAGCCCGTCATCAATTGTGCGTTCGTGACGAGATTATCTACGTCATTCATGGCGTAACTGATTATAACGTCAGCCCACAGGCCACGTAGTTGATTATGACGTCATATGACTGATGGATAACTGGAATCATCTATTTCTCGATAGGTGAGTATACGGAATGCATCTATGATAAATTTGCATTTATCATCAGTATCTCACAGGTTATAGAATATTCTTTTCGCACGCACACGATAGACCATGCCATGTAACCCAATAGATACTAATACACGTTGGCACAGACACAAGCATCGTGAGATATCGATCTAAATACCACTCTTGATACTAAAAGGTTACTAGACCTCTACTGGGCCGATACCGGGCCAATATGGCCCGGTATTGTCCCAGTACCGGCCCAGTACACCGCGTCACCCAGGCTGCTGCTTTGGCGGGAATATCATAATCACATTATTTTTTTATGAATTTCTCAGCAAATGTTGCATCTGTAATAAATTTTAGACTGAATTTGAAAGCCGATCTTAATGCCATATAACTGATAACGTAGATGTCGACTAGAATAATTGGAATTAACCAGGTCAGTTCTCTTCGACCGCTCAAAGGATACTGACAATGTAGCTAGAGAAGAGTATTTTTTAATATTTACCACTAGAATAACTGGCTCGGTGGAGCCAGTCATTCTAGTGCTAAATTTTCAAAAATACTCTTCTCTCGGCTTGCAAATTTGACACTGGCTAAGTAAAGACTGTAATTGCCTTTACCAATACCCCTTTAATAAGTCGGTGAAAAAATTCAGTAGTAAATTTACAAAAACAGTCTTCTAAAATTAAAATATCTTGAAAAATATTGACCATCAAAATGTTTAATTGATATATCAAGTAGTATTTTGAGCGCTTTGATGCGCTGTTTACACAAGGCGGGTTATTAAGAAATTACTTATTGCAAAATTTACAAATACATGTGTGAATAGACCACCAGATTACACTCTCACTCGACAGTTAGGGTCAAGCTAGGCATATTCTCCACCAACTAGGTCAGGCTCTAGACAGTGGCTTTTCCCCCCATCTCTTTTTCTATTGTACACCAGCGCTATCACTGATGCTTCACTACACCCAACTCGCTTCATGCGTAGTCGGTACCAAAGCACGCAACAACAGCGATATGCAGGAAATATGTACATGGCATAGACAAAAGTAACAACGATAGCATGGCTTTTTCATACTATCGACGTATCTATCCAAATACGGACATTGCGCATGGCCAAATACTAGGGCAAATACAGAGCATATCCCGCCATCCCGGCGAAAATATTGTTGATGTAATTTTAATGGCCGCTCTAGGCCACTTCAAAAACTAATCTGTTAAATAACGATATGTGTGTACGATATGTGTATTTCTCTTATTCGTTAGCGTTTTCTAAATTTATTTCTGATTAATGCAATATTTAACCAAATAAAACGGCGATATTAATATTATTTTTATTATTAGAAGCCCATTGAATACGCTTACTTGATGAGTTTCTGAACACCAGACTTTCGTTCAGTAGTGAAAACGTTCAAGAGCGCTCTGTGCGTGCAAAATCAGCTTTTCTCGGTTTGTGTATTAAATGGTGTAATTTATGTCAAAACAGCAGATTGTCAATAGTTTGCAGATTTAGCAAAAAAATTGTAAGGTTTTCCCTACTGAACGCATGGCTGTTAGCAGACGACAACTAGCATGCCGACCAACTGAAATAGATTAGTAATTGGCATTTTGCCTAATTACAAGATGAGACGCTGTCAACCAATTAATGTAGGGCATTATGCTGCTAAACCTAACAAATGTTACGTATGAAATAAATATTTTGTGGGATGCTTAGTCGCATATTTGCACTCATGCTTCGCATTCGAATACATATTGAAACTGATATAAAATCCCTGGCTAAATACGCATGCAAATATGCGACTTAGAAGCACGTATCTATTTATGTGGCCGCTAGTGGGTCAATACCGGGCCGTATTGTGTACCGGCCACGTACATGCGCGAGTACGGGAGGGATGGAGGGGTGGATGAAGGGATGGAGGGAGAGCAGAATGCATGTTAAAAGAAAAACTGTAAGGAAGCCAACTGCGAAGGCGGCGTGACAGCCGCCCGTTAAAAATAATAATAATAAAGGTAATGATTAATAATAATCATGATAATAGTAATACTAATAATAATAATACTAATTACATTGATTGTTTACTGCTGTTTATCTGTGTAATTAGTTGCTCATCCTGAGTATAGTGTTATTATCAAGTCGTGATTGCACATAGCGTAAATCCAGGGCCTCCGCACGGTAGATCAGGCCACTGACAATGTATCCTCATTAAATGTGCATATTCACAGCAAAACGAGTGAAAATAAAATAGATTAAATTGTGTGCTTTTAGAGACATAATTTGTGTACCTCAATGTAACGAAGTGAAATAAATCTTAACATATGACGAGTTCATTCTGTACAAATTATTATAATTTTTTTAAATGGGAAATTGAATAAGGGACTCGTGTCTATAATTCAATAAAAAAATATA
Organism: Chaetoderma sp. LZ-2023a; assembly: GCA_034401795.1. Classification (NCBI taxonomy): domain Eukaryota; kingdom Metazoa; phylum Mollusca; class Caudofoveata; order Chaetodermatida; family Chaetodermatidae; genus Chaetoderma; species Chaetoderma sp. LZ-2023a. The sequence goes on from CM067373.1 coordinate 154,385,806, forward strand.
TTAATTTATATGTACTGAAATCATCATATGCTAAGATTTATTTCGTTTCCTTACATCTATGACCACAATTTATATTTCTCAAAGTATACAATTTTGACAATTTTATTTCCAAGTATTTTGCGGTGAATATGCACATTTCAATAGAGATTATTTTTATTATTATTATTATTATTATTATTATTATTATTATTACAATTTTAGTATTATTAGTATTGCAAGTCGGGTTATCTGGGAACCTCCATGCTTGAGGCATGTGCGTGGAGATAAGATATATCAAGACATTATAAGTTTCTCTCGCTTGGGCTACAACATAGAGAAACGTTAAACTGAGCTTGAAGCCGAGTTGTTGACGCACCAGACAAGCATATTGCCTAATTCACCATTTAATAACTAAATTTTGTCAGAATATAAAAGTATTTTCCTATTACATATCCATTTACAGGCCAAGAGAAGACTATTTTTGAAAATTTACCACTGGAATGACTGGCTCGGTTACCGAGACAGTCATTCCAGTGATACATTTTCAAAAATAGTCTTCTATTGATCTACAAATGTATGTTCATCAAGACCACTGTAGATTCCCAAAGCGTTAAAGGGAAATGAATATACGTTATTTAGTTTCCTTGCTGGAATGACCTTGTTCCGGTCCTAATATGCGACGTACGCGGAGATATTTAATCAATATTAGAACGTTTTCTGATGACATCTGTTAATGCGTGATATCTCTACTTCTTCTAAGCTCACCGTACAACAATTGATCATGATCTATAGATCATGGCATGATGCAGCTGGTAAACACTTGGCTTTGCTGTCGCAGAAACGACGGTGTTTTGTTTTTTTTGTGGATGTTACCATCTTTTCAATCAGATTCAAAATTGTGTAATACTTCCGTTAATAACTAACCATAAATAATTCATAAATAACCACATTGGTTTTACTTTCAATAATAACGTCAACTGGCTTAGCCATATTGAGACTCTACTAGCAAACACCTGACACTGCCTTACCCTACTAAATGACCTTCACATATATCCTAGACCGGAAATGCTTTGAAATTACGTCCGAAAGGATTATAATAGCATCTGGAGCCTGGGATAATATACCACATCATCTTGTAATTATAATAGGGAATTTCCAAAAAGGTGTACTTTAGGGAAAATAAATGGAATAACCCAACGTGTAGTACACGCTCTAGAGACGACATATACGCATAAAGTGTAATAGACGCGAAGTTCATAGATTAGCTCTACTCTTTAACCCACCCTGTACCGTGTATTACACTCAGGCTACAGAGTACCAACATCACACCAAAATGCTTGAAAGCAAAATTGTTAAAAGTGTATACATTTAGAAGCTTAATTCGTGTACCCAAATGTAAAGAAACGAAATAAAACTTAACATGTGATGGTTTCATTCCGTATAAATTAATATAATCTTTTTAGTAGGAAAATTGATTTAGGAACTCGGGTCTCTAATTTAATTTCAAGAATTAAAAAAATTATATTAATTTACACAAAATGAAATCATCGTATTTTAAGATTTCTTTCGTTTTCTTACATCTAGACACACAATTTAATCATATAAATGTATATAAATTAAAAAATTGTATTTTGGTGTATTTTGGTATGAATGTACACCTTTAATGGCGATACCATCCAAAGTAGCCTCTTCAGCGATGTTGAAGAATGCCAATTTCCAGGCCAAGAGAAGACCATTTTTTGAAATCGTATCATTGGAATGACTAGCTCGGCTACCGAGCCAGTCATTCCAATGATACATTTTCAAAAAAGTAGTCTTCTGTGTAGTTCCCTTGCAATTGTGATTCTGAGGATTCCGAATTTCAAGGTTTTTCAAAGCAATTGAAGTGCGCATATACTGTGGGCGGAGCTTAGCTAAACGTAGGCGGGGCATAGCTATAAATGAATTGATCTATTGTCATGAACGTCAAATAGAAAGATACCAAAGACGGTGTAGTCTGATCGGTAATGGAATACATTAGGACATCGTGAGCCAATGCCCCAAAGAAGAACTAATCGAAATTAGTACAGAAATTAAACGATCAATGCAGGAATCCAGTTTTAGCTATGCCCCGCCAATCTCTAGTTAATCTCCTAACGCCCGTGTTAGGATCGATTGACCCCTGAACTCTCTGACGATCAATTTCCAGAAAACCATACATGTAAGACGTTGACTATTTTGAAACAAATTTGACTGGCTGCTGTTGCTGTCTATGGCAGCAACAGCGCCAAGTCAAATTAGTTTCAAAATATCCAACAGCATGTTTATTAGCACGCAAGTGGAGGCAGACTATAAAACCATGACCTATACTTATACCTATTAAGTAGTAGGCATTAAATTCGCACAACAACGTTTAAATACCATCGTCAATTAAGCGTTCGTAGCGAGATCATATACGCCATTCTTGGCGTATTTAATTATGACGTCACGCTACACGTCACATAATATATTATGACGTCATATAATTGACTGAGAATCCCCGATTATCATCTAACCATCGTATCTACAGCCTGTGTTCTGTTGTGATTGAATCAGTCAATAATACAATTTCCAGAGAAATAAGGACAACAATCCATAGCCTATTCTTTTTGTTGTTGGGGTGGGGTGGGAGGGTGGGGAGGGGCTAGCGGCTGGAAGGGTTGCTCATTTTGAAAATTGATAGATGTTAGTTAATGAACCTTTACAGTTTTAGATATGCGCCGCCAATCCCTAGTTCATCTCGCGAACACCTCACTGGTATTGTGATCGATCGGTTCCTGAACTTTTTGACCATCAATTTCTAGAAAACTATACAGGTAAATCTGTTGAATATTTTGAAACTAATTTGACTGAGCGCTATTGCTGCCCAATTCAACAGAATGTTTATTAAATAGTAAAGACATACAATTCGTACAACAGCACATAGTCCGCCTTCAATTATGTGTTCGTGACGTACTTATTTGCGTCATTCATAACGTCATAATAACGTCATTGATTTGATGCCATTTCACACGTCACGTAGTTGATTATGACGTCATATGATGGATGGATGGATGGAGTGGAAAGGTCAATTAGGCCTATATTGAAACGTTGTGATTTACATTTTTTATGGCAGGGTATAAAGCACTCATTGTTACGTTTTTCATTCCGATCATGGATCGAAGTTTCAATAACACATGCTCTAGGAGGAAACTAGGTCAGATTTGTCAACTTCCGCTTCTGGATCGATGGTGACATATTAAAACGCGTGAACAAGTTCATAATCAGCTTATAATACGCTTCCTCAACAAATTGCCTTGAAAGCACGTTCAATTATTGTACTTATACTTATCATGTACTACATTGATAGGCCATTTAGTCTGTAGGTAGATCACACAGTAAATGCATTGCATCTTATAGGTTTCTAAGATAGGCAATGTTTACTGCAGCGCATGTGTTGTGCATAGGTTCTTGTATATACCAAAAGGTAGACCAATATGTATCTAATTGGTTTTTACATCAATCTAAGGTTGGGGAATTCACGACAGATTCAGGTAACCCATTCCAGTTGTTGGTGATACGACTTGAAAAAATGCTGTCTTATGGTTTTATATGCCCGCTTCCTGGATAATTTCAAGCTATGTCCACGGTCTTTGGCTTTGTTATCTAATTCAAGATACTGGCTTTGAATATTATAAATATTATGTAGATGTTTGTATGATTCAATCATATCCCCGCTTGCACATCGATAGTATAATGATTCAAATGTTTAAGTCTATCAGGACATTTGAGAGAACTTAAATAAGGTACCATTTTTGTTGCTCTTCTTTGTACAGCTTCGATGATTTTACAATCTTTAATGAACATGGTGTGGGTGGGGGGGCATGCACCATTGCCATATTCTAGGATTGGCCTTGCAAAAGAAGTATACAATTTTACTAACGTCGGTGTATTCAAATAGGTATAAGGTTAATCCTAAAATTGTGTTAGTCTTATTTGCCTGTGTCTTACAATTTTCACTATATTGTAGCTGATTATCAATATTAATACCGAGATCCTTGACGACAATATCTTCATTTAATTTGACTTGTGTAACCCGTTTGTTTGATTATACGGATACCTCTTGTTATTCGATCCTAAATGCATTATCCTAAACTTCTCTGGATTTAAATGAATTTGCCATGTGCACACCAGTCTTCTGTTTTGTTCCGATCATCTTGAAGTTATGACGCATCTGTTATGGAGCGTATTGCTCTATGGATTTGTGTATCGTCTGCAAACATGTGAACGGGTGAGATTATATTTTCATCCATGTCATTTACATAACAAATGAAAAGAAGTGGGCCTAGAACAATACCATGATGGACCCCACTTCTTTAGAGTGTGGGCAATGTACTACCACTAGTTAAATAATAATAATAATAATAATAATAATAATAATAATAATAATAATAATAAGTATATTTATATAGTGAAAAACTCCATTTAATAGCATGTTCTAAGCGCTTGAAGATCTATTGAATAGAAATGTTTTGAGACTTGATTTGAAAGAGAGTAGGGTATGATATGTTTTGATATCTAAAGGGAGATTGTTCCATTCAGAAGCAGCGGCGAAGGAGAAAGTCTTCTGTCCATATGTTACCAGTTTTGCTTTCGGAACTTTAAGATTTCTGTTGTTTCATGATCGGAGAACGCGACCTGGAGCGTAGGGCTGTATGAGATTTGACAGGTAAGTCGGCGCTGTGTTGTTTACACATTGGTAGGTCAAGCAAAGAATCCTGTAACGGATTCTCTGCTGTATTGGCAGCCAATGCAAGTCACAAAGCACTGGAGAGATGTGTTCGTAGTTACTGGAGAGTGAGATAATTCTAGCCGCCGTATTCTGTACAGACTGGAGCTTATGAATGAGCGCCTTTGGAGCATTTTCTGATATTGCTGATGTTCCTCAACTGAAAGAAACAAGTACTGCAAAGATGTCTAACTTGCTTCTCAAGGCTTAGCTCACTATCCAACACAATACCAAGGTCTTTTACGCGACTCGACAGTTGTTTCCTATTCCAATTTAAGACCATTCCCTGAATACCATATTTCGCAAGTTTGAGTAGTAGAAGTCACTTGTGTGGCACAGTGTCGAATGCCTTGGCAAAATCTAAATAGAGAGCGGCACTTGGCCCGTTATGATCCAAGACATCTGTCCAAATATCTAGAATGGCTATGAGTTGTGTAACACATGGGCGTACCGTAATAAATCCATGTTGGTTTTTAGTTATCAGATTGTTGGTTTCCAAATGGGTTACTAAATGGTCTATTATATATTTAGAGATTCTAGTATTTTGCACACAACTGATGTCAAACTAATAGGACGATATTCGTGTGTGGACTGTCTATCACCTTTTAAAATAAAAGTGATACATGAGTCAGCTTCTAAAGCGATAGTAAATTTCCCTACTTCAGCGAGTTTCTAAAGAGGTGAAGGAGGTAGGCTATGAGGCTGTTTAGTTCTTTCAGAACACGTGAATATATCAGGACCAGCCGACTTACTCGTATTGATACATTCCAACTTTTGTATCACCATGTCTTCAGTAGTTAAGATCTCATTTCGAATTGTGGAATATTGCCACTAGCAAAAACTGGGCAGATGGAACATATCCTCGTTATGCAAAGACTGAAGTGAAAAATGCATTTACGACGTCAGCCTTCTCGGAATCTGAAATAGTGATGGTTCCATTGGGGTTCTTTAGGTCACATACATAATTTTGTGTCTTCAGTTTAGATTTAGCATAATGAAAGAAAGCTTTCGGGTTATATGTTGATTCGGCTGCTATTTTTTGTTCAAAATTTCTCTTTGATTTCCTGCATTCTTTTTGTCATGATTTCTGGGGGTTTTGTTAATACAAATAGTGATTACTCTCACGTGAACTTTTCCATTTGTGAAAGGCAAATTTACAAAGACAGTTTTGGTTAGGTAAATTGACTATTTTCTTGTATTAATTTTACATATTTGAATAAATTTATTTCATTCAATATTTCACTCCAATCACAGATAATTTAGATGTCCAATCAATATTTTCAGTATTTAAGATGGTATTTATACAACAATTGAAAGTAAAGCGTATGCTGCATGGTGGCTCTTTCCTATAGGTGCATTTATAGTCATATTTTCTACCAGATTTTCCTCATTTAATAAGATCTAATGTAGTTGTTGCTTGGTTGTCTCTAAAGTGTGTTGGCTCTTTTACATGCTGATGCCAGTCCAAATCTTTAATTGATCCAAGAAAGCTTGATGCAGACCAAAGCCTAATAGTTGATGATTCAATGGTCCAGTCAATTTGACTCTAATTAAAGGCACCCATTATCAGAACATAGCTAGATTTTAAGTCAGTTACATTTCTTAATAAGTCTATTAAATAGGAATTGTTTTCATGTTTACAGTTCGGTGACCTATATACACCTCCAATAATAAGACAGTCTTTATTTTCCAGCTTAATTTGACACCATTTAGACTCGGCGAACTCATCATCTCCAAGTATATGAATGGCGCTAGCTTTTAAAACATTTTTAAATATATAAAGCTACTCCCATACGAGATGTAATGCTGATTCGATTAATGTTTATAAATAAGTCGTACTTTTCCAGTGCAAATCCGTTATCTTGAGGGTTTAGAGTATTTTTTTGGTAAGCGCTCCGTAACCCCTATTTTGTCCGGATTTTGTTCAGCAGCAATGGCGCTGAACTCTGCATGTTTGTTTAATAAGCTTTCAATATTAGCATAGAAACCTTTAAGCGAATACTTATTTGGCAATGAAATCGATTTATGTATTATGTTACCTTGTATTGACGTGAATTTGCTTTTGTGTTTTGCATTGTTTTAAATTTTTTCTTTTGTTTTTTTTAATAAATTACATCATTCTTAACATTATTATTTAGACTATCAATATTTACGTCCATTACAATAATGACTTTAGTGATTCCACTGACAAGAATATTCGCTCGTGTTGGGATCGACACCATGACTATCAATTTTGCCTTAGGCAGCAACAGCGCCCAGTCAAATTAGTTTCAAAATATTCAACAGCGTGTTTATTCAATAGCAAACAATTACAAAGACATACAATTCACACAACGTGTCGGACTCTTTGAGATTTGAGATTTGATGACGGTCTATATGGAACCCTTTGTAGCGTAATGATTGCAACGTCATCATACACGCGCTGAGCTGATTATGACGTCATACGAGGTCAGATGATGGATGGATACTCTGGAAAGGTGAATTGGTTTGATATGGATATTGTGTGAGCTTAGGGATAAGAGGATTTTACTGGCTGCCTTAACGCCCCCAAACAGATGTCCCTACTAAAAACTCCTGCGAATCAATTGTAGCAGTTATTACTCACATGTGAACATCCCTTTTGTTGACGTGAAAGCACTAAGCATATACACTGGTAGATGTGTACATATATAGCGAGACAATGATTTACATTTACAGCATTTAATCACGTATACATTATGAGGAGCTCTACACGTACACTCGCAATCTATCAGCATGTTTTCGGTACTAGTGGCATTATTCCCAGCCTGAATTGTGCTGACGGGACTACATGGATCATTTACAGTTGTGTCGGTTACTATACCAGAGAGATTTATATTTCCAGAAGTACCAGGGCCATTTTTAGTTTGATCAGTATGTGCGCTAGAAGTACCGACTGTATTTTCCTCCTCTGTTATATTCAGCATTTTCAGCTACAGCCATAGTGATGGTTTCTGTGGCAGGAGTGTTCGCTTAATGCGCAACAGTCGTGGAGTTTGCAGAAGATGGTGTGATGGTGCTAGGCTTGTACTGTGGGAAGCTTATGTAAAGACGATCATCATTTTTTACTGAGGGATGTGATCTGTTACAATCATAGCAACCCATATTTGTTTACACTAATGCACATACAAATGTATCTATCTCTATCCGTATTCTGTGTTGTAGACCGTTTTGTTACTTGTAGACCTACGATTCTCACTCACGGAAACTGAGTTTGATTAATATAAAAAATAATTTTGATTATATCAATAAGATATTTTGAGTGTAGAATCAAAATTTTAGTATATATCAGGTATTAAAATTACATATTCGGTGTTTGATTTATTTTGCGAAATGACACGTCCGCTTGTCATGGCTGTTGCTATAGTCAACAGCCTAATCAAATTAAAAAAATTACGAAAATTGGTGTCTACACCAACTATTGCTTGTTCTACTGATAATTTTTTGCTTAAAACATATAACTGTATTTCTCATGTTCTAGCAAGAGAACTAAACAATAATATCATAAAACTCGCAGAGGATTAATGTCTTAGACGAAAAGATATGATATATTATCTAGCTTTTTCAAAGACGTTGTTCTCAGCTTATGCCAATTCACGGATCCTATTCAACTGTTGTTAACTATAGTTGACGATTTGTTAGTCGAACACCACATTTTCAGAATAGTTTGGCATAACCAACTAAACGTCTTCAGCGTTGGCTAGATGGTTCGCCACAAATCTCAGCGGAGGGACATTCGTGAAAACTAGCAGAAATAAATAATCCGCGCTTCTGGAGCCGTGTAAATGATGACCATATAAGCGGCTGGGTCACACCCCTCAATAATTACGCACTGAATTTGGATCGCGGGTTTGATTAAGCACAGCGTCTTATAAACCATCATATATAGGCCTACAGTAAAACTTGTTTGTATGATCACTACCTTTTGGGGCCAAGAGATGGTTGTCCTTTAAGCCAGGTGGTCGTAAGACCACCTGGCTTGAAGCCACACCACCTTGCGGCCCCAAAAGGTGCATCCTATGACGAGTGCGCTTTATTAAGAGGCCTCCTACAGTTAGCGACCACTTAGCCATGATACATAATGTGGTCGCATTAGACAGGTTGGACTCCGGTCTTACGCTGGCTGGGAATTGAACAGTGCAAAAAGGTCAAAGCAATTACAGAGCAATCGGCACCATTTATTAAAATCCATGACAACGCCTGTGTCCGTGCAATCCTGATGCAAATCAACTTCATGCTGTCCATTACCACCGTAATTACACCGATAATTACACATGTGAGTAATTACTGAATAATTATATGAAGTTTCCCCATCCTCCCCTCACCACACAACAGCCCCCCACCCCCATCCCCACCCACCTCCCCAACCCCCATCTTCACCCACGCATCAGGGCCGCACCTATCTCTACCCCCTCCCTCTCCCCCAAAAGGCATGCCGTGGAACAAGGCTCATATATTATGTAACCTTCTGTTTATTATGAGTAATGATTTCCTATTAGAAATAATGTTTCCGATGGACCGATACAGGCGTACAGACACAGTTTGTCCTTGTTGTTGATGATGCTGCCAAGGCCACTTCACAATATTTCCCTAGATTGGATCGATTTCCACCCAGCCTTGATCAATGATAACCAGCTTACATAACACACGATGTAGAAAACTGATTAGCAAAAAATAATTCACGCTGTTATAGTTACAAGGAAGTTGTGTTCATGTTGCCATAGTGATTGATTTAACGTGAAATGTATCCGCGTTGGTCACCTTGATATTTACAAGATGTGTCTAAGAGGCATGGTATGGTTAACGCTTTAGCACATATCAAACTATACAGGTCAGTTGCTGACTATTTTGAAACTTATTTGACAGGAACATATTTGGCGTAGTAATTTCAAGTAGAGTATAGTAATAATAAAGAGATTTGAATCTTAAAACGACACTAAAACTATCCTATTCATGTCAGCCAATATTACTTAACAAAGAAAACAAGAGGGTTTAGTCCTTCTTGTGTCACTGTAACCTTTAATGGTCAAGCCGGCAAGAAACTTGCACTGCAATGCTCTTAAGAATGTCCAGTTGCAGGCCAAGAGAATAGTATTTTTGAAAATTTACCACTGGAATGACTGGCTCGGTAACCGGACGCTGGCTAATCAAAAACTCGAATTTTCTTAACAATATCCTCATTTGGCAGTCAACCTGGTCAAGCACGTTCTCCGGAGTTGTCTTGAGGGCAGTAAACGATTTTTATAATTTTCAGTTGTAAATTTACAAAAAATAGTCTTCCCTTGGCCTGCAACATTATAAGTTTAATGAAAAATCTTGGCAATTAAACGGTTAATTGATATGAGTTGCATCCTGGAGCGCTTTCAGGCGCTGTTGACATAAGCGGGTTTAAAGCGTATTATCTATAAGCCTCGGTATGAAGATTAGTCACGAGTAAAATAGTCCTTAAAATTCAACCACACGCACAGAAACATTCGTATCTCGCGTGATCTCCTTCTATACGAGATCGGGAAATGTATGTATTCTCGAAGAAGCCACGCCTCTATTTTTAGATTGTATTTTTAAAGAAGCCTCGCCTCTATTTTTAGATTGGCACACACAATGAAGACAAGAATTTGCTGACGTTCCGTAGATGCTGATATCACATGATATTTTATAGTATATTTTTAGTGCCTGTATCAAGCGAGTGACGCGGGAGTCAGAGACCAGGAGATAGCTAATTTTATTTATGGGAAATATGGCAAAAGGTTTGCATGGGTCATGGCATTCATTGAAATGAAGACTCCGCAAATGAGTAAAGCTGGTAGGCCTCGACCTGAACCTATTAACCTGAAAGGTCATAAAGTACGTCACCAGATTTGTTCATGCTAATTCCGATAAAGCTTACCCACTCCTGTGTCAACAGCGCATTAAAGCGCTCAAAATACTATTTATTTCAATTAACTATTTAATCCACCTTTCAAGAGTATTCATCCATCATCTGACCTCGTATGACGTCATAATCAGCTCAGCGCATGTATGGTGACGTCATAATCATTACGTCACAAAGGGTTCCATATAGACCGTCACCAAATCTCAAATGGTCCGACACGTTGTACGAATTGCATGTCTCTGTAATTATTTGCTATTTAATAAACATGCTGTTGAATATTTTGAAACTAATTTGACCGGCCGCTGTTGCTGCCTTAGGCAGCTACAGCACCGAGTCAAATTAGTTTCAAAATATTCAACAGCTTACCTGTGTAGTTTTTTGGAAATTGATAGTCAGGGTGTTCAGAGATCGATCGATCCCAACAATAGCGAGGTGTGGGTGGAGCTTAGCTAGAGATGGGTGGGGCATAGCTAAAACCGGAAAGGTTCATTGCCAATGCTTTTCAAGGAAATTTGTATTTTCAGCTAAAGCGAGTATTTCTGTAGATTTATAACGAAAATTTGCACCAAAAATAGATTTCTGTTATCCTTCAAATGGATATTCATCAAATGTGTAATGGTCACGAAAAGTCAAATGTCTGCTTAGCCATTGTCCAATTGCAGACAAAGAAGAGTATTTTTGAAAATTTAGCACTGGAATTACTGGCTCTGTTACCGAGCCAGTCATTCCAGTGGCAAATTTTCAAAAATATTCTTCTCTTAGCCAGCAAATCGACGTTTCTCAAGATCACTGCAGATGTCGTTTTTGACCAACTTGACCATTAAAGGGTTAAGTTGAAACAAGACGGGTTAATAATTATATACATAACGCGCTTCCGGTATCTGGTGTTTCAAAAAATGCCAGGACAGTGATTCCTGACTGACCTCGTTTCTGGACAGCGAGCCATTCATGGTTAGAACGTGCAATGTATTTATAGAAACAACGATATGGTCCAAACCGAGTTTCCCGTTTTTCCCCATAGTTGTAGAAATTAAAAATAACATTGACAACGGCATTGCGCTCCATAGGGAAAACGATCCAAAATGTTTTGTTAATCCGCAAACTATCCACAATCCGCTGTTTTCGCGTTAATTATATCATAAAATATACAAAACGAGAAAAGCCGATTTTGCACAGGCAGAGAGCTCTGAAGCGTTTTCCCTATGGAACGCGATGCGAATCTTCCTCGCTCTGGACGATGGGCAGAAGAATATTCTGAAAGTATGGTATAGAAATCGATGGCGAAATGTGCGTTTCGATTTTCCATGATTTCAAATAACGGAATTTATATAGCAATTGTGTTCAACGCATTGGGATTATCGTTTGCCACGTTCAAACGTCTCTTCCAGTTCACCAGAAAGTGGTATCTTCTGTTGTTTCCTGTACCCGAGTCCAGGATAGGGCTAATATTACCACGCCGTCTGCATGGAATGAACGAAATAAAACTCCGCCATTCTGCATTTGTCTGGCGTGAAATGCTATCAAAGTGTCTGCTTCCTCGTATAAGCCTTGGGGCGATGATGTAACGTCCATTTCACCTAGTTCATGGCTAGCCATTCTAATACAAACACCAGCATGAAAAATCAATATCGCTTTCCGGCCCCTATTAGCGGCGAATACTGCTTCTCTCGCGCTTCTCTCGATAACAATTCACAGAACGCTTCCCTGAATATCGCTCAATTTCGCAGTTCAGAACCTTTTCTTTTCAGGGTGAGATCAGAACCCATGATGACAAAGTCCTGTGGTTAATTATTTGATTCCAGGATTACCCTTTCACAGTCTTTTATGGAAAATATGATCTATTTAACAACAAGAAGACCTCGCGTCCACGTGACTTTCTTAGTGCTGCCATGAAATCTCAAATAATTACTTCATGCTTTGATCGATTGTGGCGTAACATTATCTCGTGTAAGAGAATCCTATCTCACCCCGCCCTCGCGCACACCCAGCGCCACCCCCACATACCCCCACACGCCCGCGCCCGCGCTCCCACCTCCCCACCCCACCACCCCACCCTCAAAACCATCACTGCAATGCAATTCATCTTTCCAGTTTATCCATCCATCATATGACGTCGTAATCAAGTACGCGACATGTACAATGACATAATAATGAATGACGTCATTATGGCGTGATGAATGACGTAGCTAAGTACGTCACGAACGCATATTTGAAGACGAACTACGGTATGCGTTGTTGTACGAATTGTATGTCTTTATTATTTAATAAATATTATGTTGAATATTTTGAAACTAATCTGACTGGGCGCTGTTGCTGCCACAGTCAAATTAATTACAAATTAATTACAAAATATTCAACAGCTTACCTGCATAGTTTTCAGGAAATTGATGTTAGGGCATTCGGGGATCGATCAATCCCACCACGGCGAAGTGTGGGTGGAGCTTAGCTAGGGATGGGCGGGACATAGACAAAACTGGAAAAGTCAATTCAGATCGTCAGGCTGAATAATAAAATCATATTTAGTTTCTAGTGCTTCTACTAACTTTGATTTGTCGCTGTTATACATTGTCTCACATTGAGCTGTGGATAATGGCACATTGATAATTGAATATGTCAATATCGCTTTCAAATACAAGGATTCATTATCTGAAGTGGCGTCTCTAAACAGGTAAGCAAATGCACCTCGGTCGGGTTCCGCAGCACCTAATGTTTTAATTTGCCTGGTTGGTTTTCTCTGGCTATTTCCGCAGTAAGAGTGTATACTTTCTGCTTATCTATTCGTTTTATAAATCGACTGCCATCACCGGACCATTCTTTTGTAAACTATAACAGTTTTCTACTCCTATTCAATGAGTCATTTTACGTATTCGAGAGTATTGGCTATAACAGCTTGACCAGTAGTGATGTTAACGAGTTGAATCGGTGTGCTATGCTCCGCCCATCACTAACTAAGCTTCACCCACACCGCGACGTGTTGGGATTGATCGATCCCCAAATGCCCTAGCTATCAATTTCCAGAAAACTATACAGGGAAGCTGTTGAATATTTTGTAACTAATTTGACTGGGTGCTGTTGCTGCCTATGGCAGCAACAGCGCCCAGTCAAATTAGTTTCAAAATATTCAACAAAATGTGTATTAAACAATTTGTACAACAACGCGTAGATCGTCTTCAAATATGCGTTCGTGACGTACTTATCGACGTCATTCAAGACGTCATTCATTATGATGTCATTATACACATCACGCAGTTCATTATGACGTCATATGATGGGTGGGTACTCTGGAAAGGTGAATTCTAGATGATGATAAAGCAACAACCTGGTTTCACATTTCCAGAGTATACATATGACGTCATAATCAGCTTAGCGGTGTGTAGCATGACGTCATAATCCGTACGTCATAAATGATTCTATTTGGCCCGTCTTTAACTCTTAATAGTCCGACACGTTGTAAGAATTGCATGCCACTACTATTTAATAAACATGTTGTTGAATATTTTAAAACTAATTTGACTGGACGCTGTTGCTGCCATAGGAAATGGAAACGTCTATTGGTGAGCGGGAATAGCTCCTTTTCTTTTCATGCAGCGAATGAAAAATGCACCATGTCTTAGAATATTTTGGACCTAACTCGCATAGAGTTTAATTTGTCCAGAACGAGGGGACCCTAGCGAGCATAATTTGGCGGATTTAGAGCAAAGAATACGTGCATGACTATTGGCAGACTTGTGCTGAACATATTCACATCATTGATCCGGACTGACCGTTGAAGCATTTTATGAACGCGACGAACCGAGAACACATATGTTCGCCAAAACTACGATGTCTTCCCATGTTTACCCTCGAATACCTCATGAAAAGTCCTTTAACCAATCAATTGGGATTTAGTACATAGCGGAAGGAGTCGGGGTCTGGTAGTGCATTGAAATGTATCCTTGACAACACAGAGCGTTTCTTCAATTATTCCTCAATGTTCATCGGGCAGATAGTCATGGAGGGACATTGTCAGCAACATCCTATCAGTGACTGAAGTAATCACCCGATGAATCTGTGTACATCGATTGTAAGACTTGGCTTCCAGAAATCCGTTCAATGATCCCTCAGGCAGAATTCAGTACTCGGATAGTATATATACTCGATCCGTGAATCTGTATTTAAGTCTCAATCGCTCCCCCACTCCCACAGAAAGCTAATCCAAGGTGGAAATCACACAGCATTATGACTACATTGCAGAGCATAGCTAAGACTAAATTCATCCATTACCATTAAGCAGAGAGAGTTTCAGAAATGATCCCAATATAATTCATAGTAAGTCCATTGTATTAAATACTATTCTGTTTTAAAGAACCAATGATGCCTTCATCTGTAGTACCCGCTTCCTCAGTTGTTAGAAGTTTTATGAAGCTTGAACTTCGCCAAATTCAAGTTGGCAAATAATTGAGGAATCGCTCTAGGTTCGCTTTCATATTTCCGACAAGCTGTCGTTTCCATTGGGCATGTGATCACATTTTCCTCGTTCCTTCTCGGTAAGGAATGGACGTTTTGATAGCGGATAAGAACACTTCATGCCTGTCCCAGGAAAAATATCACTACCTGTTTCTGTATACATGAAAGTGCCGCTGTTAATGGTGTCTGTTGAAGGTGACAGTACAGAGAATGCTAGCAAAATCCGTTTGGCCAATGTCAGTCGTACAATGAATAAATGTATCTGTAGAACCTAGAAAGAGAGCAACTGGGCCAGGAAGAAAGGGCTGTCTCTGGTATGCATGTGGTGTTGAGGTGTTAAAGAATAACCACAATGGGTTGAATAGTATTGCCAAAATCAATTCCGTTATTTGAAATCAATATTTGAGAGCCATTCTCCCACTGATTTATGTACCTTACCTTCAGAAAATTGCACTTCCCATGGCCCAGAACAAGGGTAATTCACTATCAGTGTTGTTTATCATTACTACATATCTGGAGGAGAACAGGAAAATCCGTTTGGACCATGTCGGTGTTCACTTTCGAACCACCAAAAGGGCTCATTGTCCAGAAACGAGGTCAGTGAAAACTCACTGTCTTGGAGTTTTCTGAAACACTAGATAACTGAAGCATGATATGTCTGTAGATTTAGCGTTATCAGGATTAGCATGAAGAAACACTATCGGCTGACCCACTTGGTGACGCTTCAGGTCAATAGAGTCATGTTGCAGCCTGCCAGTTGAGGCTTCGTGCCAAAGAGTATTATGACCAATGCAAACGTGTTGCCATATTACGTATATATATATACCTAGCCTAGGGTCTATTAACCCTTCTTTTATTAACTTAACTCTGTAGTGGTCTTGAGGAATGTCCATTTTTTTCATCCAAGAGAATATGATTTTTGAAAATTTACCACTGGAATGACTGGCTCGGTAACCGAGCCAGCCACTCCAGTGGTAAATTTTCAAAAATAGTCTTCTCTCAGCCGACAAATAGACACTAGCTAAGAAAAAACTGGATTTTCCATTTTCATGGTCATGCTGGCCAGAAAACAACACCTGTAGTGGTCCTGAGTAAAGCTGGTTTTCTATGCAAGCGGTTTGAGCCGGCCGGCTGGTTCTATTTCCATGCACGCGATTTTCAAACAACTGCCGCCTAGCGGTTCTGTCGAATGTTAGCGTATTTTCATGATTTTTTCATGCATAGGCCTATTACAAGTTCATATCTATGTATTAATTGTTTGCTTCTCTAATTAAATTGCATTCAATGTTGTATTTGAATTTGTATTCTTCAATGATTTTTCATACATTAGCGTGATAATTTCTGAAGCACATTGAATCATGTCAACATTAGAAGAGGAAGAGTGTTTGTTGCTGCAACTAGTAAGGAAAAGGAAATGCTTGAGCAGAATGGCGCTTTCATTGCTGCTTAGACGAAGACAGCTGATGGGAATCAAAAGAAAACATAGGTTTTGGGTGCATGACATTAGTAAGAGACGACCACAGCAAGGTTCCTATGGTAATTTGGTGAGGGAACTTGAATGCGACAGAGAGAAGTTTCGTGAATATTTTCGAATGTCAGCTGAGAAACTTGAGTTTGTCTTGGCATTTGTTGGACCAATCATCAGCAAGCAAACACGCATCCGAGAACCCATTTCTGCCAAGCAAAGATGTTCAGAAACATGCATCAGCAGAGCAAAGCGACATTAAAAGTAGGGGGTATTCCAAGAATGACGTAATTTTTATGGATTTCCCTACCGGTTGAGCCGCTAGTGGTTTGAGAAAAATCGAGCAGTGATCAATTTTCTTAGCCGGCCGGCTCGAGCCGTCCGGCTCAACCGGCTACATGGAAATGGTATCATTGGAAAACAACTGAATCGATTTTAAATCGCCTACCGGCTAGCCGGCCGGCTAGAACCGCTCTCATGGAAAAGCACACTAATGTCTATTGCACGACAACAGAAAGTTATTTTTGTAAATTTTCTTGAAAAATCTTTACCATTAAATGGTTAATTGATATAAGAAGGATTTTGAGCGCTGCTTGGAGGCGCGGTTAACACAAGAGTGATCTTTCTGGTCTTCGAAGTGGAGTCTATGTGCCAATCTAGCCGTTTTGATGGCGTTACAAGATGGCCAGTTATAACGCTAGAGGCGTATTCTGGACACGACTGCACGCCTTTATTTTTAGATTACACTCAATAATGGGGGACTAGAGATGTAAAATGTGGGCGGAGCTTAGTTTGAAATGGGCGGGCCATAGCTAAAACTGGATTCCTACAGTTGCGAGTTTTCTTGGTGACAATGTTATAGCGAGCGTTCGTTCATACCAGCGCGTGAATAATGTTACAGGAAACGCTTTCACAGTGTGCGAAGACACTAAATAATTAAGATCAGTAAACAAACAGGCTGGTGCAAAATAACCTTTCAAAGGATAATTTTGAGGCTAAACTTTAAATTTTTCTGCTGAAAAATCTTAACGCTCGATTAAATGGCGTTTTGCTTCGCGATATAAACATAATGTGAAGATGAGATCTAACAATCAAATGAGATATTACTTATATTATGTTTCAGGTACAGGATAACTAACCTCATCTCTTGATGGCTATTCGGGTGATCTAATATGCCACTCATAAACGATGCAGGTAATTTTGAGCTTGTTACCATGCCGCTAAAGAAAGATATTCAACCTTTAGTACGTAAATGTTAGTACATTTCTACAGCCTATGATGTAGTGGGGGGGGGGGGGGGGTGTTACGCTCAGTCATAGAGGTGTCTATGGTTTGACAATGTGTTGTAAAAGCAACGATACAGGTAAGCTGTTGAATATTTTGAAACTAATTTGACTGTAAGTTGTTGCTGCCTTAGACAACTTCAAGTCAAATTAGTTCCAAAATATTCAACAAGATAAGCGTTACATAATGAAGAATGTACTTGACACTTACATGACATAACACACTATCGCTTGAGGAGACAAAATGCCGGCGATTACTGTTCAACATTTACGCGATATTGCAAAGCAGATAATTATGATACAGATAAGGGAATGTGACAGGATATGAATGATATGCTATCTATATACCATAATCTACCAGTGCTATACAACATTTGAGATGATAATAGCATCCCTTTAAGGAGAATCTGTAAGCCATGTTGTCACAAAATCATATACGTGTGGACGACATCCTTAACAAAAAATCCTATTCGTATGTTCATGTGTAGTTGGACTTTTATCAGAATCGTAAAAATACAGCCCCTGACGGAATATGATAGGGTTAAAAAAGGTGTGATAAAATACAGTAAGCTGCGATGATCGCATATTTGCCATCTCTATGGTTGGAAAACGTGTCAGAAATAACCATGAGCATCACCCACCCACGCACCCCATCCTTATGTAGCTGCAGCTTCCAGGCGAATTATTTTTAAAATATTCAACATCGTTCACTAGTTTACTACGGTTGAATAAGCATGTTCGTGTTTGATGAACGTGGCGCGGCATAGTGTTACCGGTATCAGTAATAACGAATAATATAATCAATATTTAACAAGCTGTTGCCATATGCGTTTTGTACAAATAGATGGAAGGCGAGCCGCGAGCGGAGATGGTGGGTAGGTGGGCAGTCTCTGGTGCTAATGCTATTGAAGTGCGTTATAACATTACACTATCTAGGGTCGATTTCAGACCAGAGTATTTACAGGAGAATCCCCATAACGTACTATTATGTCTATTATATATGAGGTAACATGCCGTCGGTCCCGTTCGTTCGTTCGTTAA
Source organism: Chaetoderma sp. LZ-2023a (assembly GCA_034401795.1). NCBI lineage: Eukaryota > Metazoa > Mollusca > Caudofoveata > Chaetodermatida > Chaetodermatidae > Chaetoderma > Chaetoderma sp. LZ-2023a. The sequence continues at coordinate 154,404,696 of CM067373.1, forward strand.
TTCATTCGTTCATTCGTTCGTTCTTTCGTTCTTTCGATCGTTCGTTCGTCCGTTCGCTCACTCGCTCATTCTTTCGTTCGTTCGCCCGTTCATTCGTTGACTCGTTCGGTCCGGTCGGTCGGTCGATCTGTCGATCGTTCGTTCGTTCGTTCGTTCGTTCGTTCGTTCGTTCGTTCGTTCGTTCGTTCGTTCGTTCCTTCGTTCGTTTCGTTCGTTCGTTCGTTCGTTCGTTCGTTCGTTCGTTCATTTTTCTGGTTCGTCTGTCTGCCTGTCTGTCTGTCCGACTGCCTGCCTGCATGCCGTAGAATTCCTCCTGAAAGCAAGATGGTAGAATCAACAAGTTTGGAATATCCATTTTATCATAGTGCGGGCTAGCCAAAAACATGAGTTTAAGAACAAATAGGAAATACCTAACACAAGTATCCTTTCAAATTGTGACCGCTTAGGATTGCTTTAAAACCAAACTGTTAAATAATTAGCTCGGAGGATCACCGAGAGCATTGACAAAACATGCGGGACAGCACGCGCGCACGGGGTCTGGTTTTGATATTATTTTATGTGCTTTATGCGATTAAATATCTAGATTACTCTCCAGATGAATTATTCGATACACGTGTCACTATTTGATCAGCCTAAATCTTACATTAATGAAAAATAAAATAGCGTAATCTATCCGCTGAGATGAGGTATGACCTGACTCGGCCTGATCAGCCGCCCCGATATAACTGTAGGTGCATGGCGCACCGTTGTGGTGTTAAATAGTCGTAAAGCAACGTTCATCGTTAGCCCATGTCTAAAGACATGGACTAACGACGGACGTTGCTTTACGCCTATTTACTGCCGCATCGGTACACTAGGACCCAGGATAGTCAGAACAAAATGAACGAAAACATAAAACTTACCATTTCTCGTCGGTATCGATCTGAAGAACTGGCGGGATATAAACACAAATTAAAACAGTGAAATCCTTGGAAAAATACGCACAGTATCGAATATTGTTATGAAACGATGTTCTTTATTTCTTAGAAAGTCCAACAACTATCCCCAGAGCCCGCGTGTTTCAGTCGTGTCTAGACAGCGAGGCAGTAGCGACTGAGGAGGACGAGCGTGTAGGTAACTGCGATGGTCGGAGCTCCCTCCGTCGATCGATTGACTGGCTAAATCGATCAGTATCCCTGTTCGCTCTAGACGAGCTACCACTACCAGCAAGACCTCGTTCGCTTAACGACAATTGAGGGTGAGGTGGGTGGGGTGCGGTATCATTTCCGTAAGATTATTAACTAGCTTTTCTATTTTGTCGACCACCTGCCGGACATCGATGCTGGTGATGACAACCCTATTTGTGTCTCGCAAGATCTCCTTCAATACGAGATCGAGAAGAGTAGGATTATCTCATGGGTAGTGAGTTGTCATTGGCGCCGTAAATCACACACGCACGCACGCACGCACGCACGCACGCACGCTCGCTCGCTCGCTCGCTCGCTCGCTCGCTCGCACGCACGCACGCACGCACGCACGCACGCACGCACGCACGCACGCACGCACGCACGCACGCACGCACGCACGCACGCACGCACGCACGCACGCACGCACGCACGCACGCACGCACGCACGCACGCACGCACGCACGCACGCACGCACGCACGCACGCACGCACGCACGCACGCACGCACGCACGCACGCACGCACGCACGCACGCACGCACGCACGCACGCACGCACGCACGCACGCAGAAATGTGTTAAAGATAATTAAAATGTGAAAATTCTAGCTATGTATTCATCAACGTCTACCCTGAAATAATAATCTAATGTGTGTGAATTGATGAGTGCGAATGAGACTTGCGTGATTACGTGATTAAATCGAAAATCGCGATTATGTTTTAAATCATGAATTTATATGATTAAAAATTAAATAATCGAATAATCGTGAACATTTTCTATTGCATAAAATATTTCAAAACTTAACTTTCAGTTACATTTTTAATACGATCGGTCATGAAAAATTACGTTTTGCTTAGTGAATGTATGCCAATTTGCAGGGCAAGAGAAGGCTATTTTTGAAAATGTATTACTGGAGTCATTCCAGTGATATATTTTCAAAAATAGTTTTCTCTTGCCCTGCAAATGGGCTTTTCTAAAGACCATTGTAATCGATCGCGATCACTCAACGTAATAATCGCGCATGCCTATTGTAAATTCATTTTTCGAAAAGGTATATTGGGATAACTTAGATAGAGGATAAAATCCAAAATGGCCACCGGCCATCTTGGAAAATTAACTTTTAACAAACGGGTCTAGAAACCTAAATAAGACTTCTGCTCCAAATAATGTTAGAATGTGGAATCCATTGCTTAAGCTGTTTACTTTATTAGAGATCGCCTTGGCAACGAAATCCGCAATTCAGGAAGGGAACATACAGACTAATCATATGTATTCAAATAGAAATAACAACAAAAGTAAAGCATGGATGTTTGCTCTTAATCATTGTGGCTCTGTTGGTAATTAGAGAAACTAACATTTAGCATTGAAGATGCGGTACTCCAGTGAGTTTGCATTCAATGATATTCATCCGAGGAGATATCCAACACAGTCTAGTGCATTTGATGTCCGCTTGTGGCTAAGGGGAATGGCGGGTTGCGTGCCAGCACTGCTGTACAGCGGTCATTGGGCAGGTCCCAGCTATAACCGATACGGGTATGTTTTCTCAGCTCAGGGAGGTGCTGCATATATGTTAAGAAGTGTGCATGCATGGTGTGCTGTTTTTACCTGTCATCATCTGGAGCTAGGCCCATCAGAGATTTCTTCTTCTTCTTCCTTTTCCGCTTAGCTACATTGACCAGATACAGAGAAGAACTCCGTATATCAGCAGCCACCTTCAATGTAAGGCTTTCCTCTCATCTTAAGAGGCGACTACAGGCCTCAAGTCTGGTTGCCATTTTGTCATATAGGGACATTTTGCCACGGCCATAAGCCACTGGATATAACCTCAACGTGAAGTAAGGGGAAACGGAAAGCACTAGAGGAATCCAGTCTTAGCTATGCCCGGCTCATCTCTAGTTAAGCTCCACCCGCACTTCGCCCGTGTTGGGATTGATCGATCCATGAACTCCCTGCCCCTCAATGTCCAGAAAACCGTACAGGTAGGCTGTTGAATATTTTTAGATTAATTTGACTGGGTGCTGTTGCTGCCTTCCTGTGTCAGCAGCATCGCGCACGGGCAAATTATTCAAAATATTCATTTAAAGACATACAATTCGTACAACAACATTTAGTCCGCCATCAGTTAGGCGTTCGTGAGGAACCTATCTACGCCATTTATGACGTAATTGATTATGACGTCATCCTACACGTCAAGTAGTTGATTATGACGTCATATTGATGGCTAAACTGGAAGGGCCCATCAAGGCGCTGACATCTGCGATGTGAATGTCAGTGATCTGGTTTCACTCTGTGATGTTATGAAACACGGTCTGACTGAAGAGTGTGTGGCATTTTTTACTGCCAACGGCACCTTGAGGAGAGCCGCGGAAGAACAAGCTGCTTCAGAAGCTGATAAAAGAGCCACCTGATTTGCAATCCTACTAAAGCCTGTCATTTGGTTGATATGGGCATAACCTTCCGGCCAAGGACAAGAATGGCGATGGAAATCCTTACAAATAGGATACTGCACTAACACAATTGGCCCTATGCTCATTGCATGCCATGTGGATGCCACTACTATCATCTTGTCATTGATCCCTACGACCACACCGAGTCCATCTGAGATGATGGGCGTGAGTTGCGAAACCCGATTAACTCTAAGGTTGCGAATCCCCAATGCCTTCATGAAGTCAAACGTTTTCTCTCAGCTAACGAGTTTAAGACCATTATGTGCAGCGCTGGCAACAAGAAACGTCTCCAGAACGGGATCAAGGTTCACCTCTCCAAGATCACGCAGTCACAAAATCAGGAACTTCATGACTCTTTCATCAGGCACGCCACGACATGAACTTCAATCAATCTGAAACTGGCACCATCCTGTTGCCATTCTATGCGCTCGGAGGTCAGCTGGCTACATCGGCTCACTGGTCCTCGATGGGGAGGAGACAGAGCTGTGCATCCAATCAGTTGGCAATTCATATGATGTCTCTGGCATTATCTGCCTCAAGAAAAGAAACAGCTGCTTTTCTGCAGAGGCGTGTGTGCTGATGAGAACATCGCCAAATGCATAATCCCATTCCATGGTATACCTGGCTGTGATGCGAACATCTGTATTTATGGTCATAGCAAAATGTCCCAATAAGAGACAATGGCAAAGAGACTTGAGGCCCGTAGTCTTTTCTTAACGTGTAGAGAATGACTTACATTGAATGATGATGTCTTGGATAACCTCAAGTGTTACATCATCCGCTACGTGGTTGGTGATATACGGAGATCTTCTCTGGATCTGAGCCGTGCAGCTAAGTGGAAATAGCAGCAGAAAAGATGCTCCTGCCTCCCAATGATCACAGTATAAATAGCACATCATGCGTCCCAAAATTCAGCGCGACCATGGGCTAGGAAGACATCCCTCCATTGTCGGCTATTGGTTGGGAACTGGTCAATTACCGCTGTACATCAGTGCTTCACACACAATGTGCCTTTCTCCCTTGAACATCCAGTTCCCTCGTCTCTGCCATATGGCGATGATTCTGACTCAGAAGCTAAGTCTGAGGCAACCAATGCACTAGACTCTGAGTTGGGCATCTCCTCAGGTGAATCTCACTGAATGCAAACTCACTGGGGTACTGCATCTTCGGTGTCAAATATAAGTATCTTTATGATAGTTACTTTAATTCTCACCTTAGCCACAGTTGTTAAAGATAAGTTTCTGTGCTTTACATTTGTTATTATTTCTGTTCGAATATGTATGACCACGCTGTACTCTGTATAGCCGGAGATGGTAATGCATTTAAGCTAGTAAGTGTACGTGCTACTAACAATACTAAATGTGTTCACTTCCTTAATTGTTCATTTCCTTCGGCGAGGCGTTCTCTTATAAGATTAGCAGCTTAAGAAATGTATTCTCATTTATATGTACCTCAACGTCTGCTATCTACCAGTACACCAAAGTCTTTTTCTTGGCTGATCGTTGCCAGCCTGTGCTGTGGATCGTCATTTCCCTTACCCTTCATGAAGATCTGCCACTCACTATCAGCTTTTCCTTCACCTGTCATGACGTTGCCCTTGTCAGTGTGTACCGAGTCCTCCGTGTAATCTTGGAGCTTTAACAGGTATGTTCGGGGTTCCCGCTGATCTTTGTCACTGTTCATCAGACGAGAAATATTTGCGTCATCCGCATGCGTCTATGCATCGGACATGACTGGTTGAGGAAGGCCATTTATGTAGAGCACAAGAAGGAGTTGAACCAGCACTCTGCCCTGCATGAGTCCTAAGCTCGGCCTTGGAACCCCTATACTAAATAGACAGATGTAATGAACATTGCCAGGCACAAGCACCAAGAGGCGGTATACTATTAAAGAGTAGAATATAAAATATCTTATTATGTTTGTAGAGTTAACATTACATAGGCACGGGGTGGGGCAATATATGATCGTTAATGTGTTAGGCTTTATCGGACCCTGAACTCGTTGATAATCAATTTCCGGAAAACCATAGAGGTAAACTGTTGAATATTTTGAAACTAATTTGACTGGGTGTTTTGCTGCCTATGGATAGGCAGCAACATAAGTAATTCGTTAACATTAATTATTAGGAGAATATATATATTGTCAACATTCTAATATTCTCTTATGAACACAATGGACAGGGCCGAACAAAAGGCAGTGATGTGCATTTTCAAATATTCAGGACCCTTGAAATGTTGCACAAAAATTAATTTTTATTTTTATTTTTGGAACCCGTGCACAACTTCAAGTTAACATGTTTTCCAAAAACAAAAGAATTTTGAACACGATTTAAGAACAGTATTCCGTTGAATATTTTGAACATAATTGTATTGGAAGCCATTGCTGCCTTCAGTAATGTATTCCAATCCAATTATGTTCTAAATATTCAACACTATTTTTTGTATTTTGTGTTTGAAACATATACGGTTATTTCTGTGTTGTGCTGTATAAGACTGGTGTGGCCAAATCCCATCGCCCTCCGACCTCCGGGCCCCCAGCGCCATAACGGTTAAAACTGGAACCTCGCTTTCTTGCGATTCTAATGGTGGTTCCAAGCTGAAGGGACCAAACTTTCACATCTTTTCGTATAAGTATATGTTGAACGAATATCTACACAATGGGACACAATTTAAATGGCTACGAAATATTGAAGTAATATTTAATACAACGGGAATGGGGTATCTATGGAATTATCAGACAATGATAAACAAGAATAACAAAACAAACATTCGTAGACCAATTTATCCAATCTTGGACTGGTGAAATCAACAACTGCTCAAAAGGAAGAACGTATAGTATTTATAAAACATCTTATGAACCAGAACTGTACCTACTAAAACTAAACGATATAAACAGAATACGCGAACACGATTTAGAACCAGTAATCATAAACTACCAATGGAGACTGGGAGGTGGGAGGATACACAAATGGAAAATAGGATATGCTCACTCTGTGACAAACAAGACATCGGAGATGAGTATCATTATCTATTTCTATGCGACTATTTTAAAGAAGTTAGAAACGATATTCTACCAAAATACTATTGCTACCGACCAAACTTTCACAAATTCTATCAACTTCTCTCTAATCATAAACTTAGTCTGTTATCTAAACTTTGCAAATTCATCAGAAAAATAGTCAAACACTTCAAATAACTAGAATAATGATGACAACTTGGACGGCAGCAATACTACAGCCGCGGCGTTGAGACGATAATGTCCACTGCAGCGAATACTCCCTCTACCACTACTGCTGTTGGCACAATAGTAGTTACGGTAGCAGCAACCTTCTACTGTTACTACTAATGCTGCTACTACGACTATGTTTCCGCTACATCTAGTCCTCTACTGTGACTGCTGCTATTACTACCGCTACAAGCAACAGCAGTTGAAGATGATATTATTACTTCTGCTGTTGATGATGATCTTAGTACTTCTCCTACAACAGCAACTACTATTACTACTGCTACCGATATTACAGCTGCTCCCACAACGACTGCTACAACAAGTGCTACTAATGCCGATACTGTTACTACTATTAGTTACTACTTGCACCATGATAACGAGATGGAAGGTAACAACAATAATGATAATGATGATAATAATAATAATAATAATAATAATAATAATAATAATATTGATAATAATGATAATAATGACAACAACAATACTATACATATTGTACATACGTTGTAACCGCTCATGAAAAATGGTGGTCAATGGGTAAATAAACTTGAACTTGAACTTGCACTTGATAAGAACTTCAGAAACGTTGTACCCCCTAAGTCGTAGATTCGTCCCTGAAGATCGCTCGATAAAATACACCCGGAAATCTTTGTGTCAGGTTCCAGTTCAAGTTCACTTTATTACACTCATATGCATATGAGGTATTACAGTTGACAATATATTTCATGACGGTAGGATTTATATACATAATTAAATTCATTATAAATTTATCAACAAAATGCAATTCGTACACTCGAAAGTAGCACAAGGAAAAAGGTCGGAATATTCAACAGCTATTAGATTGTGATTCAAATCACACATTTGAAAATGGCACAAAGCGAAGGCAACTTGAGTATTTTTCAGCCAAATTAGTTGCAAAATATTCGGAATTCATTAAATTGTTGATTCATAAATGATATATAGTTCGTACACTTGAAAAAGGCACAAAGAAAAATTGAATTGACCATATTCACAAGTCAAATTTACTTCAGAACAGTTACTAAATTGATTTATCAATAATATACAATTCGTACACACGAAGATGGTATAGGGAGAATTGAGCATTTTCTCAAGTTAATCACAGGGTGGTGGGGGTGGTGGTGGGGGAACAAAGGTCATTGTCGTATTCGTATATCGTGTGGTGGATTGTTAAAGCATAAATTATCATTGTTCTCTAAATTATTACATTTAAACATATATAGATATTTGGGTTGTTACACTCAAGGGCCTATGACCTATTGGGAAATATTTCTTCCTCACTCGCCATCAGTATTTTGCCTGGGCTTCCGTCAGACAATTACATATCTTTTAAAGCATAGATTCATTGCACATTGTTAGAAGCTCTTTTGTTTTGTTCGGATTTGCGCTTGCAATATAGTAAAGTGGGATAAATTTTGCTCTTAGATCGTTGTATTTGTTGCATTTATAAAGAAAGTGATTTTCGTCATCGATTTGGTTACAAGTTTTACATAGTTTGTTTGTCTACCAATTTTCGTCCATCGTCCGGTTTCAATGGTGAGTTTATGGTTTAGTGTCCTAAAATGAAATAGAGTAATGGCGTTTCTTGTTGCGAAAACATTAAAATAATTTCCATATTTAATGTCTTCTTTAATGTCGTGTGGCATGCCGCATGCCCGCTCGGACAAAATATTTCTGAAGAACGGTGTTACGTACTTGAAAGTATCGTGAGCGATCTAGCGATTTTAGTAACATCTATGGTTGACAAGCATCTCTACGGAACCTAAGTAATGTCTCTTAGAACGCAGTGAATCTCGGAGTGTCCATGTTGGAAATGACCCTAACAAGTACTGGTCAATACTGGTCAATGCTCGTGACCTCTACGGGTTTAATCAAGCTAAGTGATACATGGTTATTTTGCAATATCCATTTTGCTATTGTACGCTTAAGCACCCTAAGAGCATCGACGTGTCTCACAGCAACTTTATGCTCGCAATAGAATTTATCTACGCATTCCACCCGCAAACCCATACACCAACCCACCCAGTCCTAGCCATCCGCTCCACCAAGGCCTACAATTGAGCATTTCAGTTCATCCATCAATAATATAACGTCATCATCATCTGCGTGAGGATCACGACATAATCAATGACGTCTTGAATGACATAGATAAATTCGTCACGAACGCTTGATTGACAACAACACCCCGTCAAATTAGTTTCAAAATATTCAACAACTTATCTGTATAGTTTTCTGGATATTGAGATTCAGAGACTGGAGGGATCGATCTATCCCAACGCGGTCAAATCGTGGATGGAGCTTATCTAGAGATGGGCAGGGCATAGTTTAATCTGGGTTCCTTCATATCTGGCCATTTGTATGCAGCCGTAACACGTATTATTAAATACCGGTTGTGGTCAATAATTACAAAAATCATACAAAGTGACGCGTATGTACAAGAAAACCTGCTTTAAGCGGCCACCCATGTCGGCACCAATAAATTGTCGCCGCAGTATAGACAGGTGGTCTGTAAATAAAAGTTACACATGAAAGGTTTTCGCCTTTAGGGACACACGATGGTTGTTCTGCCGACCACCTGTCATAAGGAACCATCATATATACATGGTGTGTTTATATTGGCAATGCCCCGTCCATTTCTTGCTATGCTCCGCCCACTTTTACGTGTGTTTGTAGCGAGTTTAAAACCAGAATCGGAACAATATTAATTTGAAGGTATACATGTAAGCTGTTGAATATTTTAAAACTAATATAACTTGATGTTGTTGCTTCCTATGGTAAGTCTTTTAAAATTTCTGTCATAGGGTTGGGTCAGAGCCAGTGTTGGGAACTGGTACTTTTTTGATGATTGGTTTTATATACGAACCGATGATCAATTAATGATTGATCATAACAGGTACTCATTTTTTATCCATTTTGAATGCCGTAATTATAGCAAGTTCAAGGATAATTATCCCTTTCAAACCAAGTCGCAGGTATGACCGATTCTTAATAATTAAAAAAAATAATATGTTGAATATATTTAGGCAGCAACATCTTCCAGTCAAATAAGTTTCAAAATATTCAACATGTTATTGGTATGGTTACTTTAAAATTAACATACTATTTCAGTGCTGGAAAAATTAATGTCTTAGAGTAAGGAGTAATACTATATAGTTGTAACAATTAAATTTAAATTCTTTTCCAAAATGTATTCGTTTTCTAGCTTGATCAGTTAAAATATTTTAATAAAGTCAATTTATAAACAACCAAAATTGACTTCTGACATCATGATCGATCTGCTGGTTGAACGTGCAAACCAATCAATCATCGAGAAAATCGATTATTCAAAACAGCACTAGTCAGAGCAGAGGCAAACGAATTTTAACAGAACTTCCTAAAATGCGGGAGATTTACAGAGAGCTGCATGAGATGGACGCCAAAGGGGTGAGTCTCGCGCTGTACGCGTGAGCGTTGGGAGGTTTGTCCAGCTAGAAGACAATATCCATCTAGAACGGGAAGTGACCAAAATTTCAACTTCAAATCGTTTCAAACAATAAAATCGATCCTTCAGAAAATCGGAGAAAAAGACTTAATGAAGAAATGAAATCCAGTTTTGGCTATGTCCCGCCCATGTCCAGCTACGCTCAACCTACACTTCGCTCGCGTTGGTATCAATCGTTGGCAGCAACAGCGTCCAGTCAAATTAGGTTCAAAATATTCAACAGAATGTTTATTAAATAGTAAAGTCATACGCTTCGTACAACAACGCTTAGTCCGTCATCAATTATGCGTTCATGACGAACGTATCATTCGTGACGTCATTTATTATTACGTCACCCTACACGTCACGTAGTTGATAAGGACGTCATATGACTGATGGATAAACCGGAAAGATCCATTAACGAAGACTTAAATATCTAAAAAGCAAGAAATTGACAAAGAAAAATTTACAAGCGCAGTATAATCAAACCTGAGAAAATTACGCGTCAAGCATCCACCAGGTTAGTTTTCTCTAAGGAAATCAAAGTGGAGCTTCGATTTGAAAAAATATCTAATAGCATTACCAGGTAAGGACATCATTACACTTTTTCACTCCAGGACCTTAAAATACAAATTGACAATTGAGGAGTCCAGTTTATCCATCATTCATATGACGTCATAATCAACTACGTGTCGTGCAGGATGCATCGTAATCAATTGCGTCATGAATGGCGTAGATAGGTTCGTGACGAACGTTTAATTAGTGCCGGACTAAGCGTTGTTGCACAAATTGTATGGCTTTACGATTTAATAAACATGCTGTTGATGCTATAGGCAGCAACAGCACCCAGTTAAATTACTTTCAAATTTATTCAGCAGCTTACTTGCATAGTCTTCTGGAAATTGAGATTCAGAATATGCAGGGTCGGACTGATCCCAATGCGCGAAAAGCGTGCGTGGCGCTTAGCCGTCAATGGGCTGGGTATATTTAAAACTGGATTCCTCATTTAGACGTCCACCTGATGCTGGACAAACCCGTCAGACAAGACAGACTATGTGCGGTTTGTAATAAACTGGACGGCGAAAAGCACTTTATTACTGCAGAAAATACAATGAGGTGAAAACATAATATACATCACAGCACTATATCTGAAGTACAAATGCAGAAAAGAAGCCCGTCTAAAAATATGCACTGGACCTATTCTTAGAAATTTATCAAATTACTTATATTTGCTAAAAGACCAATAGAACTACAAACTAGAATTCACGCGAGAGAGATTCTGACGCACGCCTTTGCGCTCTTGTATTGACAATGCGCGTATTTTCCAGTACATGACGCAATTCATACCTGACACGGTGAAGTCAGATCTCGCTCTCTCCCCCCCCCCCCTCTCCCTCTGTCTGTCTCTCTCTCTCTCTCTCTCTCTCTCTCTCTCTCGCTCTCTCTCTGCCTCCCCCTCTCTCTCTCCCCCCTCTCTCCCTCCCCCTCACCCTCTCCCTCTCTCTCTCCCTCTCTCCATCTCTCTCCCGCTCTCTATCTCTCTCTCCATCTCTCTCTCCATCTTCTCTCTCTCCCTCTCTCTCTCTCTCTCTCTCTCTCTCTCTCTCTCTCTCTCTCGGGACGCTTTTACATAATTAAAATCCGTACATCTCTTCTCGAGATATCCCACATTATAGTAAAATAATGGCTTACGCCTACGCCGATTCTATAATAAGCTCATCTATTCACACAATGAATGTGTCGAAATCGCCAGTACTTAGTTCCATAGCAACTGCGAGGTAGGGGGTCGGGGTGAGCTGGGGTGATACATCACCGGTGCTAATGACTTCTTAATAATTAAAATGGTGCGAAGGAAAGCTTCGCCATACGTGGGCATATTTTATTGTACATGAATCATGGATGTACTGTGACCATAAGATCTAGTAATCTTCGTTTATACAATCGAGGAACACAACTGGTAAGTTCGAAAAGGCTATAGATGCATGCCATTTATAAATATAATCGATCGGTCAGTAAGTAAAGTCGGGGGTTCGCGACAAATCAAAGTTAATTCTAGATAGCAATGCAGGACACTTAACAAACGAAATGGTCATTAATAGAGGAATACAGTTTTAGCTATGCCCCGCCCATCTCTAGCTAAGCTCCACCCACACCTCACCCGTGCTTGGATTGATCGATTCCTGAACTCCCCGACTATCAATTTCCAGAAAATTATAGAGGCGAGCCGTTGAATATTTTGAAACTAATTTTAGTGGGTGCTGTTGCTGCCTATGGCGTCACATCATTGATGGATACATTGTAGAGGTCCATTAAGCAAATCATGCTGATAATAATCATGTGCAGGATTTAATCTCGCTAAGATTGTGGTGCTGTAGCGTAGCTCAGTCAAATTAGTTTCAAAGTAGTAAACAGCATGTTTATTAAATGGTAAAGACATATAATTCGTACAACAAAGCATAGTCCGTCATCAATTAAGGATTCGTGACGTACTTATCTATGTAATTCATGGAGTCATTGCTTATGATGTTATCCTACACGTCACGTATTTGACTATGACGTGATATGATTGATGAATAAAAAAAAAGTTCCATTACAGCCATAGTCTCTGGGGGTGAGGGGTGGGGTGGGGGGGGGGGGATTTGTATTATGATTTTGTTTAAAGTCATGAATTTTGACGCCCCATAAACTTCAGGCTATGACGTCATTGCGCGAACCGTCAACAATCAGATTACGCTACGCGTGTTTCCAAAACAGATTAATCTGACATCTCATATAGTTAGGAGAATTGATACAACCTCAGATTTCAGTTGTAGTTTAACACTGCTAGTGTTTCTTGCGCATCTCAATAATATGATTAGTGGGTGAACGAGTTGTTGTGAACTATAGTCCATAGGCGTGTAGTATATTTGTGGAATGTTTTGCTAGATTTTTGCCAAAGATAAAATATTTCATGTTTGTCATTCTTCTTCAGTAACATTTACGGCCGCCATCTTAGATTTCTAAATGGCACTCAGAAACTATATGTGTCGGTATCTCGCCTATTGAGCGAGCTTTGCACACAATTCAAGTGGCTATATCTAGGTTTTGGGATCAAGCACATAGATAATTCCATTATAAATTTAATAGAATGACGGACATCTTGGATTTCAAGATGGCTGCCGACAAAATGTATTTTTCTAGATACTTTTCGTATATTTATCGTGATTGAAGCACATTTCCCAAAAAATCTAGCAAAGAATTCCTCAAATACACATTGCCCGATGAATTACGTAGGTAGGAAAACTATCTATTCCCTATGAACAACTACAAGTGAAATCTCAAGATGAAATCATGACTGATAGTCATGGATCTAAGATGTCGTTCCCAATTGACCTTTCCAGGTTTATCGATCCATCATATGGCGTCATATGACGTCATGATCAAGAACATGACGTGTAAGATGACGTCATAAATCATGGCGTCATTAATGACTCGATACAGTCCATCGTTAACGTGTAATAGTCGGACACGTTGTACGAATTGTATAATTCTGTTGAATATTTTGAAACTAATTTAACTGGACGCTGTTGCTGCCATAGGCAGCAACAGTGCTCAGTCAAATTAGTTTCAGAATATTTAACAGCTGACCTGTAGAGTTTCCTGGAGATCGATCGATCCCAACATAGTGGAGCTTACATAGAGATGGGCGGGCCATAGCAAAAACTGGAAAGGTCTATTATTGTTGATTCATTATTGCAACATCTATCTGTATCACCTTCACAGTTGCTAAGTTGTGTATACGCTACACTGGCTAATTTACCAGAACACCTCCTTGAATACAAAGTGCCTGAATCTCTGGCTGCTCGGCCGCACCCACATCTCACCAATTTTAGGATGGAGGCCGGTGCCGAACTTTCGACATCACATGTGTTAAACGACTGTCAAAATATGACCAGCGTAGCTTTAATGGATCGAGCCTTAAAGGTTTTAGAGTGTGGGTCTGCCGCCAAATATATGCCTGCAGATGTACACGCCGAGCACAGGAGCCTGCCTTTGGTCGCACTCTTTTAACACACTGATCAGCTTTCAACTAGCAATACAAATGCCACCGTAGCTCGCAGATACTGGTGCTCTTAGACTAGAAGAGGCTACATAAACAGTTTCCTTAGCCTTCAATGATATCTTCGGATGGCGCATCTCATTCACCCAGTTGATTGATTGCCGAGAAAACCACAATAGCCGCCATAAATGCTTGGAAACAGGTCGGTTTCCCCTTTGCTTGGATGTGCCCGCTAATATCGGTAGTATCGCAGGGCATGTCGGTTGATGAGGGTCGCTTTTGTTCACGTTCTGGGTTGAGATAGTCATAGATTTGTTTCAAGTGCGTGCATGCGTGTATGCGTGCATGTGTGCGTGCGTGTGTGTACGTGCGTGCGTGCGTGCGTGCGTGCGTGCGTGCGTGCGTGCGTGCGTGCGTGCGTGCGTGCGTGCGTGCGTGCGTGCGTGCGTGCGTGCGTGCGTGCGTGCGTGCGTGCGTGCGTGCGTGCGTGCGTGCGTGCGTGCGTGCGTGCGTGCGTGCGTGCGTGCGTGCGTGCGTGCGTGCGTGCGTGCGTGCGTGCGTGCGTGCGTGCGTGCGTGGGTGGGTGGGTGGGTGGGTGGGTGCGTGTATGGGTGCGTGCGTGTTTGTGTGTGCGCTTGATCATGGTCACGGTTAGCTGTTAAGGGCCACGCTCCCATAACCATATATGTGTATGGGGACGTCGCCTAATATGCAAATGAGATGACGTCAAGACGCTCTCAACCAATCAGAATTGAGTATTTTGTGTTGAGAAAAAAAGGGTGCGGGGTCTAATTGATATGTGATGACGCCACAAACCTGTCGACCAATCAAATTAGCGCCCAACATACCGTACTTCCACTAAGCAAACCTTGAGTAGTGTTACAGGCGTAGAAGTTAAGCCACACATATTCCCCATGACCTTTTGCAGCTTTCTTCATGTGCTCCATCGCCTGGCCAACACCTATTCTTGTGAATGCAACTGTGTTGCTGTGGTATTCACCGCGAATACCATTGACGAACTCCTTATATAGGGTTCTGTCAACTTGAGCTTCTGCATTCGGGCTGGGTACTCCGGAGTGATCGCGGTCGATTATTTAAAGATAATCGTGATTACTCGATTAATCAGCTTGGATACAAATTACCAAGACATAGCAACAAAAAATATCAATGACGAAAATTGTAATGGTGTTTAGAAAAGTCCATTTGCAGGACAAGAGAAGACTATTTTTGAAAATGTGTCACTTGAATGCCTGCCTCGATTCTTGAAACTCTTCTCGTGACATGCAAATTGGCATATAAATTCACTAAGCAAACTGTAAATTTGCATGACCGATCGCATTAAAAAAGTAATTGAAGGTTAGGTTTTGAAATATTTTATGCAATAGAAAATATTCACGATTATTCGATTATTTAATTTTTAATCATTTAAATTCACGATTTAAAACATAATCGCGATTTTCGTTTTAATCGGGTAATCGAGCAAGCCTAGATGTTGTTACCATTTCTTGTAGCCGCAAGAACTGTAATAATGCCATCACTTGATTCATGTATATTAGAAAGCATCTTTACATTGGATTGTGTTTCTGTTATACATCATATTTGGCGAGTTGGACCTCAAGATTGATAGATTCTAATGCGAATAGAGATTTCTGTATGTGCTCTTAGAACATCTCCACGAAATTTGCAAGTATCACACACTGTTCTAGTACTCAATTGCAATGCGTCTAAGGTAATAGGATCATCTCGAAAAAGCATCCAAGCTAGGAGCAAAAGGAGCTTGCAGAGTAATCTGATGCGCCTGCATGGCTCTTTTATAATGATTCCAGTTGATGATCTGCGCAGTGGTGACAGAGCTGTATGAATCTGCTTCTTGCCATGCCCGATCTAGACCACTGCCTCCAATAGTTCGATCTAGGCATCCGACAGCACAGATTGCTGTGTGGAAAGCTCCCGTACAGCAAAATCCATTTATTCTTATATATAGAGTCTAGATGTTCTGATTTTAGTGCTGTCTTGTAGTGCTCCATATCCGGGGTAACCAATGCTGAAGTATTAGGCAGCATTATCTGGTTTAATCACCACTGCTGATAGACCAGTCGCTAACGTACACCAATCATGTGGTGCAGCACTTATAGTTGGCTATATGAAAGCATTATCCCTTCCCTCTGGATACGTCCTGAAGTAGATTATCTAAGTAGGGAATTATAGGCTGACCAAACAGGAAACCCTGATATGTTCCAGCATTATTACATTCACAAGACATCTCCGAGTTGAATTGAACTCTAAGTCTGGCATTTCAATCAAGCCATTGTTACTCAGTGCTATTTCACCCATTGAGGGTAGCTTTGATAATTGGCTTAAATTTTGAGTCATATCGATGCGTTTCCTGTTCAGGTAGCGTGTAATCAACTAATTTGAGTCATCAAACATTGCTGTACCAATTCTGTCCTCAAAGACAGCAACTTTCGTATCGGTTATACTCTGCGCTCTCTCGTCGGCTGGCTTTGTCTTGAACTAGGCTAGCGGTTAACTCTATGACTGTTCTTGGAAAATTGATAAGTCCACCCGGTGTGTTGTATGTATGATTTCTGTATTCTGAGGCTGTAGTAGTAGAAACATCCTACAGCTACAATCAGTCCTTCTTCGCTTTTGCCCACTGTGTCCTGTCCTCAGCCAAAATCCTTAGCTGCCTCAGGTCCATTCTTGACGTGAGTGTATCTAATCCTGCTTTCTTGAGGTCACCTCGTAGAACGCCTAGCAAATTTATGCAATGACGTCCTCTACTGGCTCTGTATTGGCCGGCTCCGAGTAGGCGAATTCCAAGGCTCTCTGTGCTGGTGTGTCTTCCTCCATCCTTAGCACATGGCCAAACATGGACTATCTTTGCTGGGCGACTTTTACAGACAGCGGCGGCGAATTACACATCTTGTATAGTGCATTGTTGGAAATTATGCTCTCTGGCTATCGGTGTCCAGTGATGGTGCGTAGGTGTTTGCGGTGGCAGGCGTCAAGTTTTCTAGAGCTGCCTTTGGAGCTGCCCAGCTGTTACAGTTATACATCATCAAGGATACGCCGGTTGCATCGTATAAACATAGTCTTTTTACCAAGGGCATCTGTAATCTACGAATCCATAGCTTCCAGAACGAATGGAAAGCTATGTTCCCCATGATGCAGTGTGTAGCAATGTCAGCAGTACTGCAAAGCAGTGAGCCCAGGATTTTACTTTTCCTCCATGGTTCGCCGCCACGGAGTGCATCGTCTTTTTCTTTAGTTTCATGCTTTGTAGGTAGGTATATGTGGGTGAACTCTGTTTTGGCTTCATTCATAAAGAGATTCTCAATTTTTAGTTTGCTTGCAGCTATTGGGAAAAGTTGGTCAATGGGTTTCTTTTCCCCATCTATGAAGTCCACATCGTCGGCATATTCCATCTATAGCGGGGGGGGGGGGGGGGGGTCTTGTGGAGTTTTCCCGCACGGATTTCAATGCAGCAGCCAGGTAACAGCTGAAGGACAGCTCATCTTCGTTGCAACTGGCCTGGCGTACTACATCTAGGATCTTTGAGCGCTTAATTGTGTAGAAGGCTCATGACATGTCAGTGCCCATTGTGTGGAAATCCCAGTGTTTGGACATGACTACAGACACAAGCATACGTTGAGTCCATCCAATGTCTGCACAGCTGCGTCCACGTTTGAAGCCACTTTGACATGATCCGATGATGTCGTCGGCATAGAGTAACATTGTATAGGATTTTCCGTATGCTGTTAAGGAGCATAATGGGCCGTAGATTGGCTGGAGGGGGGGGGGTGGGGTGGGCAGGTGGCTTCATGGGCGTGGGTAGCCCGATAAGGATGCCTTGGCCTACAACGTCGATGGGAAGGTGGTGCATAAAAGCTGAATTGATTTGTTGCGTGATCGGTTTTGAGATAATGTCACTTGCATATTTGAATAGTTCATTGCTCATGCCATCAGTTCCAGATGCACGTCCATTTTTTAGGGCTTTAAGTGCCTTCTCAGCCTCTGCTGTATTAATTGGTGTTAGTAATGTCCTGGGGTCTCCTGAGAATGGATGCAAAGGCTCATCATCGTGGTTCCTTGAACCATTCTCGAATTGCCTCGGCTTTGCCCTGGTCAGTCACGATAAAGTGTCCTTCAGAGTTGCGTGCAGTTAGTGGTGGTGTGTAGTCAGCAACTCGGTGTTTGGCTCCGATTAATGACCAATGGATTCAGTACAGTCTCACTATAACGTGCTGATTGGTACACACCTGATGCTAAACCATGAAATCTTCCTTTACCGTGAGCCAATATTAGCGCCAGTGAACCACAGATGTGTCTACTCTTTATTAGATCGGGTAGTACGTATCAAAAGCTGCAGTCCTGTCGCAGATTACGCCAGCAAATAAATAAAGGGACCAAATGGGCGTTTCCAGTTTTACGTATGCCCCGCCCATCTTTAGCTAAGCTCCACCCACACATCATCGTGTTGGGACCGATCGATCCATGAACTGCCTGACTATTAATTTCCAGAAAACTGTGCAGGTAAACTGAAACTAATTTGACAACAACGCCCAGTCAAATTAGTTTCATATATTCACCAGCATATTTATTAAACGGTAGAGACCCACAATAAACCTAATAAGCATTTTTTTGGGAAAATACCTTCCCAGAATGCATTGCGCATACCACTTCTGACAGGTAACGCGAAAGCCGACACGCAAACAGCATTACTTTACTATTGGAATCAGATACAATGCACTTTAATCAGTTTATGTGAAGAACTAATTTCTTAATATTATTGAAGTCATACATCATTGGAAAGCTACGTCGATTTTCTATACATTTCTGTATTCGTTTTTATAGTTTTGTAATATCTAATACAGTTCATTGTAATTTTGTCCAGTTGATTTACTGAACCTATGTATAATGGTGTATTTATAGATGCAAAAAAACTCAGTGAAAATGTTTTTAATAAAAAATATTTAATAATACATTAATGTTTAGGCAATTGAATGCGCTTTCTAATGATGTGTGACTTAAATAATATAGAGATTTTAGTTTATCATAGGAACGGTTTAAGTTGCCGTGTATATTAGTACAATAGTAACTAAATGCGGGTCAGCTGCTTGTTGGTGAAGTTACCAGCCATCAGTTGTGCTCTGAGCGTTGATTTAAGGGAATTATGGCGTAATGACGTCAATCTGGGAAATTAACTCACAGTCCGTCACCAATTATGCGATCATGACGTACTTATCTACGTCATTCATGACGCCATTGATTATGGCGTCATCATACATGTCCCGTAGTTGATTATGAAGTCATATGATGGATGGCTCAACTGGAAAGGTCCATTTCATTGCAGACTTTCATCAGTCTGGCATAAGAAATACCAACACAGCAGCCACATAGTAATTGTAGTCTTCATAGTAACGAAAGTACAATGGCATATGGACTTTCAAATATATGCTGAAATGGTAAGTCAGCAGTCTTTGGAACAAGAGACACATGCCGCTGGGTTTTGCATTCATTTGCCACGGTCAATGATACGAGCATGCCCTTCATATTCATATTTTACGCTATTGTCAACGTGATAGCAATTTGGCGCCCTTGAATTATCTACAACATAACGGCCATCAATTCCCCTGGAATGTCTGATTCACTGAAATCCAACAATCTGCCTTTAACTTCCCATTGCTGTTCATCTTTTGATGCAAGTGTATACTCCGGCGCAGCGATTTTGCACATTTGAATATGTGTACAATATTCGCCTTAAAGGGGAATATTCACAACAAAATGATTGAAAATAAAATTGTTAGAATTGTATATTTTTTAGACTTAAATTGTGTACCTCAATGTAATGAAACAATATAAATCTTAACATACGATGATTTCATTTCATATAAATAAATTTCGTAGCTTTAGTTGTGAATTTGAATTAGGGACTCTTGCCGCTAATTCAATTTGACAATTTCAAAAATTATATTAATTTATACGCAATGATAGCATCATATGCTAAGATTTATTTCGTTTCATTACATCTAGGCACACAATTTAAGCCTCTAAAAGTACATAATGTTAACAATTTTATTTTGAACCATTCTGCTGTGAATATACACCTTTAATTTCTCGCTGATATTGGTATGAGCAGCTGTATGGCTAGATTATGTAATATATTTGATCGAGGGATTTCTGACTTTACTTTTAGTTATTTCACATATTACGTTTTTACAAATTTTCTGCAACAAACTGTCATCAGGGGATGTTGCAAGCTTGAATTCCATAGTCTCGTATAGTGTCCGTGTACACATTCTCTGCATCTGGAGTTTTTACAAATTGGCCATCATCAGCAAGTTCCTGTATAAATTATATGTATAATTCAATTTTAGCCGAGATAAGGTCAATAGACGTACTATAATCACTACCTATAGCTGTTGAATCCAGTTTCTTGTATAAGAGGTTGCATGATAGGTTATGTCTCTTGCAAGGAAATCTCCATCAGCACGTGTATCAGCAAGTCACTTTTCAAATATTACTATCACTGCCGTTTAGAATTTCTTCTATTGACACATCAATGTCTGAAATCCTGCGCTCACGAACACTGGCAGAAAAAACCAAAAATTTGTATTAAATGCTGGAACACTGGACCGCATCACTGACCTTTCCACTTTATCGAGCAATTATATGCCATCATAATCAACTACGTGACGTGTAGGATGATCTCATAATCAATGACGTCATGAATGACTTAGATAAGTCTGTGACGAACACTTAATTAGTGACGGACGAAGCGTTGCTGTACGAAGTGTATGTCTTTACTACTTAATAAATATTCTGTTAAATATTTTGAGACTAATTTGACTAGGCGCTGTTGCTGCCATAGGTTTCCGAAAGTACAGGAATCGGCCGATCCCAACACGGGTGAAACGTGGTTGGAGCTTAGCTAGAGATGGGCGGGGCATAGGTAAAGCTGTATTCGTCCATTGCACACGCTGATGAAGTAGGACATTGTTCAGGCTCTGACTGAGGTTTATATATAGATGGTCTACCCGTCATCATCTTGAGCCACCTTAAACAGGACCTGTTCGTATCTGGCCTTGTCACGCTCAGAATGCTGCTTATAATTGTGCATTGTTTCAGAGTAACACATTTGATGCCAAATAGGTTTCTAAAGCCCGAGGTCATATGCAGATAACCCCTCCAGTGTTTGCTGCAGCGCAACGAAGTTCATAATTTTGTATTGGGATCTCCTTGACACACTCATCAAGAACACGTTATAACTTTCAAACTCTGGTTGGCTGAGAGGCTCAAATACTCCTTTCCCGTTTTGTATTTACCGCCATGACATTTTAGACACAGTTTATAGTTAGTAGGGTTTAATTTTGTTATAGGTTCATCCGAATGGACCTATCAAGTTTTAGCTATGCCCCACCCATCTCTAGCTAAGCTCCACCCACACATGGCTCGTGTTGGGATCGATCGACTCCTGAACTCTCTGACTATTAATTTCCAGAAAACTATACAGGTAAGCTGTTGAATATTTTGGAACTAATTTGACTGTGGCAGCGACAGCGCCCAGTCAAATTAGTTTCAAAATATTCAACAGCATGTTTATTAAATAGTAGACATACAATGCGCACAATGTGTCGGACATTTAAGAGTTAAAGACGGGCCAAATAGAATCATTTAATACGTAATGATTATGACGGCATCCTGCATGCGCCTTAGCTGATTATGACGTCATATGACGTCAGATTGACAAATGGATACTCTGAAAATGTGAATTATCCAAGATCTACAATTGCAAGTCTCTTGATAATGCTCGCGTGTTCGTATGTTCCACACTCCTCAAGCTTTATTTTTCAACACAATCAACTGCACTCCTATTAACCCCTTCACGACGAAGCCGACCAAACCCAGCCTCTGTAGTGGTCTTGAAAAATGTCCATTTGCAGGCCAAGAGAAGACTATTTTTGAAAATTTACCACTAGAATCGGTTATCGAGCCAGTCATTCCAGTGGTAAATTGTCAAAAATAGTCTTCTCTTGGCCTGCAAATGGACATTCAATAAGTAAATATTTAAATTTTTTTAACAAATTTAGTTATTAAAGGGTTAATGATCAATAGACAATATTCACATGATGACGTCATACCACAGTAATCCTTCACGCGATAACGTCCGTGATATTCTCAAGGGAAATGGAAGAAATGGAAGGATTTTCCGTTGGGAAATCTAATATTTATGAATTCCAAAATATGCATATTTTATTTTATCTTAATTATACAAAAGCATCATTTGTCGTGGTTTGACATTTAACTGTTCGTGTTACCCAGTAATAGCGATAGCAAATGATAACGTTGGTGTAAGCGGCTAGGATTCCATCAGAGAATTTCTGTGGAAGTGTATGGTGTCGTAGTTGTAGTCGTGTTTAGTTACGATGGCAACAGATTGCATAATTGTATTACATTTCTAGCCATGCCTCGCCCATTTTTTTTTTGGGCTATGCCCCGCCCTATTCTTGCTAAGCCCCGCCCATTTATTGTTATGCACCTCCCATTTTTTGCTGAGCTCCGCCCATTTGACGCGTGATTGAATCGATTTGAACCTGGAAAACCGGATTGCACGGTGACTAACAATCCGGGTAAGTTGTTGAATATTTTGAAACTACTTTGAAACTATTATGGCAGCAACAGCTTCAAGTCAAATTAGTTCCAAAATAATCAACAGAATGTTTATTAAATTATGAATTCATCAAAGACATACAATTCATACACTTTGTGACTTAGGCCTACCTTTCGATTTTGGTGACGTGGCTGCGGCATTTTGATTGTGGCGTCAGCTAACATAAATCCGTCAAAGACATGCAATTCGTGACGTATTTGATTATTATACTTGAGTGCCAGACCGGATACCTCCGTTGATTATTTTGCGGTAATTTTTGGCTTAAGCATAGATTTAGCTCCTAAAAACTGACCAATGAAGTTGTAGTTACTTAGAGAGGTATACGACAATGCATTTGAGGAACGTAGATTTTTTAGATGTCACCTATAACTGGAGAGGAAGGTCCATCCGTACCCAAGGTGACACCCTGCACCGATTAGCCTCATAGCCGCGTCATACCATCAACCCTGGCCTGCTCACACGAAACCACTTTTGGATGGATAGTTTACATTCACCAAAACATTCCGGAAA
Source organism: Chaetoderma sp. LZ-2023a (assembly GCA_034401795.1). Classification (NCBI taxonomy): domain Eukaryota; kingdom Metazoa; phylum Mollusca; class Caudofoveata; order Chaetodermatida; family Chaetodermatidae; genus Chaetoderma; species Chaetoderma sp. LZ-2023a. The sequence goes on from CM067373.1 coordinate 154,428,231, forward strand.
CTGTTTTCAAAATTTTAGAAGTGTATGCCAGAAGGTTTAAGAAACGGAGTTATGAAATGTGTTTAAGCGAAAGATTTTTAACGATATTTATGAAAGGTTTTGATGAGTGAAAGACATAGAGATATTTACGAACCAGAATTTTCTCCAGAAACCTCATTGGTGTATACCAACATTTAGTATTGTTTCACTATCTTCAAGAAGCGTAATCTTGCGTTGGAGTTCATAACCGATAGCTCATCAAGAGTTAATTCCCTTGAATCAATCACTACGGTAGTAATATTTTCGATTACGGAAATCTAGTGAAAGAACTGCTGCTGTTGTTGCTGCTGCCGCCGCCGCCGCTACGACTACTACTACTACTACTACTACTACTACTACTTTTACTACCACTACTACTACTACTACTACTGCTGCTGCTACTACTACTACTACTACTACTACTGCTACTACTGCTGCTGCTGCTACTACTACTACTACTACTACTACTGCTGCTGCTGCTACTACTACTACTACTACTACTACTACTACTACTACTACTACTACTACTACTACTACTACTACTACTACTACTGCCTCTGCTGCTGTCGCTTCTGTTGCTACTATTACTTCTGCGACTGTCAACAATTGTGTCACGTTTCGCCATTAGGTTTGCTGATGTATTAAAAGCAAATTTGGCCGAAATGTTCAGTTGGTCAATATCTATTGGGACTATTAATTTGAAGTGGCCACGCCTTTAAAATCCAGAGTTATTACCCTTGTTACATTTTCGATACTTAAATGGAGACCTATAGATAAAATTACATTTGTGGCATGTGTTGCTACGTAATAACGAATTAACACCAAATTTCAACAAATAAGATTGTCAATGATTCAAGTATTCTAATGCTTTAACCTTTAATGGACAAATTTGGTTTTTAAAATGTTGTCTTATTGAATGTCCATTTACAGACCAAGAGAGAACATGAAAATTTATCACTGGAATGACTGGCTCGGTTATCGAGCCAGTCATTCCAGTGGTAAATTTTCAAAAATTGTATTCCTTGACCTGTAAATGGGCATTCGACAAGACCATAGCAGAAGCCGACTTTGGCCGTTGTGACCATTAAATGGTTAAAAAACAAGCTACGTGTAGATGTATGCAGATATTTGACCTCCACATGCCCCATTATCTTATACTGCTATCTCTGAGCAGAGGTTTAACACTTTCACTGACAAATCTGTCGGCATTTTGAGTTATGTCCACTTGGTATACAATTTTGGTCCTTGACATTTTTTTTTGTTAAATGCTAACAATTTTGTAATTATTAGCGGAGTTGTCACACGCGCAGTGTGCACAATCTGACAGTAGGGCATACATTTTATACAGATGCCCGAGTTATAGTCCTTGGTAACAATTTGAAATGCTAATAGGCCTAATTCCATTATGTTTGGGGGATTTTCCTCAATATCTGTGTGTAGGTAGAGTTTGCCATCGTGACTGCATAAATTATATGCACGCGGATACCATAGAATTACACTGTACGTCAGAAACCGACAATCATGAAAGCCTCGTCGGCAAAGCGAGACTTTTAATCTTGTGTCGTTAGTGCGGTGGAAACGTGCCCGGAATATTAAGCTAAGTGCTGTCGTCAGTTGTGGTTTCGATTCCCTGCCAATGCTAATATAGCCTACTATACAGTAATGTTGCGAATAATTGTATAGCTAGTATAATGGCTCTATCTTGCGTAGTCTCTGTAGGTGTGTACTATGTGGCCCAGCCAGTTACAGCTACAATTACGCTCAAAATTAGCCACCACAGAATTCCACTGTGTATCAGAAACCCGCGACCATAAATGCGTCATCAAAAGCAAGATTACCGCGTTGGTCTGGCGGAAGCCTTTTGCGGGCCATGATGCTAGTCGCTATCTCCAGTTGTGGGTTCGATTCCCCGTCAACACACGAGAGTTGCGGCGGCCCTTTATACAGAGTTGTGACTATTGGTCAAAATTAGAAATACTTATAACTGTGTGACCTTTGTTCGACTCCCCTATTTTTGTGGCATTTTCTTTAATAATGTTTATTATATAAATTTAGTCATTTTCCATAATTTAGTTTAACGTGAACATGTTTGCTCTTCAACCAAGCGAGCATTATGGTTATTGGCCAATCTTTAATAATCCATTATTTGGTTGACTTGTCCTCTGCTCATACATTATTCAAGACACTTGGATTCGGATTTGACCTCATTTAGACATGGTATATACGTGTACCAGCTTTGATATAGTTCCTTGCCAGAGAGCTCAGCAAATACCATTAACTGCATGACTTATGAATTTCTGCGAACTAGATTTCCCACGGGTGTTTAACTCCGGATATAGTTAATATTTTGAAAACAATTTGACTGAAAGTTGTTGATGGCAAAGCCCCCAACAACTTTCAGTCAAATTGTTTTCAAATTATTCAGCCGGTCCAGAGTTATTGGCCATTGAGATTATTGTCTGGTGGCTTGCAGCTATCAGACAGCTAACATTCATGCACGCATTCATCAACGATATGAAAATCGTACGTGTCATGACAGTTTATCCGATTTCCATGACAGAGTCAAATGTAATATTGATTATGACGTCAGCTCACTAGTGTCGCAATGGATGAATCCAGTTTTAGCCATGCCCCGCCCATATTTAGCCAAGCTTCACCCACACCTCGCTCGTATTAGGATCGATCTATTCATTAACTCCCTATGGCAGCAACATCGCCCAATCAGATTAGTTTCAAAATAGGCAACAGCATGTTTATTAAAGGTGCATATTCACAACAGAATTCTTGAAAATAAAATTGTTAAAAGTGTATACTTTTTACAGGCGTAATGTGTGTACCTCTATGTAATAAAACGAAATAAATCTTAACATATGATGATTTCATTACTTACATATTATTAAAAAAATTTAGTTGCGAAAATGAATTAGGGACTCGTGTCTCTAATTCAATTTCATAAGTTAACATTATATTGATTTATACATAATGAAATTATCATATGTTAATATTGATTTCGTTTCATTTCATCTAGACCCACAATTTAAGCCTCTAAAGCCGGCGGGCCCATTAGCCGAATTCATCGGCTGATTGTCCATTCAGCCGGCAGAATCGGTAGTGTCGGTAAATGTGCCGCACTTGCCCGGCCGATTAAAAAATAATCGGACGAATAAATCGGTCAAAAAAATCCTTGGCAATGTCAAGGATTTGCCGGCCGATTATTTGCCTGCCGGCAGAATCGGTAAGTGGGAACACGGGACAGAGACAATCGGGCGAATATTCTAGCGAGGTCACCGTGACACTTGTTCCTGGGCCATGATAATAACACGTGACCAGTTAAACCAGAAATAACCGGCCGACAAAATCGGGTGATGCGCGCGGGGATGCGGTAGGTGAGCCAACAAGTGCCTGCCGGCGAAAATGCGCAGTCACTGCCCGATTTATCCGGCAGATAAATTTTAATGGCCGGTAAGAAAAATTCGGCTAATGGGCCGCCGGCTTAAGAGTATACATTTTAACAGTTTTATTTTCAATCATTCTGCTGTGATTATGAACCATTAAATAGTACAGATAATTCGTATAACAACGCTTAGTCCGTCATCAATTAAGCGTCCGTGACGAACTTATCTACATCATTCATGACGTAATTGATAATGCCGTCACCCTACACGTGACATAGTTGATTATTACGTCATGTGATTGATGGATAAACTGAAAAGGTCAATTGCCTGGCAATCTAGAAGAGACCATTTATTTTCGTCACTCGCTTTGTCCAGCTTTGCTATGCTGATTGCGTCTTTTGGTCTATCTCAGACATCAGACTTCTTTATGTCACGGAGACAAAGAATTTCCCGTCTGCCGGTACAAACAGTTCACAAATATAAATGATAACTTTCAGTTTCTATGGGTTTCAATAAATACTCATTTCCTGCCTTCCTCATAGGGGCATAGACGACTTCCTCTGCAATGTGGCATGCGCATAGAAATACATGATGTAACTTCCTGCTCGTTAATCGTTTCGGCGTGAACTAGCGTGCCTATTCGATGATAACGCAGATTATTGGGGCCGGTATTGTCCGTTATTGGTCTAGTACCGGCCCGGTAACCCGCATTATCAGTGTTGTTTTGTCATCGATTTCAGAACCAGAAGTGCAGGAAACGAATGGAACAGTTTTAGCTATGCCCCGCCCATCTCTAGCTAAGCTCCATCTGAAAGATTATGGTGCATAGGACAACTAATCGGTACGAAAGAATGCCCACTTGCAGAAGCGAAGAGAAGAATATATTTTTTAATTTACCACAGAAACTTGACGGACTATTAAGCGGTTATGATCGACTAAATCGCGCCATTCAGGACGTAATAGATTTTGACGTCAGCCTATACATATGGCATGGTTGATTATGACGTGATATGATTGCTCGATAAACTGGATTCATCAATTTACGTCACTAGTTAGCCGACGTTAAAATCAAAATGGCGTAGCTCCGTCAATAATGTGTAGGCCTAGTACGGTGGCATATTTTTGCCCCATGTTACCAACTTACTGATGTTCACATAATAGGTCAAATATAATGGGATGCTTAAGTCGTCATAACAGGTTAATTATGTCAACATACCCCAGAACTTTATGCCAATCGACATAATAAGTAGTACCTCGCCAAGAAAAACGCTACTTCCCATCTTCGCCGTCGACTTATTCAGTTATTTATGTCGACATAATAATGGAGATGTCGACATAATACAGCAATTATGTCTACTTAATGCATGTGAGATATCGACATGGAAGAGGAACACAACAAGTAGTCTATCGCCGAAAAGGCATACAATTACCAACTTCTACCGTCGACTTTTCTTTTAATATACATTTCCTGTTTTAGCTATGACCCGTCCATCCCTAGTTTAGTTCCACCCACGATTCGCACGTGCTGGGGTCGATCGATCACAGAATGCTCTGACTATCTATTTCCAGAAAACTATACAGGTAAGCTGTTGAATATTTTGAAACTAATTTAACTGGGTGCCTATGATAGCAACAGTGCCCAGTCAAATTAGTTTCAAAATATTTAACAGAAAAGTAGACATACAATTCGTACAACGTGTCGGACTATTAAGTGGTTAAGACGGACTAAATCAAGTCATTCATGGTAAAGTTCGACTGGCTAATAATACTTAGCTATAGCTAACTTGATCCGAGTAGAATTTGAAATAGTTAACTAGGGTCAAGTTCGCCTCCTCACCATAGATAGCTATAGCTAACATCGACGTCAGCTCCGATCCAAACGAAACTCTTACCAAAATATTGAAATCTATGGAATCATCAGCTACCAGTACCATATGTGTTCTTAAAAACAACCGAACTAGGTATACTGACGACCCTCTCGTAGTAAAACTGTCAGCAGAGCAGAAAGCGTTACAGCTGCTCATCTATCAAAGTGACCAAAGTGAAGACCGCACCAGATTACGCCGGGAGCGCAATAACATTCTGCGCCACATTGGTGAAAGCTTAAAAGATCTCGCTATTCAACAAGCAGACTCCCTAGCAGATGAAATCACCGCCACGGATGACTGTCCCACCACTCACTGTACACAACTCTGAAGGACACATTATCGGGACTGACCAGGGCAAAGCCGAGGCGGTTCAAGAATTGTTCTAGGAACAGTTCATTGACCACGATGATGAGCCCATGCACTCGTTCTCAGGAGGCCCCAGGCCATTGCTAACACCAATTAAAACAGCAGAAGTTGAAAAGGCACTTAATGCCCTGAAAATGGACGTACATCTGGACCTGATGGCATGAGCAATGAATTATCAAATATGCAAGTGACATTATCTCAAAACCGATCACGCGCCTAAATTAATTCAGTCTTATGCACCACCTTCCCATCGACGCTGTAGGCCAAGGCACCCTTATCGCACTACCCAAGACCAAGAAGCCACCTGGGCACCCAGCCAATCTGCGGCCCATTTTGCTCCTCAACAGTATGCGGAAAATCCTATCCAATGTTACTCTATGCCGCATCCGTGAAAAGATCAATGACTTCACTAGATCATATCAAAGTGGCTTCAAACATGGACGCAGCTGCGCAGACATTGTATGGGCTCGACGTATGCTTGTGCCGGTAGTCATATAGCCAAAAACACTGGGATTTTCACAAAATTGCTTGACATGTCACGAGCCTTCGACACAATTAAACGCTCAAAGATCCTAGATTTACTACGCCAGGCCAGTTGCAATGAAGATGAGTTACGACTAGTGTGACTACTGCTTGTAAACACCAAGCTGAGAGTACGAGTCAAGTCAGTGAAGTCCCTAGAGTTTCAGACATCAATCGGCTCCCTACAGGGAGATGGTCTATCTCCGGTGCTTTTCACCTGTTACCTTGCTGCGGCATTGAAATCCGTACTGGAAAGTTCCACAAGACCTCTACAGATGGCATATACCGATGATGTGGACTTCATAGATGAGGAAAAGAAACCCATTGACGAACTTCTCCCAATAGCTACAAGCAAACTAAAAATTGAAAATCTCTTTATGAATGAATCCAAAACAGAGTTCACCCACATATACCTATCTACAAAGCATGAAACTAAAGAAAATGACGATCCGCTTCGTGGCGGCGAACCGTGGAGGAAAAGTAAAATCCTGGGTTCACTGCTTTACAGTACTGCTGACATTGCTTCACGCTGCGTCATGGGGAACATAGCTTTCCAGTTATGATCATAGATCAAAGATGCCCTTGATTAAAAGGCTACGTTTATGCAATGAAACCTGTGTATCCTTGATGCTGTGTAACTGTAAGAGCTGGACAGCTCCAACGGCATCTCTAGACAAACGCGACGCCGATGGCCAGACAGCATAATTCCAACGATGCACTATGCAAGATGTGTAATACGTAGCCGCTGTCTGTAAAGGTCGCCCAGCAATGATGGTCCATGTTTGGCCATGTGCTAAGGATGCCAGAAGAAACACCACCCCAGAGAGCCGTGGAATTCGCTCTACTCGGAACCAGCAAATACAAAGCCGGGAGAGGACGTCGTTGCATAAATCTTCTAAGCGTGCTACGAGGTGACCTAAAAAAAGCAGGACTCGGTGCACTCAAGTCAAGAATGGGCCTGCGGAAGCTAAGGATTTCGGCTGAGGACAAGACACAATGAGCAAAAGCGAAGAAGGTCTGATTGCAGCTTTAGGATGTTTCTACTGCTACAGCCACAGAATACAGTAATTATACACACGTGTAGGATGACGTAAAAATCAATGATTGATCACGGACTAAGCGTTGTTGTACGAATAGTATGGCTTTACTATTTAATAAATCTAACTAGATTACTAGTAGAACTTGAAATAGTTAACTAGCGTCAAGTTCCGCTCCTAACCATAGTTAGCTATAGCTAACTAGATTCCGAGTCGAATTTCAAATAGTTAACGAGCACCTGAGCGAAATTTCCGTAAATTGCAAAATGGCGGACACATATCGCTTGCCACGAATAAATGCATATAAAAGTATAAATATTTCACTAAATAACTTAGGTTTGACAAATTTATGACTTCCCATTGTATAGCAATGTTCCTCAGCCCATATTCCTTCCCACTTTATATGATATGAACGCTTTTTGACATCTTAGCTGACAAAAATAACCCATTTCTGTAGGCCATCAAAACAGGCGAAAGAAAGGGTTAATTGAGACTGGTTCCCGGCCCCTAATTTTCTGCAATTGTAATTCAATGGGGAATCGGGTACCAACGAACTATATTTAACTATTTAGCGTCCGGCTGGGCATAGCCACTGCGCATGCGCAGTAAACCAGCAAACTCACTAGGCTATAGCTAGCGAGTCGAACTTGTCCTTAGATAGTCAACTATAGTCGACCGAGCACCCGAGCTCCGTTCCAAATGGTTAGTACGAAATTTGCGTAAATTTGAAAATGGCGGACACCACTCGCTTGCCACGAATAAATGCATATCAAGTGTAAATATTTCACTAAATAACTTAGGTTTGATGAAATTATACGTTTCTATTGTATGTCGATGTTCCCAATGCATATTTCCTTCCCACTGTATCTAATATGGACGCTTTTTGACAACTTAGCGGACAAAATAACCCATTTTCGTAGGCCACCAAAACAGACGACGGAGATGGTTAATCGAGACTGGTACCCGACTCCAAATTTTCTGCAATAGTAATTCAATGGGGAATCGGGTACCAACGAACTACAGTTAACTATTTAGCGTCCGACTCCGCATAACAACCGCGCATGTACAGTAAACCAGCAAACTGACTATGTTTGATGATTAGACAGTCGAACTTGACCCACGTTAATTCATTATAACGTCATCCTACACGTCATGTAGTTGATCATGACGTCATATGACAGATGGATAACCCGGAAATGTCCATTATAACAACATCGTTTTCTCTAATGCTGCCTTAATTACACGGATAACTAACCGCATCTCTTGATAGCTATCCAGGTGATCTAATATGTCACTCATAAACTATGCAGATAGTTTAAAGCTTTATATCATGTCGCAAAAGAAAGGTATTCAGGCTTTAGTACCGAAATGTTGCTACATTTCTACATCCTATGATGGCTGTCATTATTTACTTTTCAACCAATCAGAAAAAGCCTAGTGTGTCTGCCTTGGTATATACGCTCAGTCATAGAGGCGCAAGCTATAGTTTGGCAATGTGTTATAAAAGCAATCATACAGGTAAGCTATTGACTATTTTGAAACTAATTTGAATGGAAGTTGTTGCAACAACTTCCAGTCAAATTAGTCTCAGAACAGTCAACGAGATGAGTATTACATAATAAAGAATGTTGGCATTGGCGCTTACATGACATCACGCACTATCGTTTGGGGAGGCAAAATGGTGGCGATCGCTGTTCAACATTTACGCGATATTACAAAGCAGATAATTGTGATAGAGTGACTGGAATGTGACAAAATCTGAATGATATGAATCTATAAACCATAATCTATCGGTGCAGCATAACATTTGAGATGAGATTAGCATCCCTTTCAAATTAGTTCACGAGGACGTGTTTCCGGACGCACCTAGTTGTCTATCCCACGTGCAGTGCCTATAGTATTTCCTCCCCGTTCGTTTTAATTGGATGAACTAAGTACTCAAAGTCGGTTTTGATTTGATGGCCTACTTACTCAATGTTTTAATTTTAGAAGTCATCGCTAGAATGCTTTTCTGGCGATATAATTAAAGGTGCATATTCACAGCAAAATTACTGAAAATAAAATTGTTTAAATTATATACTTTTAGAGGCTTAAACTGTGAGCCTATATGTAATGAAACGAAATGAATCTTAACATATGATGATTTCATTCCATATAAATTAATATAATTTTTTAAGTTGCGAAATTGAAATAGAGGCACGGGATAGTTAGTTGGTGTCGCTAGAATGCTTTTATGGCGACATAATTAAAGTAGCGTGTTTCTTGGCGAGTTGCTACTTATTATGTCGACATTGATTGTGCTATTACGGCATAATGAACTGTTCTAGTTTATCAATCCGTCATATGACGTCATAAGCAAATGTGTGACGTGTACAATGACGTCATAATCAATGACGTCATTATGACGTCATGAATCACGTAGATAGATTCGTCAAGAACGCATAATTGGTGACGGACTAAGCGTTGTTGTATGAATTGTATGTTTTTACTATTTAATATACATGCTGTTGAATATTTGAAACTAATTTGACTGGGCGCTTATGCAGCAACAGCACGCATGGCGTCAAATTACTTTCAAAATATTCAACAGCTTACCTGTATAGTTTACTGGAAAATGCTAGTCAGGGAGTTCATGGATCGATCGATCCCAACACGGGAGAAGCGTGGGTGGAGCTTTGCTAGAGATGGGCGGGGCATAGCTAAAACCGGAAAGCTCCATCATCTCGATATTCGGGAATTCAATATTCAAAATACATAACTTGATTCCAACACAAATAAAAAGGTGGGCGGAGCTTTGCTAGAAGTGGGCGGAGCTTTGCTAGAAGTGGGCGGGACGTAGCTAGAAATGAATCCCTATATTAACATGAGGCTGTTGGATTTCGACGACTAACATATTGAAAAAAGTGCCAATTCACCTTTCCAGAGTATCCATCGATGATTTGACATCAGATGTCGTCATGATCAGATAAGTTGCGTGTAGGATGACGTCATAATCATTACGTCATAAATGATTCTATTCTGACCGTCTTTAACTCTTAATAGTCCGACACGTTGTAAGAATTGTATGTCGCTACTATTTAACAAACATGCTGTATAGTTTTCTGGAAATGGATAGTCAGAGACCGATCGATCCCAACACGAGCGAGGTGTGGGTGGAGCTTAACTGGAGATGGGCGGGGCATAGCTAAAAATGTAAATGTCCATTATTAGTTATGCTTCTCCTTTTCTAACCAAATTTCGTCTACTTTTTACGCGTGTTAGGACCTATTTGAAATTTTGAAAATTTCAATTTCAATATAGCGATACAGTTAAACCTTTGAATATTTTGAAACTAATTTATTCAATATTTAGTTTCCAAATATAAGAATGTTTATTAAGTTGTAACTCCATCAAGGACATACAATTCATACAGCCAAGTGACGGATCTTTTGCTTTTCATGACGGAGCCGCTTCATTTTGATTGTTACGTCAATTTGGTACAAATTATCCCGTATTCTTTCTATAGATAATTTGCTTTTAATTACAGAGAGTGGGAGAAGTAAACGCGCGCATAGAGCAGCAATAACTATATAGCGAAAGATAAACACCGATCTATGTAATTGTTAAGGGTATGTTTACGGGACTGACGAGCTCATTAAATTTACTGACTTGGTTCGTCATTGATTTTATGTTAATAAACGGCTCTGTGATCTTACCTCGTCACCACTAACTAAGAACCACGAACCACGAACCATGAACCACAACGCCAAAATATATGTGGATTGGCGACGATTGATGATCGTAATTTCGTAACACTGTTCTGATCCCAAAAACATTCAAAATTGCGTCAACTTTAACAAATATTTTGGTCTTATTTCGATTTACGCTTCAAATTTAGTCCAAGTAAATCACTGCATCCACTAAGATATTGATGAGATGTGGTCATTCAAATAAGTTATAGGCTCACCTCGGGCGCCGACATTTTGGAAATTATAAAGCAGTAACAACGATCAAAACTTTGTTCGTCCGTAAATCTTTCATTTCGGGAACGCTCGGCCTATTTCCGCTTGGTATTAAGATAAATACCAGATTGGTCACATACCGGGGGAAATTACTCACTGGCAAAGATTTAAAAAAATACTACAAACTATACAAATTATTATTTTATTTACATACGACCAGTGCGCTTCAACGGGCATGGATAGCCCGTGTAAAGTCCCTCTTAAATAATACTGGCCAGTCTGGCCTCTCAGATGTTTGGTCCAATCAGAATCAAGATCACACAGAATGGTTAAAGCAAGCAAGCAAGCAAGCAAGCAAAGAACAACAACAACAATAACAACAACAACAACATCAAATTTCTATAACTTGCATAGTACTGTTTTGTAGCCACCATACTATTTTTATATCATGTTTATCTTATTAGGCTATTTGACATTCCCGGGTACACTATGGATTTTTATTGAACGAGTCCGGGATGTGTTTAGAAAGCAGTATTGGGCGAGATGCCGAAGGTGTTGAGTTCAATACGGATTTTTGAAGACAAATTGAACGATTGCGGTGAGGATCCGGGTTGCACTCGGAGGTCTTAAATGGCCTATTTATTATACACCTATATATTCAATATATAGGTGCCTAACTACAGAGTAGCGCTTCAGTCTGAAGACAGGGTCCAATAACACTATTTAGAGTCCGATAACACTTTTATAGTGCAATAACATCTTCTCGCGGACTGTCACGGGTAGAAATTAAGCCATTTCATTGGTTAATAGATTAATATGTAAACTGTTCTGTGCTGATAATGGCATAGAACAGCAAATAAAGTACATAGACAGCAGCAACATAATTTTCAAATTCAAAATCCTGCATCCTTGCTTTGTAAACTGGTAAATTTGAGATATATAAGGTACCATTAAACGTTACAATTATTTTAGTGTTTACCATATATAGAAAGTATGGCCGTGTTTGGATTGGACATGTTATTTCATGTCCTTAAAGGAGCTATTTCTTCTTAACATCGAAAGAAAACCCGATGGTCCTTATGTGCATTCGTAGAAAACAACCATTACGCACGCACCTCTGGATATACAACAAGGGAGGTAAATCCGGAATAAAAGTTGCATAATACACGATCTCGATTTGAACTCCCTGACAATCGATTTCCAGAAAGCTATACAGACGAGCTGTTGAGTAGCTTCACAATTACTCCAGAAGGAGGTGCATCATGAAGGGGGTGGGGTGGGGGCGTGTATGTAAAAGAAGAAGGGGCTAATTTTGCGCCCAGTATGGTTAGTTTCAAGATCTTCAAGAGAATGTTTATTGAATGGTAGAGACAACGTGTCAGACTATTATTAATCGTTATAGACTGACTATATCGAGGCATTCATGAAGTCATGATGTGACGTCATCTTACACGCAATGTAGTTGATTATGGGATCATATGACCAATGGATAAACAATGGAAGTGGCCATTCTCTCAGCCTATAAGAATTATTTATACTTTATCATGTATATAGCCTATGTACAAATATTAATTACTGTAATTTATATTGACTGTCTCACGTAATTTATACTGATTAGCCTAAACAGCAAAAAATGGAAAAAAATATCATCATGTAGCTAAAACGCAGAATTGAGGAACCACTTAGTGGCTGCGTCAGTCGCAAAAATACTTTCCATGTTGCCGAAATAACTGGAAATTTAGCTCGAAACAAGGAACAGTACAGTAGGAACGCTATCCTATTTTTTTATACAAACCTATTCTTATTATTTCAAAAGAGACAATGGGATTGAGTCACAAGTTGTCACCATCTTAGTTACGACTCTCTCTCTCTCTCTCTCTCTCTCTCTCTCTCTCTCTCTCTCTCGTGGCGAACATTTTTACGAGATATTACAAAGAAGATAATATTATAGAGTGACGGGTATGTGACAAAATATGAATGATATGGAGTCTATAAACCATATCTATCCGTGCAGTATACCATTTGAGATGAGATTAGCATCCTCATAAGGAATCCATTCTCAAGTATTGTGGTGAGAATACGGGCCCTTAAATAATGACGTAAATGTATGTTTCTCTTATAAAATTATCCTATAATACATAAAGTTATATTTGCAATAGACACGTTGTCGGACATCAAATTGATCATTAAAGTTTGTTGATAATTATTCAGACTCGTCTATTATAATACGTTGCTCGATGGCGACGGCTCTGTAGGATGTGTGTCTAGCGACTACCCGCTGCACAGAGCCAGCATCAACGTGCCACAAGACCGGTGTGTCCATTACAGACAGGTTTGGCATCCAGTGTGTTTGTTTTGTACGCGTATATGGTCTCGTGTATACATTAACCTCAATCCATATTTAATTTGAATCAAACTGCTGTGTATTCCGAATATAGTCCTGACATTTCTGAAGATGAATGTGTTTTGGATGTTATTTAGATTTGGATGTGCATGTAAGAGTAAGTTCTCTGTTGTAATTTGGACATATGATTGATGATTAGGGATGATATCAGCGTGCGTCTTGATTCATTGTAGCGAGTGCATCTGAATAGTTAGTGTATTCTTGCGCGATTACGTGATTAAATCGAAAATGGCGATTATCTTTTAAATCGTGAATTTATATGATTAAAATTAAATAATCGAATAATCGTGAATATTTTCCATTGCATAAAATATTTCAAAACCTAACTTTCAATTACCTTTTAATGCGATCGGTCATGAAAAATGGCATTTTGCTTAGCGAATGCATGTCCATTTGCAGGGCAAGAGAAGATTATTTTTGAAAATGTATTACTGAAATGACCTACTCGACTTGGCTCGAGAATCGAGCCAGGCATTCCAGTGATACATTTTCAAAAATAGTCTTCTCTTGCCCTGCAAATGGACTTTTCTAAACACAATTGCAATTTTCGTCATTGATATTCCTTTGTTGTTATGTCTTGGTATTTCGTGTCCAAGCTGATTAATCGAGTGATCACGATTACTTTAACAATCGATCGCGACCACTCAACGCAATAATCGCAGAAGCCTATAGTGGTTGTTATCTTCTATTTCGTTACAGTATGGGCAATTTTGGTTTTCTGGTAGATTAAAACGAAACTAATGAGCATTTAGCTGGGTGCATTTATTTCTTAATTTTGTGTGTAGAATGTTCAGACGTCGCTCTCCATAGGAGTAATATATTGCTACAGTAGAATAAGAATTTGAATGTATACCTTTTTAAACTGCGATAGTGTTCCTGAGTTCTGTGTGTTTGTTGCTAATTGGTTCCACAAGTGTATTGCGCTCTGGAAGAAAGAGTGTCTGAAGACCTCTAGGCGAGTTTCTTTTTTCCAGATAAGTGTCTCTGTTACGTAAGTTGTAACTCGTTGCTTCTCCCACTCGACTATCCGATATAGAATCTACCATTTATTTGCTGATATAGCGGCTTTAGGAGAACATGGTCTAACTTTCATTTTTTTTTCATTTCATTTATTACACCCAGACTTTTACAAGTTGGGCCTATGTGGGGGGAACATATAAACATATGTCCATGTGAACAGGCATACTACGAGCATAATACGGTACCACAACCACAACACCTGCATTATATTATCATAGCAATAATAATAACAATAACAACAACAATAATAATAATAATTATTATTATTATTATTATTATTATTATTATTATTATTATTTCAAAGATGTTCAATACGTTAGAGGACCACAAACATAGTAAGATCGTGTTGTCACGTCAGTATGGTGTTATTCCTGATCTTGTCACGCCAGTATGGTGTTATTCCTGATCTAGGTCGTCTTCTCACTAGAGTCTTAATCCGAAATAACGCCATTCCGAAGTATAACACGCCGGATACATGCCTACTTTGTCGCGATGCTCCTGAGGATAGGATTGATTTTCTAGTAACCTGCAAAGCGACGGAAAACTGCAGAAAATCCTACGTAAATAACATTCAAATCATACTGCAAGACAAAAATCACCCAGACATCATCAAGAACATTAAGGCGACTCCTTCACTCGTAGCACAGCCAATTTTAGATCATGAAAATATGAAGTCAGAGTACGGTCTTCAACTATCTCCAAAAAGCTCAACACAAATTGCTAGGATCACCCGTTTTCTCTGCTATGCACTGCATAGTTTTAGAAGTAATGCTATGGATCAGCTTGCATCTTCTTCCTTCTACTAACTAGCTTTTAAATGACTGCAATGTAGATGTAAGTGTACGAGCCGTTAATATGAACTGTCTTTTAAATGCAAGAATTAACAAACTGTTGATGCTAGAACACTATAATAGAAAGGTCTTTAGTTGCTGTTTTAATTTAAATCTGATCATATTATACTTGATTGCCGACAACGAGCGCTAAGGTTGGTGCCTCGCAAAAGGGATGTCTGAAGAAAAAGAGGAATATTTGATAAGGGTCTGGCATCTTATCGCACTCCAGCGCCGATATCGTCAGCGCCGATGTCGTCGCTGGGGCTCTAGATTATCGTCGGCGCTGAGGCATAATAGCATGGTAAACGGCGACTGTATAATAGCATTGTGGCCTATTGTAAACGGCTGTATGAGCGATATCAGACGCTCTGAGTGTTGCCTGGCACACAGCTCAAATCGAACACAATTCATTTTCTCCCCCAAGATCCAAAGAGCCACTGCATGCATGCATGCACGCACGCACGCATACACACACGCATGATTACCAGCAAAACACAAATATACAGACAAATTATACAAGTATTTATATGTCGGAACATTTACGACCACAGCTTATCAACGCGCAGGAATAAGACTGATGTGGCGTATTTAACGCTTGTCGTACTCGTTATTATACATTATATATATATATATATATATATATATATATATATATATATATATATATATATATATATATATATATATATATATATATATATATATATATATATATATATATATATATATATATATATATATATATATATATTATGTACATCGACATCTGAAACAGACACTAAACACGCAAACACGCATACACCCCAAATTGGATTGGGTCGGGACATGGAATAACGACCAACAAAAAGACCAACAAAATTATATACAAATATTTACGAACACTACTTTATTGCTTTAAAACATAATCAAACTGAAAATATAATTTTAATATACCTGATTATATACAACCCGTATCACATCCTTGACAAGGTTCCAATGTAAATATATCCTTTACGCGTTGATCTTCTGCTATCACCGTTATATGAGGCATATTGAACACAAATGGCACAATGAATTATTCTTGTACACGATTTGATCAAGAAGGCACAAATATAAGACATACACAAATAATGTATTGCAAGATATTGATTTGCAAAAACTGATTCGTAATTATCACCAGAATTAGCACATTAGTTCTTTAAATTTCTGATACCAATATATATATAGTCGAGATTCCCGTGACATACCTTTTCCCAAAGAATGCTTCCGGATATTGTCAAATTTACAGCGTCCTGCTAAATAAACATCGCCATTCACAGCGGCATTCATTTGTTGCTATTAATGACCGCACGCTTCTGTATTTATCGGTAAGTGCAGGGAGGGGGTGGGGGGGGGGGGGGGGGGAGGGGGGATTACATAAATATCGCTAATCATTTGTTAGTTTACTTGTGCGATTGCGCTTGAGATCACCAGAGAGTATACATCCTAAGACAACACTTGTGATCATAGGTTAAGGTCTTCAGCATATTGATGATAGTAAAATGAGTTTCATGAGTTTCAAAGTATACGTTCAATTAATATTCAACAATTAATTGTTGTTGAAAATACTTCAATTAAATGTTGCTGAAAAATTGAAGTATTTTCAGCAACATTTAATTGCTGAATATTAATTGAATGTATTTTTCGGGTTAGCTGAATATTTTGAAACTAATTTGACTGGAAGTAAAGTTTGTCTGTATTGGGATATTCAGCTATAAAGTTGAATATTTTGACACTAATTTAATTTCATAGTATCCAGCGTAAATAGTAAAACATAGTATAGGCGATCTCGCAAGAACACGAATGGGGTTTGCATGTTAATTGTCAATATCCTACCGACTACAATCTGGGAGCCGAGCCCACCCGAGCTTGGAGCCGATTACTCGACTGCAATACTATATCCCCCGACACCTATTACCTGGCTCCTCACCGCCGATGCGCCAGCGCCGACATACAAAATCAAGTCGGCGGTGGAGCGCGGTAAGACATCAGACGTTGTTGGAATATTTACCCTGACTTCACGGGTGAGCCCACAGTGGCTGCTATGATCTCAGTCCATAATGACCGCGAGCTAAAATGACCGCGGTAGGGACGAAAATGACCGCTAAAGTATTCCTATGGTATTCCTAATAAGCCTAACAAGAACTACTATCCGCTACGAATGAATATTCTATATGCGTATATAAGTTACAATATATATTATATATATTATGTTTCCTACTACGAGTTCCTATCTAATTTAACTTATATAAAATTTTTGTGGTTTTTTTTAGGTACCGTCGTGTAGCCTGTGCCTAAAGAAGGGAACGAAAATTCCGGAAGTAGCAATTTAAAAAGTGAACACTGTACGTCTGCTAGATAATGCTAGAGTTCTAAAAAATATTTAGAAGAAGTTTAGTGCTACAATTGAAGCCTCTAAAAGTATAAGATTTTAACAATTTATATTTGCGTATGATACGCTGACTTTTGAAATTATCAATTAGCAAATAAATAAAATTGAAAAATTTCGCAAGTTTGATTATTTTCACTACAAATGAGTTTCTCAAGAGGTACGGAAATCTTTGAAACAAGAAATTTGTGAAAAATTGTGAGTCTGTAACGGTCAAAAGTGTATTACAGACTGATCTGCTACCTGAATCTGATACACGCAAAGAAATTTGTGAAAATTTTGAGATAATTTTGAGCCTAGTAAGTTTGCGTCTGTAAGGGTCAAAAGTTTTTTACAGACTGATCGCCTACTTGAATCTGATAGACGACGCGCAAATACATGTGCATTCTGATTCGTTGCAATCGTTACTGATAGTTCATTGGACAGAGGAATCATCATTGTGTTTTATTATATGTCTAGTCTTAGATGTGTATTCAGGCGGACATACGCTACCATTTTAATGGTTTCCTGCAATTAGCGTACATGTTATGCAAGCAGGGGGAATGGGTGGGCGAGATAACAATGCATACACTCCTACAAATCCCGCTGTGATTTTAACGCCAAAATTGCTAAAGTTGTACAATTTCTTCATACAAATAAATCCCTAAACCAATTAATGCTGACAGCAACTACTTTCAGCGTGAGATTGGAGCTAACTTTTATGCATAAGTATGCAGTACTTTCCGCGAAGGATTGAAATACACAATGCTGAATATTTTGAAACATATTTCACTGGAACGTATTGCTGTCAGTCTGCCAGTCCTAGTCAAATTTTGTTCAAAATATTCGCCACATATTACCTGTTAAATAAATGGTTGTTTTTTATCCTAAATTTTGACACGTGAAAACACGTTACACCTACACCATATATTTCTTATGCATGAGTTTATTGAAATAATATTGCCCATATATATATATAGACAGATAAAAATTGGAAATCCATTTCGCTGGAACCTACTGCTGTCCCGGCTGCCGATGACAGTCAGATTAGTTTTAAAATAATCAACAATATTTAATACATCAATATGAATCATAAATAAGATTACATTTCTGATCATCGAAAACATGTTACACGGCTCGTTGCGGCATCATACAGCAAGAACACTATATAGCAAGACAGATATAGGCCTACTGGAAAACCATTGAACATTTTGAATCCTATTTCGCTGACCCCGATAGCTGTTGGAACCGGCCCGCCGCCCATACTCAGCGCATGTTGGGATCGATTTATATCATTTTAATCCAGAATTCCAATTTCGTGGTAGCTATCCAGCTATCTATCCTATTGACTATTTTGAAACTAATTTCACTGGTTACTGTTGCTGCCTTTGACAGCAACCGCTCCCAGTCAAATTAGTTTCAAAAGACTCAACAGAATATTAATTATATTGTTTATTAGATTCGTGCAACTGACAGAATATTCCAGCTTTATGACGGAATATTTATATCAATTATGATTGTGACGTCAACCAATATGATGTTAGCCCATGTGACGTAATTGATTACGTCGTTAATACGTGATTGATATATCAGATTCGCCCCTTACTATTCATAAGTTTCTTAAAATGACAGCGCGTTATACAGCATACATAATTTGTTGTTTCTGATCAGTGACAACACATTACCGGTACACGCTTTGTTGCAGCATCGGTTCATACAGCACAGGATGAATCCACTTTTACCAATGCCCCGCCCATCCTTAGCTCGGGGCCACCCATACTTTGTGCGTGTCCGGATCGATTTATACAATTTTAATTTAAATCCAGAATTCCAATTTCATGGTAGCTATCCAGCTATCCTATTGACTATTTTGAAAATAATTCCACTGGTTACTGTTGCTGCCTTTGACAGCAACCGCTTTCAGTCAAATTAGTCCCAAAGGACCCAACAGAATATTTATTATATTGTTTATTAAATTCGTGTAACTGACAGACTATTCCGGCTTTATGACGTATTTACACCTTATCATTCATAAGTGTATTGAAATGACAGCGCACGTCACGCACGCACGCACGCACGCACACACGCACGCACGCACGCACGCACGCTCGCACGAACGAACGCACGCACGCACGCTCATTAGAAGCAGTTCACGTGTCAGTCACGATGGCGACGTTTCCGCATAGATAATGTCCAGTTGCAGATAACTTACTAGAAGACCGTTTTCTCTTGTTTTGTAAACAGGCAATCATGATTACTTTTTTCCGCTGTAATAATAATAATAATAATAATAATAATAATAATAATAATAATAATAATAATAGCGGAAAATCGCTCCATTAGCGTTATTGAAAACGCTTCAAGGAAGTCTATTTTGAAAACAATGTTGCTGAAAGCCGTTGCTATTTACGCTTATTGGAATCGCTTTTAAACCTGAATTCCCAGAGTCTAATTTTCAAAGTAACTATACAGGCAAGCTGTGAATATTTTGAAACTAATTTGACTTGAGTCTGCCCAGTCAAATTACTTTTACAGTATTTAACAGTCTAGTAGGTCGATCAAACATATATACAATTCGTACACTTGACGAACGATTCGATGTTCATGACGAAGCCAGGTAGCCTATGTGAAATTATGAGAGTGACATCAGCTAACTTGAGATGCGTGTGATTATTATGTCGGATACGTGAGTGTTAGGTCGGATCCCTCCATTATATATGCTAACTCTATGTTATACAGACCCGATATGACAACTTTCTAGAGCTTTCGTATATGTTGGATTAAAATTGAAGTAAATTGCGTTTCGTCGGGGTAATAACAATTTGCAGGTGGGAGACCTTTCTTTGAAAATTCCCGTCTTTTACAGACATTAGATGCAAAGAATATGGCGTCCAATTACTGCAACGATTCATACACGCTGGTTAGTATTCCATGCTAGGTAAATTGAACAAAAATCAACAACCATCTCATATCTCGTGCAAACATGTTTCTATTTAATGGGAGATCTTTAACATTGGCTTTGATCATAGAGTTACATAACACTAGCTGCAAACACGCCTCGGTGGAATTAAACTTAGATGGCAAACAATGTCTTCCGCAGACACGCAAACTATATTGTGTATCTCTATTATTCGGCGTCTCACCTGGATAGATATCTATATTACAGGTGTTTATTGCAAGCATGTTTTCACGGGATTTCTTCATGTCACCTTAACCAGAGACATGTTCAGACGTCTTTGTTGTTATCATGATTGTTACCATTATTAAATCAATTTGAACAATCACGGGTGGTATCCAGTCAACTCGGCCTAAATACATCTCGGCCTACTTCCAACTCGGCCTAGTTCCAACTCGGCCTAGGTCAACTCGGCCTATGTTTATGCCTAACATGTGCGACTATACTATTGGGCCGAACTGACCCTATAGTATCACCCATAGCTATATACGAATGTACATATATGCGCACACATGTATATACCTATAGGTGTATTATTAGGCCGAGCTGACACTATAATATCACGATAGGTATATATGAATATGCGCATTTAACTGTACATATGAACATAGCTATAGCAACATTATTGGGCTATAACCAGCACGCTCAAACAGGATAAAGATTATGGAGTGTAGTAGGCCTACCTAGACTTCTATGGTAGCTACTATACACGATAATCTGTATACTATAACACACGTAGATAGTGCTTTTAGGATCCTACTCTGCCTATATTCCTCCCACGCTTCACATAACTTGTCCTGACACTTTCTGTACACTTTTCTCTGCCTCCTCGTTAATTTCTCACCATGTACAAGCTGCATTTGTAAGTCAACCAGTTTCGCTTGCTGGTGGAGCAGCTCTACTAAAACGTAAAACTGAAGGCTGCCATGCTTTGCTGCATGATTCAGCATAGCGTGCCAACCTTCCACATCATTGTTCGTTCTGACGAGCTGATTGTAGACGCTCCATGTTGCAGGGGTCCACGTCCTGTTAACAATCCATGTATCATGTATGTATGCTGTGAGCCTTACCAGTGGAACAGTCGTGGCTTTGGCACGGAGTTGTCTGTTAACAAAATAACAAAATATTAACGGTAATGATGATGATGATGATAATGATAACGATGATGATGATGATGATGATGTATAATTAAACATGTAGTTGATGCTGATGCGGTGGTGGTGGTACTGCTGCTGCTGCTGATGATATAAGCCCAACTTCCTGAATCTTACAGAATCAGACATAGTGACAGAGACAGATATGCACTGCAGCAGACAGACGCATATATCTCCTGGGTAGGCCAGCAAGACGGACGGACAGACAGACACACACGCACCCATGCACGTTAACAATAGTAGGCCTATATACCAAGACCGCCAGATTTTTTTTACATACCTGAACATGTCTACAACATGTTCTGATGGCAGGAAGAGAAGCGCCATTAACCGCCGGCAATATTGTCTTGTCGCAATATCATCTCTGAATAATAATAATAATAATAATAATAATAATAATAATAATAGAAAAAGTTATTTGACTTAGAGGGCCCACCTCTAGCTAAGATCCACCCACACTTCGCCGTGACTATCAATTTCCTGAAAACTATACAAGTAAGCTGTTGAATATTTTGTAACTAATTTGACTCGGTGCTGTTGCTGCCTATGCCTATATAGTTTTAAAATATTATAGAACAGAATATATATTAAAGAGTAAAGACATACAATTCATACAACAACCAATAGTCCGTTAATTTTACGTTCGTGACGGGCCAAATAGAATCATTTATGACGTAATGATTATTAAGTTATTCTACACGCGTGGCTGATTATGACGTCATATGAGTTCAGATGATAGATGGATACTATGGAAAGGTCTATTACTGAAAATACCTTTCTCTGTCGAGTAGGTGGCAATTTTATTCATATCAAATATTATATTATTATTATTATTATTATTATTATTATTATTATTAATGATGATGACGATGATGATGATGATGATGATGATAGACAGACATGTAGTCGATGATGATACGATGCTTCGGATTCAATATAATGTATCATAACGTATAATGATGCTGATACGATGATAATAATAATAATAATAATAATAATAATAATAATAATAATAATAATAATAATAATAATAATAATGATGATGATGATGATGATACACAATAAATTATTTTGCAAATATGAATTATGAACCTACTCACCGATAGGCTGTTACAAGACCAAGTTCCTGTATCTTACGCCACAAGCACTGAACCCAGTGGAATCCGCATCCCATGCATTCCACATGTGGATAAACACGCGCAACTGCCGGCCACTCCCCCATTTCGAAGTCCATGACAACTTTGGTCACCTGGGCATCTGTAAGTAGCTCATTCACAGCATCTATTACTAACTCATAGTCAATGGTCCGATGTCCTGACATGAGCACGAATGCTAGAGGTACCTGCTTGCAGGCTGTACCATGCTTGATGAAGCTGTGGATGGACCACAGCTGAGTAAACGGTTTGCTGACAACTTTGAAGGTCGCATCCATATACCAGACCGTGGCATTTGATAACACATGGAGCACCTCCTCGGTGGCGAATCGTGGAGATGCTGGCGATCATGGAGGCATTGGCGATCGTGGCGGCGTTGGCGATCGTGGAGGCGGTGGCGATCGTGGAGGCGGTGGTGATTGTGGAGGGGTTGGCGATCGTGGAGGCATTGGCGATCATGGAGAAGCTGCCGATCGTGGAGAAGCTGGCGATGCTGGGGATCCAATTTGCATGGGTGATCGTGGTGATCCTGATGTTGATGATAATAACATGGGAGTATGTGGTGAAGATAATCGCGATGAAATCGGTGATGACAGGATTGAAGTTGGTGATGATGGCATTATAGCTGTGCTGTGAAGGATGGGACGAAAATCATCTTCGTCATATATAGGAATTGTCTCACCTTCAATATCAGCAGCCATCTGAAGCATTTCCGCTAGGTGCGCTGTCTCTTCTGATGGTTCGAACACGTCATCATCTGTAATCTCCAGACATTCATCACACTGCCAATCTAATGACGTTCCACTAGCTACTGCCGCACGATAAACTGTCGGCGTGATGTTAGTTCCGCATATACGATGCTGCCACCTACCACATGGTTCACACAACAAACCTTGGTGCCTGTTAGTTACAGGCCTACCACACACGATACACAACTCTGCCATATCACTCAGAAAACTAACATATATCACTTGGAGAAATAATTAACGTAAAAACTGTAAAATCTAAGATCACGATTTCAGATTTGCGAGGTTATCGAGTTATGAATTTCAGGAAACATTTAATAATTAAAATTTGTGACTTACCTTTATACTTGATGGCCTATTATTCTCTCTGAGTAAATGTCAAAATCTCTTAAGCAACATGAAAGCATATTCGTACACAGCCACCCCATAGCCTGACACAGGTGTTAATGGATTAAGTTATTTAAAGTATTTGATTGACCGTTACACGCGTGTAAATTTTTATGTATTTCAAATGTCACATGCAATCCAGTATTTCAAAAACGATAACCTTTTAAGATGACAAGAAAATATGACTAAGCATACTCACCCACTCATAAAAATATGCATAACAGACATATGCCTGTAGCGTCCAACATGAAAAAAATTGGATGGTCAGTTATGTTTGACTGATTTTCTTATACCCGTATCTTAAACTAGATTGTTTCCATGCACCCACTGGTAGCGGCTACATAAAAAATAGTAAGGTATTCAATCATTACAAAGAGTGTTTAATCGCACGACTAAGGTAGCGGTCATCAAAAGGTTACCCAAAGTGTTAATCAGACAGGCACGTGCCCGTGCACTGAACCCGGTGCTTTTACCATAACGCACAGGTGGCTAAAATTTTTGGTAAATTTAAGCATAGACGTGCCACCTACATCAGTCAGAACAGGCCACCATCTAAGCGTAGACCATCGCATTTAAGCAGATGGTCGTAGGGATAACGATAGAATAATGTGTTAGCATAGATAACAGGCCACCTACGTAGGTGGTCTTATTGCTGGGTGAATATAAGTATATTCTTGAACATTTGCCATAATGGGCCATATAAGCAGTTAGTAGCTGGTCGTACATAATATGAGTATAGGAATGCACTTGTCTTAATGGACCACCCAGTCAGGTGGTCTTAACAATAGTTGTTGGATGATTATATAGTGGGCAGTTGTATTAACGGACCACCTAAGCAGGTGGTCTTAACAATAACTGTTGGCAGATTGTATGGTGGACAACTGACTTTACGGACCACCTAAGTATGTGGTCTTATAATAAGTTTGGTTGATCGTAGGTGGTCTTAACAATAGTTGTTGGATGATTATATAGTGGTCAGTTGTATTAACGGACCACCTAAGCAGGTGGTCTTAACAATAATTGTTGGCAGATTGTATATTGGACAATTGTCTTTACGGACACCTAAGTATATGGTCTTACAATAAGTTTGGTTGATTGTACAGTGGTCATGCACTTGTCTTAACAGGTCACCCAAGCAGCTGGTCTTAACAATAGTTTGTGGCTGATTACATAGTGGCCAGTTAGTTCACTGATTGTAATCACATGTCCACCTCATCGTACGTCGCATCATATGTCGGCAATGAGTATAAGACACAAGCGAGAAAGAATAAAAAACGTGAATAAAAAAAAATTAAATGTCAGTTAAAAAGCAATAGTCAATGAATGACTACGTCTAGGCCGACTTGACTTTTATTCAATCGGGCCGACTTGACTTTTTATTCTAGGCCGAGTTGACTAATTTAAGTAGGCCGGGTTGGCAATTGGGCCGACTTGACTGGAATTCTCACGGGTAACCCGGATGATAATTCTCTTCGCTTCAATGCCGGTTATATCACATTACTGCTATTAAGAGTATTATGCAATGTGGTGGTATTTGTTACTGCTGGCAACTCTCGTGTCTCGAAATATGTACGTGTGTCTCTAATTCAATTTCGCAAATTAAAAGATTATATGAAATCACCGTATATGTTAAGATTTATCTTGTTTCAGTCATATAGGCACACAATTTAATCCTCTAAAAGTCTACAATTTTAATAAATTTATTTTAAAGCAGTTTAGTGTGAATATGCAACTTTAACAGGGGGATTGTTCTAAAATAAATTTTTCCTCACTTGTAAAAGAATTTTCTATTGCCTTAAGATACCTCCGTTGGTCATGTGACATGTGAAGGGTTAATTATCATTCAGCTGTTTCGTTGAGCTTACAATTCAAAATATATTTATATCAAAATGTATAACTCGGTGCTTTCATGTAATAGTATTATAAACATCCCACCCCCTAGTTATGATCTGCAACGCTGACCGCTTATGTCTATATCACGCGCACACTCTGTACTTGGCTTTGTATAATTTTTAAAGGTGTATATTCACAGCAGAATGCTTGAAAATAAAATTGTGTAGTTTTGGAGGCTTAAACTGTGGGCTTAGACGTAAAGAAACGAAATAAATCTTAACATATGATTTCGCCAAGTATAAATTAATATAATTATTTTAAGGTGCAAAAATTTAATTAGAGACACGAGTCCCTATTTCAAATTCACAGCTAAAAAGTATCATAATTTACACGGAATAAAACTATCATATGTTAAGATTTGTTTCGTTTCATTACATCTAGGCACACGATTTGGGCCTCTAAAAGTCTACAATTATAACAATTTTATTTTCAGGCATTTGCTGTGAATATGCACCTTTAAATGGCTCTTGCGTTGACATCAGATGGTTTTATCATATTATTACCGTTGGTTACAAACTCCCATTTCAATGGCGTATGAAGGTACTTGGACAGGGTGGGTGTGGGTGGGTGGGTGTGGGGTGGGGGTGCTGAAGGGCCAAAAACCTAAGGGGGCGCTATGGGGGATACACTATAGGAGCAGCAAAACCCGGACCACCAGCACCACCAGCACCCCCACCACCACCACACACCCACACCCACCACCCACCACCCACCACCACCACCACCACCACCACCACCACCACCACACACCCACACCCACAACCCCCCCCCCTCCCCCCACACACCCCGGACCCTACGCCTTATTTTCCCCAGTGGATGTACGTATAAATATCACTTCCGCGATTCGGACTTCCTCCATCCGGACTAAGTATGATCACCTTTCTCCAACGATCACCTACAAAAATAACATATTATATTTATATACACTATATTATAACGGGTAATAGAAGTCAACATATAAATTCGCAGTGGCGGTCATTTTCGTCATACACCGCTGCAATTACAGATACAGTACAGTATGGCGTTACTTCCGATTAAATCTCTAGTGAGAACACGGCCTAAGCCTCTAGTGAGAACACGGCCTCCGGCCCCTTCTCATTTTCTAATCCTGTTTAGCTATTTTGTGTACTATGTAGGTTAATATATATCCGATATATCGATTTGCGTTCACACTTGTGGAAGATAATCTTGGATATACCTATATGGTATGTTGGCGCTAACTGGCGGGGAGCATGGTAAAATGTTGACCGTAGCGTCACCTGGCAAACTGAGGGAATAGGTTTCGTTCACATAATGTCCAAGCAATAACGATATATCGGAAGATAAACCACCGATTTTGTGAGATTATGTTTCTGAAATTAATGGCGTATTTATTCCGGGACAAGATAAGCGGCAATGCAATGAGAACGCTAGCCGATATACCTACATGGTATTACAGAAATAGTGGCTGTATGAGAACAAGGCCTAAGGCCGTATTCATACGAGAGAGTTAATCCGAAGAAATGTCATACAGAAGTATGAGTATGGCGTTACTGCAGATTAACTATCTTGTGTGGACATGGCCTTAGATGTTTGAAAATAAAACAATTTAAGTTGTGTGCCTTTATAGGCTTCAGTCGTGTACATCAATGTAATGAAACAAGATAAATGTTAACGTATTATCATTTCATTCTGTTTAAATTAATACAATACTTTAAATCGCGCAATTGAATTAGAGACACGTGTCCCTAATTCAACTTCACAACTAAAACATATTAATTTATACTGAATGAAATCATTATATAAGCTAAGATTTACTTCGTTTTATTGCATCGATGTAAGCCTCTAAAACTATCCAATTTTTACAATTCTAGTTTCAAGTAATATGGCGTGAATGCGCCCCTTTAATGAACAGTAGAATTCCTTCCCCCACCCCACCCCAACCCACTCCTTCAATACACTTCCCAAAATCTGGTCATATCAGCCAGAAACCCCGAAATAATTCGAATACATTTATTGCAATCTTATGCGCAAACAGTCTGTTGTAATTTGTTTCCAATCACTCATATATACTATTTGAATAGATAAAGTAGTTTTGTGTACATAATACAAGCATAAACAACCATATAGAGTATTACACGTCCGATTGAATTGGCTTATACAGGATGATGCAAATACCGTTCTTTATTAACTCATAACCCTTCGAATGCCAGTGTCGGTATTTCAAAACGACAATACAAGAATGCTGTTGAATATTTTGAAAACAATTTGACTGGTAGCTGTTGCTGCCATAGGCTACCAGTCCAGTTATTTTCAGAATAGTCAACACAATATTCGTTATATTATAGTGCATCTGACGAGTTTTGTAGTTGTTTCTTTTTTAGGGTGGGTGGGGTGAGGGGTGGGGGGGTTGTTATCTATAAGTGTTAAATAGTTAAACTCGAGTGTGGGTGATTTACGGTGACTTCGGATAATACTCGAGGAGTTTGTTACAAAAGAGAACAGTCTTATGTCGTTTTGACGTGGACACTCAAGTCATGGCATGTAATCGCGAGGACACCCGGAACGGCATTTTAACCGCTTCGCCCAAAATAACCAAATAGAATAAAATATGTTCGTATAGAAAAAGATATTTTATTAAGTATTTTTTTAATGTAATCTGGCTACGAGCTGTTGTCGCTTATGAACTCTGGCAGAAACAGGTTTCTATAAAAAAAAAAATTAGCGTCAAAGTCTTGAACCAAGCGCCAACTCAACCATATGCTTGGTTTGAAATTAATGGTTTATGACGTGAGGTGTCAAGGGGTTAAGAATGTAAGCACGAAAGATCATAAAATCTGGACATTATAATTGAGTTGGACGGAGCCGGGACAGTACGAGACAGAACCCTCTATGCAGGCCAGATAATGCAAAACGTTTCTCATAGTAATGTATTGGCCAACAGTTGCGACTTAATACATCTTTGTCAGAAATACCGAAAATTGTACAGACATATCGATTGCACGACAGTACAATCTACAGACAGGCCGACAGACCGGCTAAAATACCACCAACGTGGATTAAATAGCGACTGGCGAATAGTGCTGTTCACGTACACATCGAAAACAGCGCAGTTCCTAGGAGATCAGAGACATTCGACAAGTCAGGGGCCTAGTGCGCCATAAAGACATTAGTTGGTTGGTCGTAAGATCTGTCATATACGGCCACCTAATAGACACATTTTATCTTAGCCATGAATTTAGAATATGAAACAAACAATACGAAAACTATTTCTTAGTGTAAGAAAGCATGCTAATGAATATTTTGAAGGTAATTTGACTGTAAGCCGGTGCTGCCTATGGCAACAACAGGCTCCTGTCCATTTCAAATAATATTTTCAAACTAATTTGACGGGATCTGTTGCTGCCATATTCTAAATTCATGGCTAAGATAAAATGTGTCTATTAGGTGGCCGTATATGACAGATCTTACGACCAACCAACTAATGTCTTTATGGCGCACAGCAACAGATCCCGTCAAATTAGTTTCAAAATATTTAACAGCTCTTAAAATGTAGAGTATGGGACTTCGGGGTTCCTATGGTTAATACAAATGGCTTACTATTAGGTATGGTTTTCGTTGTCAAACGTTCGAATAGGTGGTCGCATAGGACAGGTTTTTACGACCGACCAAGAAAGACCTTTATGGGGCACTAGGCCCCTGGAAAGTAGAACAACTAGTTCAACTTTCCAGATTCATCGCAGATTAGTCGCCGTTCGTATCCGAATATAGTCGCAGTCAGATCGCGGATGATCTCATCAATAAACTCATCACGGATACACGTGATACTCCGCACCCATCACGCGCATTAACAACACTGGCTTTGAACAGCACACACCTTATATATATATATATATATATATATATATATATATGCTGTGAGAGAAGGCACACTCATCACACTGCGTAATCCCAAGTAACCACCTGTGAAATGGGGGAATGCCGCTATAATGGTTATCTTGTGATTACTACTTATTGTGGATTCCTGCCTGGTCTCACTTCTATAGCCACGGAAGTGACGAATTCGACTCCACGCAGATCACGTGACCTAAATTGCCGGGTAATCGAAATATTTGTTTAACCAGTTTCCTGTCTAAACTTTACTGCGCACCACGAGAAAATGTAACTAGAAAAATCGAGCGCAGCTCGCCTATTCAAGTACACAAATGGAGCAATTGAATATATATGTTGTTTAGTTCTCAGACCTGATAATATATGACTGCCAACGATGATAGATTCGGATGAGGGTACCTCATTCAGACACACGACTGCTCAGGAAAACGACAGCACTTCTATCGCCAATGTCGACTTGATCATAACAAACATAGTATAGCTTGCACCGATTGACCTTTATTTGACTAGCTACAAAATATGAAGCTTTAAAATATCGTCACTTAAACTTAGTTACGAAATGTCGTGAGGACTATCAATTATACTTGCACTGCTTGTTTACTCAGATAGTAATGCTCTCTTTATGAATGACTCAACTCGACTGCTGTATATCCTATTACACAAATTGACATTATATAAAACAAATTTTGCTTTCACAAATCTGTATTCGTCTTCTCGTAAAATGCTTCTAACTGCTTCCAGGGACACGTACTGATACCAGAAATGAACCTTTCCGGTTTTAGCTATGCCCCGCCCATTTCTAGCTAGGCTCCACCCACACCTCACTCGTGTTGGGATCGACCGATCTATGAACACGCTGACTCTCAATTTCCAAAAAAACTACACAGGCAAGCTGTTGAATATTTTTAAACTAATTTAACTGGGTGCTGTTGCTGCCTAAGGCAGCAACAGCGCCCAGTCAAATTAGTTTCAAAATATTAAACAGCATGTTTATTAAATAGCACAGAATTACAAAGATATACAATTCATACAACGTGTCGGACTGTTTGAGATCTGATGACGGTCTATATGGAACCCTTTGTGACGTAATGATTATGACGTCACCAAACATGCGCTGAGCTGATTATGACGTCATACGAGGTCAGATGATGGATAAATACTCTGGAAAGGTGAACTGGAACGAGGGAAGTTCTTTATCCCAATCTGCTTACTATATTCAAATATTAATCTCAAACCATGTGTGTGCCAGTGAATCGTAATCTAATACCGTTAGTTTGCCTATACATCAGGATCTTTCATCTGGCTGGTGAGATAACGCATACGCGTCTTTATAGTTACGGTGATACTTTATTAATATACAACTTACGCTGGGACACTGCCACTAGCTCGTATGCACAGTTGGCCACAATCCACAGTTTGATATTCAAGTCGTGGAGTGGGACCAACTATCCAAATCAACAAGTGGTTGTGCCCAACGCCAAACTCCAACTGACTGCCGTCACATGTTCTATTCGAAACATATGACGCCAGTCCATAGTCACAAACCTTGGTGACAAACAGTTGCACCTGATCGGTGAGAACACGTTTCGTATGCACAGTACATATTTAAAGATTAAGTATAACATTAAAGCATGGACACAATATAATCGACAATCCTCTCGTATAAGCCTAGGGTGTAAATAATCCGTAGTAGTGTGTGTAAGTCAATGGCGGTGTGTGTCACTGTCGATGTATGTTAGTTCACTTGTGTGTTTATCTGTGGACGTGGCTTGTTCATTTATTCATGCATGTGATGTGACTGTCCTGTGCGCACGTGCCTGGGGTCCTCTGTATTCTCCTTTATGGGCGTGTGAGTATATCCATTTCTGTCCTGGATTGTGCTGTGTATATGCCGTGTCCTGGTACGCATGTGGTATATGTCTATTTATGAATCTATGGTCAGTTGTGTGTTCTTGTGTGTGTTTTTCTGCGTCTGCTGGACCTCTCCGTCCATATGTGTTGGTGTGTCCATGTGGCTAAGCCCCTGTACCATAGTAACCTCACGTGGCCGCTATAATAATAATAATAATACAGCATTTGTAAAGCGCCATGTGTCAATGTCAATTTTCAAAGGCGCTTGTGAAGAGATGTGTTTTTAATTTTTGTTTGAAATCATTAATTGATTGGATGGATTTGATGTGGACAGGTAGCTGGTTCCATAGTCTCGGAGCCACAACACTGAAGGCTCTGTCCCCACAGGAGCGTAAATTCGATCGCGGAATTTGGAGCAATAGCTTATCCACAGAACGAAGTCTGCGACATGGATCATATGTCAAGAGAAGTTCCTGCAAATAGTCGGGAGCGTTGTTGTTTAGACATTTCCAAGTCAAGAGCAGAATCTTGAACTCAATCCGTTTCCGGATGGGGAGCCAATGAAGATCTTTCAAAATTGGTGTTATGTGATGACGCTTTTCGACCTTGACTACCAGACGAGCCGCAGCATTTTGCACATATTGCAGTTTATCAAGGGATTTTTCGGTGATGCCATATAAGAGACTGTTTCCATTGTCCAATCGTGATGTGATAAACGCGTGAACAAGTGTCTCTGTGGTCTGATATGTCAGCACATTTCTGATGGAATTAATGTTACGCAAATGGTAAGTCGCAGATTTGCACACAGAGCTTACATGTGCATCCATATTCATAGCCTGGTCTAGATACACGCCCAAGTTCCTAGCGGATGTAGTTGCCGGGATCACGCTGTCAACTAACTGAACTTCCGTAGTGCCGATTTTGCTGCGTTGTTGATTTGTCGCTATGATAAGGAACTCAGTCTTGTCTGGATTGAGTTTTAGCTTGTTCTTGGTCATCCACCGGCTAATATCGGCGACGCATGTTCGGACCTGTTGTAGAGCTGATGTTTCCTGACAAGGTATGTTAGGCTTAAATGTTAGATAAAGCTGCGTGTCATCTGCGTACATATGCACCTGAAGGTTATGTCGCCGCACTATATCTGCTATAGGAGCAGAGTAAACAGTAAAGAATCTGGGACCGAGGACCGATCCTTGAGGGACACCATACTTTAGCTGAATGCTGGAACTTAATGATTTGTCAATGCACACTGATTGATGTCTGTCCGTAAGATATGATTTTATCCAGGCTAAGGCTGTACCGCTGATGCCGATGTTATTCCTCAGTCGTTCACATAGTATCTCGTGGTCGATTGTATCGAACGCGGCTGAGAGATCTAATAATACGAGAAAAACTGCGTTATGATTATCTAATGATCTCAGAATATCATTTTGGACCCGTAACAAGGCAGTTTCCGTACCGTGGTTCTCTCGATATGCGGACTGGAATTTTTCGGACAATTTATTCTGTTGCATATGCACAGTTATTCTGGTAGACACAAGCTTTTCAACGAGCTTAGACAGAAATGTTAAATTCAAAATCGGTCGGTAATTGTTCAATTGTTCAGGGTCTAGTGAAGATTTTTTCAGCAATGGCGTAACTAAGGCACTCTTCATGATAGATGGGAAAACACCGTCTGTTAAAGACATATTCACGATGTTAGTGATTATTGGTGTAAGAATGTGCACATGTTGCTTTACTATTGATGTTGGTATAGGATCTAGTGAACACGTTTTGCTTGGGGATGACACAATGAGATTAGTGATCTCGGACTCAGTAGCTATTGCAAAGCTTTCGAGTATTGGCGATTGATTAATTGCCTCATTGTCATCCATAACTACTGGCTTTTGATTGTCAAGATTATTGCGGATGTTAGCAATTTTCTCAGAGAAAAACGTATCTCACCATTTATAGACAGATGCATCGCATACTAATGAAGAATAATTTAATCACCAGATATAAGGTGACTGGACTGACCATGGTGTTGTCTATTTCACCTGGACTAATATATAGCAAGTAGCCGACATATTGTTCTCGTCAAACAGGTTCACTGGGATACGAATGACCAGAACATGATTTGCCCATTGTAAGCGGTACATTTGCACTTTTAGCGATAAGCGAGACCATTGGTTGATATAGACACGGATATTTGACGGAGAGCGATCGTTCAAGTGTTAGTATTATTGATTCTATAATGCGCTCTAAGAACATTATACAAGACAATCCGCTGTCAGTTTGCTCGTCTGTACATTGTAAGTCGCATTGCGCTAAACGCTAGAACAAATCTAAGTATCTAGGTCCAATTTAATTCACATATTTACACTATGTATGTAGTTTTGTAAATAAAAGAAATAAAAATTGGCAATTCAAGGATCACAAACAGCATACGTTTAAGAGCTTTAACATCGAATTATGAATTTCAAAATGATTTTATTTTAAAAATCAGGGAATGTCTGTTTAATGTCGATTCCACATAAATAAATTTCGCAAGTTTAGTTGTGAATTTGAACTAGGGACTCGTACCTCTAATTCAATTTGACAACTTAAAAAACCATATTAATTCATACGTAATGAAATCATCATATTGTAGATATCGGATTGTCTGGTGGGAGTCATGACCCTATGGACATCTTATATTTATGATTAAGACCTTAATGAAATTCATCTTTGAAAATACCAGGGGAGCTAATGAACGGTGTAGCACGATAAGCATCATCCTATAATACGCAGAAGGACCGCTGCACTGGTTGACATCGGCCAGTGCTGCCGAAACTGATGCGAAACTGATAACTGTATTAAGTCAGGATTGAGTTAGAAATTGAATAGGATGGGAAAGGACCACCGGTTCTGGGTTGATGATATCGGTGAATAGTTGAGGATGGAAGTTGGTGATGTGGGATCTGCACACACTTTCAGGATATTCAGCAGCTGTTTTGGCCGGTAGTTTAGTAAATAATCAAGCAATAAGAATCGATAGGTTGGGACGCGATGGACTGAATTATGGTTAACATTTAGGGATGACAGTCAGCATGTCGACTCCCTATAGAAAGCACAACAACACCAGCTGGTGATGAGCTCAGGTAGCTCACGTGCTATTAACCTTCCTATCCTACAGGCAGATGCCTAGTAGGCAAGGGACAGGACGGAGACATTGTAGCGTCCTGTAGGAATAAGTAAAACAATGTAAATTGATCTAAATTTGTATATCAACTATATGTCCCTCAAGAAGAGACATGCAACAACAACACATTCGGTAATGTTGTTGGTTAGCTGACAGATCGCATCAAAGCAGAACCAGCCCAAACCGGTTCGACCACGTTCAACGTTCTCGTCCTAGAAGCGAAACTCGGAGTTTGATTGGTTGGGATGACGTCACAATCAATGGGCATCCAATCAAACTCTGGGGAAGATAAGCCAAACGAACGTGGGCGCGAAACTCAAAAGAGTATATAATGGGCACTTTGCTTTTCATAAGGGGGGGGGGGGGCTGTCCTTTGTATCGAATGTTCTTGCTGAATATATTGGAGTAGGCAAGAACAGTTAGGTGTTGATAGTATAGCAGACCAGCCGAGCCTGGGAGTAATACTAGTCATATAAGAACATAAGATAGTGAAACTAGTAGTGTAGGATAAGTAGGCAAAACTTATAAAGTCAATTTTAACTGCTATACGTGACAGTAAAAGTCACTTCTATGTTGTAGTGTTATTGTACAGTTAATGTAGGAGAATAAAATTATCACCTTGAAATTTTATCTCAAGGCAAGAGTTTGAGTTCTTAATAGTTCACTCTGGAAAATACGGCAGGTCACCGTATCTTACCATCATCTTCTAGTAGAATAGTCAGATCAGGCCCGGATACAAACATAAATATCGTTACTTTCATCTACCAACGAGGCGAGCTTGTGTCCATCTCTTTCATCATCGGTAAGACTGGTTGTCGCAGCAACCGCACATACAAGCCTTACCGAAGTCGGAAGAGATTGCAATTACTAGAACCCGAAGACACCAAAAAAATCTTCAGTGGTGAGCCTGCCTGGGTCCAGAGAGAAAAGAACTGTGAGTACATAACCCATATGGCCCAAGCGCAAGTAGGACAACCCGCTACATTAGTCCTCAAAGATCTCGCAGACAGAGTACAAGTCTTCTTAGAAGCAGCCCAACAGTCGGAGACCGCTAAGGTGATTCAACATCGCGAGTACAGCGATACTCCATAGTAAAAATCACCACAGAAATAAACTGCCCTGAGCAACCATGGTTGACAAGAGTCGTTATTGCCCTACACTACCGATAGTAGTAAAAGATGGCAACTCCAAGAAGACCCGCTGACCCGACACTGCCCCCCGTAGAAAGACCCATTGCTGAATTAAGACCCGAGACAGTAGCTGCTATGCAGACGATGGGGATGGCAATGGCGGGGGCCATAGTAGAGAGTAGCGACAGCCGAGAAACGGCTCGGGTATACAGAAGAGAAATCATGGATACTGTTTATCGTATCCAGCCATGCGATGGGGTAGTGCCCGAAGAAGTGAGGACCTTCCTAGACGAAACAAGGAGGGCGTGGGTAGCCAACGAGGGGCGCCTAGAAGGCATACCTGCCTATATAATCACCAGAGCAGCCCGGGGACAGTTATCCAGGGCTATAGATGGTTTTTTAGTAGGGAAGGTCAGGGAGGACGTCATCTATGACGAATTCTGAGGCTTCATAACGATGAATTTCGTCTCCACGAACGAAGGTGAGCGCATAAAGTATGACTTGGAGTGTATGCGACAAAGATGGAATGAGACGATTATATCATTCAATCGTCGTTACAAAGAGGCCAGCCAGCGTGCTTACCCCAATGAGAATGACGACAACCGCCGCACCATTCTGGGGATTTACCTCAGAGCTCTGGGCGGTCGGGGGTTGAGCAAAAGAATCATACGCAAATGGGCGGACACGTTAGCTCGGGCGATAGAAATCGCCGAGGAAGAAGAAACCTGCAATGACTTGTTGCGGGCCATGAAAATAGATGACAGGAATGAGGAACGTATGGAAGTTGGGGTTTTAGAGGCCGATGAGGAACGCGAGATTCGGTTAGTCATCAAAAGCTTGAAACGCCAGATCATCCAGCAGTCGAAGATGATTGAGCAGCTATGCGGCTTAGTCAGGGACTTGCAAGTAGCTGACGAAGTGCTGAAACCGGTTCCTAGAAGAGCCCCGCCCGTAAAGAAGGTAGTAACACCGCCACCGAAATGACGCAGTCCAGTCCCTAGACCAGCATCTCCTAAGAATGCACCACACATTACATGCTACAACTGCGGGAGGGTGGGACATTATAAAAGCGAGTGTCGGCAGGCAGTACAGCCACCCATGAACACGCCCAAGAAAGTAGCAATACGTCCGCGACCCCAAAGACCGCCGATGACATGTTTTAACTGCGGCAGGGAAGGGCACATGGCCCAGGATTGTGCCAGATACAGCAACAGTTTTGCTGGGTACCTTGATAGAAGAACAGGTCCAGCGAACCCGGTAACCTGCTTTAGATGTGGCCAAGAGGGGCATTTCGTCAGAAACTGTCCGCAAGAAGCATGCAGGCAGGACCGGCCCCCAGTAGTGCCAGCCATAGACCAACCCAGAAGGACGATGAAACGTCCTAGAAGTGAAAGCATAGACATTGACGAAATTAATGATCAGCGTCAGGAAGAAAGACAGACCACACCTCGTGAATGCTCCAGAAATCTTCGCAAAGATTTGAACAATAGAATGCGTGACCGCAACGAGTATGAGGATCGAGAGGGATTTGTTTTAACCGACGAAGGTACTGATAAACAAGGCCGTTATGCATACGGTGTCGGACGTGGTTCATCAGACCGACGTGATAGCTATGCAGAAGTTGTTAGCAGGTGAAGGAGTCCGTTAAACTAAGACGGAGAAAACCGTTGGTGAGAACACCGACCGAGCGGTTTTTCATCTGTCTACAAATGAATTTAACCGGTCCAACGGATCAAGGTGAGTACTTGCATGCCCTAGTGGATACTGGTGCTAGCACATCCTTGATTCGCAAGGATATATGGCGTAGCATGTTAAATGCTAGGCCATTGAAAAGAGCGAAGACGCTCTTAGCTGTAAATGGTTCCCCAATAGAGCTTTTGGGGGAAACCCAAGTAAAATTCAAGAACGCCCGACCTATTCCGAGTACGGTGGTAGCGAGAATGAGGCATGAATGTTTACTGGGAGCGGATGCTTTGCACCTGGGAAATGCAAAGATTGACTATCGGGCCAAAGTTGTAGTATGGTTTGGTCAGGTATATCCCTTTAGGTATCCCTATAGGGAACATACGAATTATATCTATGAGAGTTGTAAAGAAACGACCGGATATAAAGATATCGACAAAGTCATGGGGGACTTTGCGGATATCTTTGATATGGCTCGTCCAAACACGTTAGGGTTGGTCCCCAAAGTCAAGTGTATGGTACCAACAGGAGACGCAGATCCTATAAGGCAGAAAGCCTACCGTCTACCGCTAGCCAAGCAGTATATAGTCAAAAACCAAGTGGCTGAAATGCTGGCAGCGGGCGTCATAAGACCGTCGTCATCCCCATGGGCGTCCCCCATTACTTTGGTCCCTAAGAAGGACGGGGACACCAGGTTTTGTATAGACTACCGAAAATTGAATTCCGTATGTCGTAAGGATAGTTATCCTCTACCGAATATATCGGACATTTTTTACTCCATGGGCGGCGCAACGATATTTTCAACTATGGACTTGAAGTCTGGCTATTGGCAGATACCAATGGACAGCCAAAACATAGAGAAGACAGCGTTCGTCTGCAGTGAAGGTTTGATCGAATGGATTCGGATGCCGTTCGGTTTTGCGAACTCAGGTGCCGTATTTCAGAGGGCAATGAATGATATCTTCCGAGAATTCGTGGGAAGATATATGCATGTTTTCGTAGATGATATAGTCGTATATTCACGAAATCCAATGGAGCATGCAGAGCACTTGCGTAGGGTCATGCGCAAGATACGAGAGTATAATTTGCAAGTTAAGAAAAAGAAGTGCAATTTTGCTAGACCGTCAGTAGATTTGTTAGGATATCGTATTTCCGCACAAGGAGTAGCTCCTCAGGCCCAGAAGGACAAGGTCATTAGGGGAATGTCGCCACCACGGGATGTGGGCGAGGTGAGAAGTTTACTTGGAGCTACGGGGTACTACCGATCCTGTGTGCAAGGCTACGCCGAAATTGCTACGCCTTTAATAGAACTAACTAAGAAATATAAACGCTTCAAGTGGTGTAAGGAGGAACAGCAAGCATTTAAGAAATTACAGAACTTGTTGTGTAGTGAGATGGTTCTCACATATCCGAATTTAAATGCCCCATATAAACTGTATACTGATGCTTCTAGTTATGCAATAGGTGCGATATTGGTACAGGTAGATGACAAGGGTATCGAGCGGGTGATCCAGTATGTTAGCTCTACTCTTAAAGATAGTCAGTTGAATTGGCCGGTAATAGAGAAGGAAGCTTATGCTGTGATATATGCATTGAAGAAGCTTAGGCCTCATCTATTTGGTGCGCAGTTTACCATGTATACTGACCACAAACCCCTCAAGAGTTTGTTTGTGG
Source organism: Chaetoderma sp. LZ-2023a (assembly GCA_034401795.1). Lineage (NCBI taxonomy): Eukaryota > Metazoa > Mollusca > Caudofoveata > Chaetodermatida > Chaetodermatidae > Chaetoderma > Chaetoderma sp. LZ-2023a. The sequence goes on from CM067373.1 coordinate 154,467,679, forward strand.
GAGAGGTTAAGAACACGAAGGTGCAGCGCTGGGCGGTACTGATTGCTGAGTACGGGTGTAAGATTGAGTACATCCAAGGCTCGAAGAATATTCGAGCGGACATGTTGTCCAGGTTACGTCGTCCGGTGGAAGTCGCTACAATAGATACAGGTGACTGATGTCGATGAGGGTGTGCTACCACACGTCCCTCTAGAGGCGTTCGACATTCCCTACAACGAGTTGTGTACCGAGCAAACCAAGGAATACCCGGAGTTGTTTAAGAACACAGCAGAGGAGTATATGGTTAAGAACGGTATTTTGTATTCTTTAGTTACCCCTTCAGCGTTGGATGCTGAGTACCCCAGAATCCTGCTACCTACCCTGGGTCATGAACGACCTGGTCACCAAGGTCTGCAGAAGACCATCGGTATGATAAGGGATTCGTTTGTATGGGCGTCTTTAAGGAAAGATGTGGTACGCATGCTGGAGACGTGTACGACGTGCCAGGTCAATCGACCCATCACGACTCGACCAAGGTATAGTGAGATGCCCATGGCCAATTACCCGAGCCAGATAATTGGTATGGATTTGATCGGTCCACTATTGGAGTCGAGTAAAGGTAATCTGTATATCATGACGATAATCGATCACTGTTCTGCATGGGCAGAAGCATACCCGATTGCTGCCAAGACATCTCAGAAGGTTGAAGATAAGTTCTTCAATGAGTATGTCGCTTGTCATGGGGTCCCTGAGATCGTAATAACTGATCAGGGTAAGGAGTTTTGTTCCAAATCTCTGGAAGAACGATTTCATGAACACGGTATAGATCATAGACGATCGAGTCCATACCACCTGCAGACCAATGGACGTACCAAGAGGTTCAATCGCACTCTTAAGGAGTTGATCCAGAAAGGGGTTAACAACGCATCTCGTGAGTGGGAAGATGAGTTAGGTGCTGCTTTAATGGCGTACCGCAGTACTAGGCATTCCACGACCGGATATACACCATTTTATCTGATGTACGGCCGATGAGCAAGACTTCCATTGGCCATCCCGATCGATGCATCGCAGGACCTTGGTGAGAGACTGACTTGTCTCAACAATGCCTTGCTGTGCGCTCGTGAGGGAATGGCTAGGTCTCGAGAAGTTCACAGGGAACAAATCGATAGGCGTGCAAACGCTGGTGAGTTTAAGGTGGGGGATTCGGTGGTTGTAAAAGCTGAGGAGAGGATGAAGTTGACCTCTCGCAGTGATCCAGAATACGAGATCTTTAAGATCAATGGGCCGGTGGCTCATGTCCGCCATCAAAGGTCTGGGAAGGTGCGCATGCTTAACATATCTAAGTTGCGTGTAGTCGACTCAGAGATGTGCTGGGACAAGGTACGACCACACCCTATTCGTAACCCCGTGAACGGTACGAAGGCCAGCCATCACCCCAGGATCAGTGTACCCGAGTCTGAACCGTTGCCGGTGAAAGACTTCGCTGAGCCACCCATGAATAGGGCTCGTCGGAAGCGACCAGCTTCTGGTGAGGAGCCAGGGGTGAGCAAGGTGGGTAAGAGGGTCGACAACAACAGCAGTCAGCCCGGGGCGAGTGGGACTCGAAACCATGAGTCACGGAGTGAAACCATCGAAACTCCGCATACAATTGTGATGGACACCTCGGAGGATGTACCCGAGCCTGCCCACGAGCCAATGGAAACGCTTCCATCGCACCCATACTTTCTGCGCAAGCGCAGTCACATGCCTGATGTCGACTCAGACAACAAGCGACCCAGGATTGGTGCATTTGGCCACGCCCTATACGAGGACTTTGTCAGCCATATAGAGGGGGTTATAAGGCAACGCAGCCGGAGATAAGCTTGAATCTCTGATAACCACGGTACTAGTAGTATCGCATTAGTCTAGCCATCATGTATATTTTACGATTAGAAGTGGTAGTAGCTCTAGTGAGTTTAGTAGATGGACTGTGTAAAAAGTCTAGTGTACATAGATTACCGAACGGGTTAATGATAACTAACCCCGAGGATATATCTGTTATCCAGGCTGAATGGACCATAGTGGTGTCTATCGACCACCCTTATTTGCCTGCCAAATTTCTTGAACGGTTAGTGCGATTTCGTGTTCTTATTGCGGACATCGGTCAAAAGACTTCATTGAGCAATCAAAACATTTTCGGTTTGCAACATCGTGTTAACAGTATTAAGAAGATCGCTGTTAGGACACAACAAACTATGGTGAGTAGAGACAGTAAACGACACAAGCGTGGCTTATTTGACTTTGTCGGGGACATAGCCTCGTCTCTATTCGGTACCACTACCTCTGGTGATATAGATGCAATTGAAGAGGTAGTCAAAGTTTCTTTGAGGGCCATGAATCGTTTGGTACATTTCTCCAACAAACTAGCGTCCCACGTGAAACTGGCATTCGTATGGATCAATACCAACGTTGACCGTATCAACGAAGTTACCGATAGTCTAGTGGACTTGACTAGAAATGTGAGCGATATGTTTAAGGTGCACGCCGCCCGACAAGCCGACTTATATGCATTAGTGCGACTTGGACACATTATCGACTCTGCCGAAAGCGTGGTGTATAGCTACCAGAAGGCAGCAGCACAGTTTAATAGACAAACTGCATCCCTAGAGTTAGGTAGACTAACGGAAGAATTATTCAGTCCTGCTGACCTCACTTCCGTGGCCAAACAAGTTAGTGTGGGAAATCGACTGATACGTCCATACCAGTGGTACTACCACAACGTGGTCGTGTATCCTTTGTGGAAAGACGACTCACGAATCCATTACGTAGCGACGTTACCGCTAATTGATGGTGGCAAATATATCGAATACGGGGTGCATTCGTGGCTGGAACCGCTAAATGCGAGGGGATACTACATGCAAGTAATGATCGCGCGGACCAGCATCGGTCTCGACACCAAGACTGGATGGTACTTCACGCCATCCGAGTGTCGCGGGGAGGAACCCCGAGTGTGTTATGGTCCACTACGGGTCGACAAGACCCACGTTCCATGCATTGTAAGCCTGTTAACCAATACCACCGACAGTGCTTGTAATATTCAGCTCTCCGAATCAAATGAAACATCTAGCAAACTGTTTGCCAATAGGAAAATAGGCGTAGTGTTGCAAACGTTCGGTGAGACTATGGAAATTCACTGTGATGGGCGACTGACTGACCGATGCAATGTGGAAAGTGGTGTGTATGCGTTGATGTCTGGAAAGTGTGTTTATAGTGGCAAGGGTTGGCAATTCGAGCCTGTAGCATCTTACAGTCGGACGTACACTCGGATTAGCCTGGCCACTGAGATGCCCCATTTGGATGTGGCTGACGTCCTTAATCAGTCCATGATCGTTGATCATTTAAAAGTACATCCCTGGAACCATTTACAGAAGTCTAAGTACGTGCGACTAGCACCATTGTCCGCAATCAACCCAGTGATGGTCGATGGCATCGGGGTACGATCTTTTGTATCCTATTCAACGGGCTCCTTCGTTCTGGTGCTTGTTGCGGTAGTTATATTGTATAAGTGTGGAGTATTAAACCGCATGTGGTTGTGGATAAAATGCAAGCCACCTGCGGCCCATAGGATGTGCCACATGAGATCCGACCTCAGAGGCCGAGGTTACCTGCAGTTATGCCAGAGCCGCTGAGGATGTTGGCCGGGTCATCGCCTAACGTGACCAGGACTGAGATCGACCCGACGGCCGACGACTGGATCAACGTGGAGCTATGTGCCAGACCTAATGTTGGTGTAAACTACGAGGATCTATCGGTAAATGTGACTTTATAACACTAACTTGTATTGTGTCACTGCGAAGCCATTATGCATCTGGGACGTCAGTGGTGTTGCATTGTATTGGATTGTATTGTATTGTATTGTATTGTATGGTATATCTTTGTTAATTTACACGTGAGATGATAATTACGTCCACGTTTAATGATGGTATTAATGTGTTTCCGGGGACGGTCACTTGCGCATGATATTCCGTTACCCGGACAGGTATGTTTGTATAGTTATATACCCTGGTACAGTCATTTGCGCATGACATTCTGTGCCAGGGCGTAGGAACATTTATATGAGTTGTAATGATATTTGCACTGTCGGATTAAGGTTATATGTATCATTGTCTATGGCATTGCCTAGAGTGGTGAATGCCGTTACGATGCATTACGTGTTTATTTGATGGATTGCTATTGTTACTGTTAGTATCGATTGTTGTGTGTTATCCGTTTTGGGGAGCCGCTGGTATAGTGTGGTTTTGTTGTTGATGTTTTACAACGAGTTAATTGACGCTCTCTTAAGGCCTTAAGAGACGGTTAATTAACTTTGGTTGAGGGGCATGTGTAGATATCGGATTGTCTGGTGGGAGTCATGACCCTATGGACATCTTATATTTATGAGTAAGACCTTAATGAAATTCATCTTTGAAAATACCAGGGGAGCTAATGAACGGTGTAGCACGATAAGCATCATCCTATAATACGCAGAAGGACCGCTGCACTGGTTGACATCGGCCAGTGCTGCTGAAACTGATGCGAAACTGATAACTGTATTAAGTCAGGATTGAGTTAGAAATTGAATAGGATGGGAAAGGACCACCGGTTCTGGGTTGATGATATCAGTGAATAGTTGAGGATGGAAGTTGGTGATGTGGGATCTGCACACACTTTCAGGATATTCAGCAGCTGTTTTGGCCGGTAGTTTAGTAAATAATCAAGCAATAAGAATCGATAGGTTGGGACGCGACGGACTGAATGATGGTTAACATTTAGGGATGACAGTCAGCATGTCGACTCCCTATAGAAAGCACAACAACACCAGCTGGTGATGAGCTCAGGTAGCTCACGTGCTATTAACCTTCCTATCCTACAGGCAGATGCCTAGTAGGCAAGGGACAGGACGGAGACATTGTAGCGTCCTGTAGGAATAAGTAAAACAATGTAAATTGATCTAAATTTGTATATCAACTATATGTCCCTCAAGAAGAGACATGCAACAACAACACATTCGGTAATGTTGTTGGTTAGCTGACAGATCACATCAAAGCAGAACCAGCCCAAACCGGTTTGACCACGTTCAACGTTCTCGTCCTAGAAGCGAACTCGGAGTTTGATTGGTCGGGATGACGTCACAATCAATGGGCATCCAATCAAACTCTGGGGAAGATAAGCCAAACGAACGTGGGCGCGAAACTCAAAAGAGTATATAATGGGCACTTTGCTTTTCATAAGGGGGGGGGAGCTGTCCTTTGTATCGAATGTTCTTGCTGAATATATTGGAGTAGGCAAGAACAGTTAGGTGTTGATAGTATAGCAGACCAGCCGAGCCTGGGAGTAATACTGGTCATATAAGAACATAAGATAGCGAAACTAGTAGTGTAGGATAAGTAGGCAAAACTTATAAAGTCAATTTTAACTGCTATACGTGACAGTAAAAGTCACTTCTATGTTGTAGTGTTATTGTACAGTTAATGTAGGAGAATAAAATTATCACCTTGAGATTTTATCTCAAGGCAAGAGTTTGAGTTCTTAATAGTTCACTCTGGAAAATACGGAAGGTCGCCGTATCTTACCATCATCTTCTAGTAGAATAGTCAGATCAGGCCCGGATACAAACATAAATATCGTTACTTTCATCTACCAACGAGGCGAGCTTGTGTCCATCTCTTTCATCATCGGTAAGACTGGTTGTCGCAGCAACCGCACATACAAGCCTTACCGAAGTCGGAAGAGATTGTAATTACTAGAACCCGAAGACACCAAAAAAATCTTCAATATGTTAAGATATATTTCGTTTCATTATATCTAGGCACACAATTTAAGTCTCTAAAGTATATAATTTAACAATTTTATTTTGAACCACCTGCTGTGAATGCGCACCTTTAATTCCATTTGTGCCAACAGCGCCTCAAATCGCTCAAAATACTACTTATATCAATGGTTAACACTTTCTAAGAAATCTTAACATTAGAAGACAATTTTGAGTAAATTCACCTCTGAAATTTTTGACTGGCTTTGCCATTAAGGGGGTAATGATAAAGAAAATTCAAGCTTTGGCTTACGCAGCATCCATTTGCAGGTCAAGAGAATAGTATTTTTGAAACTTTACCACTGGAATGACTGGCTCGGTTACCGAGCCAGTCATTCCAGTGGTTAATTTTCAAAAATACTATTCTTTTGACCTGCTATTAGACATGCCTCAAAGCCACTGCAGTGCTGTTTGGTCAGTTTGACCATTAAATGGTTAAGGTGACACAATAGGGGTTAAGCACTGGCTTGACGTGTGGCAATAGGCAGGCAGATCCCGAAACAGCAGACTCTAAACTTTAATTTGAATCCAATGAAACTATAGGTCCCGTAAAGGTATTGCGAAAGGCATTTTCTAGCCATGATACAGGATTTGGCTCATGAACTATTTGATGGCCAACCAAGACAACAGAAAGACCCAATAACAGAAAGAAAATTTAGAAAGTCGATACCGGCCCAGAAGAATGGCCAAGAGTGTGGAGCAGTTAGCGTCAACGTCGAACCACTCAGATGGTTGTTGTTGTCGTCGTCGTCGTCGTCGTCGTCGTCGTCGTCGTCGTCGTTGTTGTTGTTGTTGTTGTTGTTGTTATTATTGTTATTGTTATTGTTATTGTTGTTGTTGTTGTTGTTGTTGTTGTTGTTGTTGTCGTTGTCGTTGTCGTTGTTGTCGTCGTTGTCGTTGCTGCTGCTGTCGCTGGTGGTGCCGGTGGTGGTGGTGGTGGTGGTGGTGGCGATGGTGGTGGTGGTGGTGCAGTAGCGGATTAAAATATGGGCAGCGGGACCCCGCCCCACCCCGCCTCCAGATCCTGACCAGCCCCCAATTTGTTCTATTAAATATTTTTTTAGTGAATAATGTGTTTTATGCAGTTTCTCTTTTTGCAAACGAGAACAGCTGTCTGGACATTCATCAAACGTGCAATGGTCAGACCAAGAAGTATTTTTGAAAATTTGCCACTGGAATGACTGGCTCGGTTATCGAGCCAGTCATTCCAGAGGTAAATTTTCAAAAGTGTCCTCTTAGCCTGCAAATAGACATTTCTCAAGATCACTGCAAAGCTCGTTTTGACCAACTTGACCATTAAAGGGTTAAGTTGACACAAGAGGCGTTAAAGGGATGCTAATCTCATCTCAAATGTTGTATTGCATCGACAGATTATGGTTTATAGATTCCATATCATTCATATCCTGTCACAGTCCCTTATCTATATCACAATTATCTGCTTTGTAAAATCACGTTAATGTTGAACAGTGATCGCCGCCATTTTGTCTCCTTAAGCGATAGAGTGTGATGCCATGTAAGTACCAATGCATCACATTCTTTATGATGTAACAATCATATTGTTGACCTATGCCAGCAACAACTTCCAGTCAAGTTAGTTTCGAAATATTCAACAGCTTATTTTATACAACATTTTCAAACTATATAGATGGCACCTCTATGAATAAGCTCATATACCGAGGCAGACACGCTAAAGTTTTTTGATTGGTTGAAAAGTAAATAATGACAGCCATCATAGGCTGAAGAATTACATGTATAGATAGATAGATAATGTATTCACAATAAGCCTTAGGTCCTTGAGTGTACATTATACAATATACCTGCTCGACGGATACGTTAGATTAACAAAATTAAATTAAATAAGTGTTCAAATTATATAACTACAAGTAGAAAATTTCTCCCAGCAGAATCAGTACTTTCCTTGTAGTTCTATGACGAAATGAAACTATATGCTGTGTACGACTATGCAGATAATGGAGAGATCCGATCTGTCACCCAAGTATTTGACGTCATAAAACATCAAAATGACGTAATGTTCCGTCGTTAATATACGAATTGCATGACTTTGGCAAATCTATAATTTAATACACATTATGTTAAGTATTTTGGGATTAACTTGACCGGGCGCTGTTACTGCCGACGCAGCAACGGCGCTCAGTCAACTTACTCCCAAAATGCCCAACAGCTCATCTGTATAATTACCATGAAATTAGATTCTAGGAATTCAAGTTAAGATCGATTCAACAACACGTAGTATTTACATCATATTTACCACCTTACAGAAAATATCTATTATTAAGAGCAAAGCTTGGACATATATCGTCCAATACTGATCTAAATATCAAGTGCATTCACACAAGTATAGCTATAGAGGGATCCCACCTGTCACTCCAAATAGCTGACATCATAATCATTGGACCTTTCCGGTTTTAGCTATCCCCCGCCCATCTCCAGCTAAGCTCCACCCACAACTCGCTCGTGTTGGGATCGATCGATCTCTGAACACAATGACTATCAATTTCCAAAAAAATACACATCTAAGCTGTTGAATATTTTGAAACCAATTTGACTGGGTGCTGTTGCTGCCTAAGGCAGCAACAGCGCCCAGTCAAATTAGTTTCAAAATATTCAACAGCATGTTTATTAAATAGCACAGAATTACAAAGACATACAAGTCATACACCGTGTCGGAGTATTTGAGATTTGGTGACGGTCTATATGGAACCCTTTGTGACGTAATGATTGTGACGTCATCATACAAGCGCCGAGCTGGTTATGACGTCATACGAGGTCAGATGATAGATGGATACTCTGGAAAGGTGAATTACGTCACATCCCTGGTGGTATCATAATCTGATTTACGTAAACGTGGGATAGTCCTTCACTAAGTAACATCACATGTACGAATTGTATATTATGATATATCAAATTCATATCTGTCGTTGTCGGCATGATAAAAAGCTAAAATGTCAGGAATGGATTACGCGTGACAAATGCTATCACCTGAATGGTTAGCATAAGATAAGGTTAGTTTTCCTTTAAAGGTCACGTGGACGTTTCGAGTGTTTCAAGTACCTAGACCAAGAGTATGTAATATTGTTATATTAACCTCACAGCTCTATATATGGTCATAGCGACATTTGTTTTTATTTTTCACCTGCGATGTCGGTAACGCGTTGATCACCGGATGCTATCAATTAGCGGAATAACGCAAAATGACGCGCTAATGAGGACACACTTATTCGTGCATCCTACAGGGAATGCGAATTCTGGTTTAACGTATTAGCCAGCCAGCCATCTACCCACCCACCCAACAACACACCCACCACCCATACCCATCCATTCATCCATCCACCAGCCCATCCATTCAACAGCCAGCCAGCCAGCCAGCCAGACAGCCAGCCAGCCAGCCACCCACTCACCCAACAACACACCCACCACCCATACCCATCCATTCATCCATCCATCCATCCACCAGCCCATCCATTCAACAGCCAGCCAGCCAGCCAGACAGCCAGCCAGCCAGCCACCCACTCACACATTCACACATTAACACAGACACACACATACGAACGAACGAACGCACGCACGCACGCACGCACGCACGCAATCAACCAGCCAACCGACGAACCAACCAAACAACCAACTAACAACCGAACAACCAAACAAATGACCAAACACCCCGCCCACTCAACCGGCCACCACAATCAACCAAACACCCCGCCCACTCAACCGGCCACCCCACCCACTAACCCATCCATCCAACTATTCATCCATTCATCCATTCAATCATTCATTTATTCATCCATCCATCCATCCATCCATCCATCCGTCCGTCCATCTATCCGTCCGTCCGTCCGTCCGTTCGTTCGTTCGTTCGTTCGATCGTTCGTTCGTTCGTTCGTTCGTTCGTTCGTTCATTCATTCATTTATAGTTCCATTCTTACGTCATCATCAACCATCATCAATCACCGCCTGTGTATGCTATTCGAACATTCGTTATTCGAGTTAAGACGAATGACTAACGTTAATTACCATTGCACCATAGAACATTAGAGGAAGCCAGCGCATTTCCGTTTGTCTTTAGCATATATTCTCGCAGTCTCGTTTATTAACAATATTCGGTGCGGTATGTTAACGAGTTGCATCTTATTAAAGGTGTTGATTGTGCGATGCAAGTATTGAGTCGGAAATATTTAACCATTCAAACGCGAAAGGCCAAATACGACAAATTATCTACAGTGCAAGAACTATTCAGTTGCATATTTTGAAACTAATTTGACTGGAAGCTGTTGTTGCCATAGGTAGCAACAGCTTCCTGTCAAATTAGTTTCAAAATATTCAACAACTTGTAAACCTGTTCTGGGAAATCAGCGGCCGAAGCGCTAACGCTTAGGTCCCCAGTCTCTAAAAACAATAAATATATTTGAAAGTTATTTGTCTCAAAGTTGTTGTTTTATCACATACGGATAATACCGCAGGGAATAAATAATAGCATGTTATAGGAATTTAGTTTAGCCCCTCTGTCTGGGTGCGCGCGCGCTGGTATGTAGCGTCAATGTCATGAAATGAGTAAGTCTACAGAATAGCCAGAGTTCTCTCCCATGGATTACTCCGCTGAATGGTTTACTGTGTCGGTACTGGACCCAATACCAGTAGAGATCTAATAAGAATCAGATCAGTATTTTATCATAGTCTCGAAACTAATGTTTTTATTACTAACTCTATTATGTCGACAAATAAAGTATCACATTTATTTAGCCAATACAAGTTTATTTCTGATAAGATTGTATACAGTTGCATCTATTCAGTTTCTCTTCGAATTACCAAAAGATAATTTGCTCACGTTTGGTGGCTATATATGCTAGTGATCGTCTGCGTAAGCCGGTCTGAACACGCGCAGCTGCATTTTCTTGACGTCACGTCGCCTGAGGTCGAGACAACGCGTTCCACGGTGGCGGTATGCGGCTAGGCGTTCTGCACTTAGACGTCTATAACTGATAAAGGGCTCAATAGGCTCCCATAATTAGTCCAGTACTAGCTCAGTCAGATGGGTTATCGTGGTAGAAATTCGTCCAAATTTTGACTTTTAAAGGGGCAGCGAAATAGGAGGGGGGGGGGGGGGATTGTGGGTGTGGGCGCATTTTTCATACGGGGTGGGGGGGGCGGTGGGGTGCAGAGCCCCTCTCATTTAAAAATCTTGATCGCAGTGTCATGTACTTAAATAGTCTTTAATTAGGAGAAAACATGTTAAATAGACTAAACTTACATCCAAAAGAAGGCCGGTATTTATAGCCAGAAATGCAAGAGAGGCTTTTTGAGAGCATCTAGACGTCAAGATTTTCCGGGGAGGACCTCCAGATCCACCACCCTCCTCCCCCCCCCACCCCGTTTGGTTAACCCCCTCCCAATTTTTCAACTCCTACGGCTGCCCTGTCTTGAGAATAATGTTAGAAAGTCAACATGAGGTGGGCTTAAAATTTGTTACGCGGATGCCTAATAATATGGGCCTATATCTCTTATTTATTGCTAAAGTCGTCAATTTTCCTCGAAGTAATCATCACTGAAAAAATAGATGGCTACACCTCTGGATAACTCTACAACGCATGTGTCGAGAAAGGTTGGTGGACGCACACACCCTTGGTCTAGAGTCACTCATTCACACCCAAAACTACGGCTCCACCCTAAAATGAATCTCAGAAAATTGTGACCCACAAAAACGAAGCTGCCTATATCTATACGTTATCCGCATTAATAGAAATATTCAAAAAATAGAAAGATCAGACAATACCGTTCCTTCAGAGATTTTGAAAAGGCTTTCGACAAGGTTTATCGAAAAGGGCTATGGTCTATGGGATACCCTAAGGAAAAATAATATAGAAGGGAAGCTATTATGGTTACGGTAAACTAGCCTAAATATTTATGTACAGCTGTGGCATCAGCCAGCGTGAGAATTTATCACCGATTTAATTCTCTATCTATTTGTATGTTTTAGATAACTACCTGGAGACCAACGTCGTGAACCCAATCAGGCTCAATTGTGAACAAAATGATTTAGACATGTCCTGCCCATCCATGTTGTTGTTGTTGTTGTCGTATATCCCTCCTCTTGATAGGAGCACCCACATGTGTGGTTACGTAAACTACAGTTTGATTTATGAACATTATATAATTGTAATTTTAGTCCGCAATTATAGATTAGCTAAATATGTTGTCCGCATACGTTTCAATAATAATAACACAAACACTGTTCAGCACCAGAGTGCATGGACAATTATATATTAAGCTAATGGTTAAGCTTCGCCCATACATCGTGCGTGTTGGTATCAATCGATCCCTGAACTTATTGACCATCAATTTCTATAAAACTATATAGGGAAACCTGTTGAATATATTGAAACTAATTTGACTGGGTGCTGTTGCTGCCTTGCAAAATGTTTATTCAATAGTAAAGACATATACAAATTAAGCGTTAAAGACCGACAATATCAGTCATTCATGACATCATGATTATGACGTCAGCCTGCACGTCACGTAGTTGATTATGACGTCATATGATTGAGTGAGGAAATGGATTCATGAATTAATGTGTGCTGAGTTAAAAAAAATCGGGTGCCATTTTTTCGGCTATATCTACAGCCGCCATTTTGAATTTCAAAATGGCGGTCATTTTGTATTGTTTTTCTTATATTAAATGCCCAAACACTCAATGTTTCAGATTCTGTTGATCAGTCTTGGCATAGAAGACACCCCCCCCCCCACCTCATCACCAACATGGAATGTGCGTACTGCGTGGCCATTGAAATACCAGGATGACAAAAATGGCGGCCATCTTGTATTGCTCTCCGGATATTAATTTATGGCATTTAGGCCACTGAAATACGCAGGTCTCCAAACGTCATCTAAAATGCATATCAAATTTTATATTGGCCCCTGCGCCGTTTGTCAATGGCGCAAATTGGATATTGGTTTGTTACATTACTGCAGTAAATGCATCTGCCAACAGCTGTACATTGCACGCTGTTTTTCTGACGGGAACATTCACTGGTACAGTTGCCTCTGTACCCACACTTATCGAGTTCACTAACTTCCTGTGGTGCGGGTAACTCAAGGCAGTTCCTAGAAGATATTGTTCCAGCCGATGGTTTCTCCCATCCATTGTCAATACACGCGGGCGGTCGCGGCTGTTTGTACCCTTTGCTGAATGCCGAGGCCAGATTTGCTCTCTAAATGTGTGTGGCTTCAATGCTCCAAGAGTTGGTTCTTGGAGTTGAAAATTTCTCATCTTAGTTCTCTGGCTGTGTTGAAACAACAACAGCAAGAACAACAACAACAACAACAACAACAACAACAACAACAGCGACGACGACGACAACAACAACAACAACAACAACAGCAGCGACAACGACAACGACGACGACAAAAACAACAGCAGCAGCAACAACAACAACAACAACAACAGCAGCAACAGCAACAATAATCAGAATCTATGGCATATGTATATATTGTATTTTGGTTTTTTTAAAACCTAATTGTAAACATAATGCATCCCTGTTCCATATAACTATTATTTAAACCTTCTTGTGTCAACCGCGCCCCAAAGCGCTCACTTAATATATCAATTAAACATTTTGATGGTGAATATTGTAAATTTAACACTGAATTTTCTTTTCGCCGGCTTGACCATTAAAGGGGTAATGGTAAAGAAAGTTTTTACTGAACCAGGGTCTATTTTCAGACCGAGAGAAGAGTATTTTTGAAAATTTACCACTAGAATGACGAGCCAGTGACTCTAGTGTTAAATATTAAAAAATACTCTTCTCTAGGTCTTTCAAATAGCCATGTCTGAAGACCACCGCAAAGTTGTTTTGGTCAGTTTGACCATTAAAGGGTTAAGTTGACACAAGAGGGGTCAAATCCACACCCCCCATCCCCACCCCGCAGTATACCAGTGTGATATTGTCTGGCGTTTTCATTTCATTTGATTTCATTTCACCTAAATGCGACGTATTTAATACAAGGTGCTAACGTGTGGGTTTAGGAAGGGTCGTATTTAATACAAGGTGCTAACTTGTGGGTTTTGGAAGGGTCGTATTTAATACAAGGTGCTAACGTGTGGGTTTAGGAAGGGTCGTATTTAATACAAGGTGCTAACGTGTGGGTTTAGGAAGGGTCGTATTTAATACAAGGTGCTAACGTGTGAGTTTAGGAAGGGTCGTATTTAATACAAGGTGCTAATGTGTGGGTTTAGGAAGGGTCGTATTTAATACAAGGTGCTAACGTGTGGGTTTAGGAAGGGTCGTATTTAATACAAGGTGCTAACGTGTGGGTTTGGGTAGGGACGTATTTAATACAAGGTGCTAACGTGTGGGTTTAGGAAGGGACGTATTTAATACAAGGTGCTAACGTGTGGGTTTAGGAAGGGTCGTATTTAATACACGGTGCTAACGTGTGGGTTTAGGAAGGGACGTATTTAATACAAGGTGCTAACGTGTGGGTTTAGGAAGGGTCGTATTTAATACAAGGTGCTAACGTGTGGGTTTAGGAAGGGTCGTATTTAATACAAGGTGCTAACGTGTGGGTTTAGGAAGGGTCGTATTTAATACAAGGTGCTAACGTGTGGGTTTGGGAAGGGACGTATTTAATACAAGGTGCTAACGTGTGGGTTTAGGAAGGGACGTATTTAATACAAGGTGCTAACGTGTGGGTTTAGGAAGGGTCGTATTTAATACAAGGTGCTAACGTGTGGGTTTAGGAAGGGACGTATTTAATACAAGGTGCTAACGTGTGGGTTTAGGAAGGGTCGTATTTAATACAAGGTGCTAACGTGTGGGTTTAGGAAGGGTCGTATTTAATACAAGGTGCTAACGTGTGGGTTTAGGAAGGGTCGTATTTAATACAAGGTGCTAACGTGTGGGTTTAGGAAGGGACGTGTTTAATACAAGGTGCTAACGTGTGGGTTTAGGAAGGGTCGTATTTAATACAAGGTGCTAACGTGTGGGTTTAGGAAGGGTCAGATGTGATAAATATTTTTTCATAGAGGTAATAATGTACGATTATAAGATCCAGTGAATTTAAAACCACGGTCCAACCCCACCCCACCCCACCCCTTGAAACGTAGATGGTGATGAACGTGTTGCCACCGGGTGGGGGGTTGCGCATATTGCTGGCTTGGTAGCATTTACGTTAATGGAGGGGTCCAATCCGTCACTCAAATATCTGACGTCATGATCAAATACGTCGCTTGTTATCTGACGTCACAATCAAAGCGAGTGGCCATTTTTCGTCTCAGAACTGGACACAACAGACTAAACCAACACATGTACAGGCGGTTCCACCTTACGACATCGCCCGCTTGTCCTTGTGGAGAAGCAGAACAGACCACAGATCACATCCTTCAATGTTGCAGTACGTAGTAGCTGCTGAGAGAAGAGATCTGGCCTTTGTCAACCTCCTTTCTTGAAAAGCTGTATGGGCCTGTGGAAGAACTGCAGAAAACCACAGATTTCATGTTGAGAACGGCTCTCCAAGTGTGATACCAGCGATCGAAAAGAAGAAGAAGAAGACCAAGAGAAGAGTATTTTTGAAAATTTACCACTGGAATGACTGGCTCGATTACCGAGCCAGTCATTCCAGTGGTAAATATTAAAAAATACTCTTCTCTTGGCCTGAAAGCAGACATGCCTCAAGGCCACTACATAGCTGATTCTGGTTGGTGTGAACTAGAAGGTTTGAAGTTTAAATGGTAAAGTTGACGCAAGAATGGTTATAGTAAAAGGTCATAGATAGGATGACGTCATAATCTTTACGTCATAGATGACTCCATTTGACCCGTCTTTAACTCTTAATAGTCCGACACGGTGTACGAATTGTGGGTCTCTACTATTTAATAAACATGCTGTTGAATATTTTGAAACTAATTTGATTGGACGCAGTTGCTGCCATAGGCCATAGCTTACCTGGATAGTCTTCTGGAAATTGATAGTCAGAGAGTTCAGAGATCGATCGATCCCAACACGAGCGAGGTGTGGGTGGAGCTCAGCTAGAGATTGGCGGGGCATAGCTAACATGGAAAGGTCCATTTAAGCAAATGAATGGTGGCGGATATTATTCAGAATATAATAAAATATTTTCAATCATATATAATGCTCAAAATTATAGGGGACTCGAAAGAGGCCTGTGTTTAACTCCCAACCACAATATTCCATCACCCACCCACCTACCCACACACCCTCCCCCACCCCCACCCACCCCTGACATAGCCCACTACAGCTACTAGTATGCAATTATATAATACAACATATACTAAACAGTCTTGTAATCATTTTACCATGAATCATGTAACTATTGAATGTGTTCATAAACTTTACACCACATTGTAACAAAGGCACGAACAAACAATTAACCCCTGCCACTCTGATGCCAAATTTGAATATCTTTTTTCATTGTGTCCATAGCAAAATACTTATGTATATTTCTCATTAATTTTAGCGGGCGATGTTGCTGTCTAACGACAGCAACATCGTCCACCAAATTTAGTGAAAAATGAGCACCAGTTCATCTTTTAATTTAATTTGAAATTTAAAGATTTTGACATCAGTGTGGTAAGTGTTAACTGAGAAACATCAACAGACAATTAACCATGTAAGCAGTCAATGTCAATCTGAGTGGCAGTTATCGCATACATAATATGGTGCACTCCCCATGAGACCAATCTATGCACTGTATGTACCGAATTCACTGTTCAGACGGTCGACTGTTTCTATAGGTTTCACAACATACTAAACATACGCATTCATCTTCATCCTCCGAATAGCTCTCTAATTGCCACATGTCAACATTTCTTTCCTCGATTTTGATTTTCCTTAGGTTTTTGTGGGGTTTTTTAGTTTTGTTCTAATTGTTGTTTTGTCGAGTTGCCCTTCGCTTCTTGTCTTGATGCACTACGGGCAGTGATTGCTTCCTCTATAGCCGTTTTCTCAGGAGTATCCGCCAGCACTTGTCTGTGCATTTTTCTTCCACCTACAGTTTTGGGATATGGAAGGATATCCTCTTGTGTTCGTATTGCTATACTTGGAGCAGGGAGAGTTTGCGCTGGAGTAGATGAAGTTGTGCTAGTGGACGCACGTTCTTGTCATGCCTCATCTGCTTTGCTAGTCGATGACATAGTTGGTTCTAGAATAGGCATATGTTTAGTTGTGACACTAGGTACATGTTCTTTTACTGACTCACATGGTTTGCCAGCCGTTGGATTGGGAGTAGGCGCAGTTTCATGAAATAGTGAAGCCAGTCATCGCCAGTACACTTATTTTCAGTCCAAGACTTATGGGGTCCTGATGTCGTTCACAACTGAAAATTCAAAAGCGCAAGTGTTCTTGCTCCTTTTTTGACAGTCTATCGTTCATCTTGGCCGATTGTGTTAAATAATTTACTATGAGACGTTCTTGTTCATACGAAAAAACTTGACTAGTGTTATAATTTGCCATATAAGATACGCTATTGTCTCGTTTAACCTTTCTGGTCTTCAAAAAAACCGATGGGATCGGATTTTTTACTTAGAATTAGCCGTGAAAATAATGACCGCCACCCCCGCCCCCTCTTTTCTCAACATAAAGGGGTGGGAAACCTCCATTCCCAGCCCGTGTCATGTTTTTCCATCATTATCATGCACAACTGAAAATAAGAGAAAGGCGTTTCACCTTTCTGGTAATGTTTTATATTTGTTAATAAAACTTATATGCTTGTATTATTTCAACACAAAGTTGAACATTTTACGGAATAGGTAATGAGTGATTTTATATATATATATATATATATATATATATATATATATATATATATATATATATATATATATATATATATATATATATATATATATATATATATATAATTATATCTTATATCATTTCAACATAACTTATTGGTTTTGAATCTTTCCGTTCCTGTCATCTCTAGCCCTCGAGAACACCAGCTAGGCCAGCGTGCAAGGGCAAGCCGTGCCCCTAATGCCTATGTACTCTGTTTGTCAATTGTGATCGTTTTCTTGGATTATAGCATATGCTAGAGGGTACGTTAAATCTGAGGTGTCACACAAATAATAATCCGTAAATGATGATTCACAATGCCATTAGTCTAACAACATAACGTCCTACCATGTGGGGCTAAGTAACATAGCCATAATGACGTTGGATATGTTCTCCAAGCCATGGTGCGCTTCTTATATACTTTCAAAACCCTTACTGGACACCATTCACTAGATGACGGATCATGTCTAACCAAACTTGGTAAACAGATAGGTTGACCAGGATGTTTTAGTGATTGATTCTTTGACATAAACTCTATCCTAGGTAAAAGACGCAGACCTTCTCCCATTACTACAACACGGTCATCTTCCGCTGATAATGCGTGAATTTCACTTCTTCTTCTACCTGAAGCAGCAGCAACCAAAAACACTGCCTTCCATGTTAACAGTTTCATATCTATTGTTCTAATAGGTGCAAAAGGATGTTTAGACAATACTTGTAATACTAAGGACAAACTCCATGCTGGAAGTGCTAATGCCTGTTTTGCTATGTTATTACCCACTCCTCTTATCATAGCATTCAACATGTTCATACATTCACCCCTCTCAGCCAGGCAAGGAATTACAGCAGCCAGAGCTGATTTGTATCATGCTAAAGTTGATGGAGCTAGCTTTCGTTCGTTAAAGAGCTCACAGAGAAAGTCTGCTACCTGTTGAATAGTTTCAAGAAAGAGATTAATATTTCTTTTCTTACAACAGATTGCGAATTGGTTGATTCTAAAATTATATGTTTTAGGGCTAGATCCCCTTCTGGCGCAAGCAATGAGTTTCGATGCTTCGTCAGAAAAGAATCCCTCAATTGAGCGTTGCTTGATAACATCCAGGCAATCAATTGAAACATCTCCGGGCCCTCGTGGTAATGTTTGGCCCTGTTCTGGGAGGTTAAATCTTGTGACTGTGGCAGAGGCACGGGGCTGTAAACCAAAGGCTCAGCATGTCCGTGTACCAAGATTGGCCTGGTCAATTTGGGGCGATCAAATGCACTTGGCACTTCTCAGCTCGAATGTTCTTTAACACCTTGGGTATTAATCTTGTCGGAGGATATGCATATGCATACATCCCCCTCCAATCTATTGCCAATGCATCTACTGCGAAGGCATTTGGATCTGGGATTGGTGACACGTAAGTTATCATTTTTGCATTTTCTTTTGTGGCAAATAAGTCTAAATTGGGCTTTCCCCAATGGTTGAATAACATTTCTGTCACTGGTTGATTGAGCGCCCACTCGGTTGGTCGGCAAATCATTCTGTGACACAATGCATCCACCAGAATGTTCAACCCCCTGGGATATGAGCTGCCGTCACTGATATTGGAATCTTTTTGCAGCAAATCAGCAGGTTCCACACTAACATACATAGGTCCGGGGATCGTGTGCCCCCTTGCTTGTTTATATAAGACACTACTGTTGAGTTGCCTGACCTGATTAGGACTACTTTGTTCACCAGTTGTGGTCTGAAGTGCCAACTTGACTGCTAACATTTCCAATATATTGATATGTTTCAATCTCTCCTTCTGATTCCAAAGACCTGAAATTGTCTGATCTCCCAGACAAGCTCCCCATCCCTCCATCAAGGCATCTGTGAATATCGATATCTGAGGAGACAGAGAACATAAACTTACTCCTGCAAGAAGGTTGCAGCTGTCCATCCACCACTGAATGTTGTGTATTAATGGTTCTAAAATCTGAATTGACTTGAACAGCGAGTCCGATTGTGAGACCATTGTGTCTTGAGATACAATTGAAGCAGTCTTCTCATCAATGCTGCAAATGGCACCACTGGTCCCATTGACACCAATAATCCTAATAATCTTAGGCGGTCCCTAGCCAGAATTTTGTTTTCCAATTGTATTGACTTCAGGAACATTAATAATGCCTGAGCCCTGTCCTTTGATGGATACACGACTCCTATTTGGAGATCGAAGAACAGCCCTATGTATACAAACCTCTGCATTGGAATTAACTCTGACATTTCTATGTTGCCTATCCATCCTAGCTTTGTTAGTAGATCCATAACAATGTCTAAATTTGCCAATAACAAAACTGGACAATTTGCTTTTAAGAGCCAGTCGTCTATGTATGTATGGACTGCTACATGCCTTCTTCTGAGGTATGACATCATTGCGAAAACCACTTTTGTAAAAACCCTTGGAGCCATCGTAACACCAAATGGGAGAGCTTTGAATTCCCAAACTTTGTTTCGAATGGCAAAACGCAGAAATTTGCCGAACTGTTCCTTTATTGAATGTGGAAGTATGCGTCGTTGAGATCTATCGATGCCGTCCACATTCCTTTTGATAAATTTGCCATTATTGTCTTCACTGTTTCCATCTTGAATTTTGGCGAGTGAATGAACTTGTTCGATGGCTTCAGGTTGAGTACTGGTCTCCAGCCGCGGGTCTCTTTTGTTACCAAAAACCTTAGTGAATAGAAGCCTGGGGTCGTCTGATCGTGTACCAATCGAATCTCACGCTTTTTCCTTAGAGAATCTCTTTCAGATATCATGGCTTCTGATTTCTTTTGATCATTCATTATTGGAGTCCACACTGGATCCGTGGTCAATGGTGGGATTGGAACATTCTGTATCTAATCCGGGGCGTACCCATTTTTCAGCCAATGGTATACCTGTCCATCCCAAATAAATGTATTCCATTCTTTTGCGCATAGTTGCAGTCGACCCCCGACTGGGATTGACTGATTCCTCAACTTTTCCTGCACTTTGTGTGCAGAAAAGAAAGGATTGACCACCGGATCCCTAGCCACAGCTAACATCGGACTGGTTCTCGCTGGCATAATTTTAGGCATACTGACCACCTCTTCCTCCACGCCAAAAACCGCGACCTCTTAGCAGAGGAGGGCCCTTCGCCTCCACCACCTCGGCCACCAAGATGACCAAAGCTGGACCAATGGACCAACGTTACTCTGACCATGTTGGGCACCTCTACCAATGGCAGACGCCTTTGGAATTGTATAACCTCTTCCCCAATATGGACCCCTGCCCCACTGGGGCTGAACTTGTGACTGGTTTGGCACTGCAGAAGTTCTACCCAACTGAACATTCTTAAATGATTGCTGAGGGTTAGCTTTAAATTTATAGACCTTAGCACAAGCTACATCTACATGTCTCTGCTTATCCTCAAAATTTACCGCCTCACTAAGTGCCTTTTTCGACAAACCTCCGAAGAGTTAGACTCAGACCATGGGAGAACTAAGAATTTTTCATGAAATGGATGTGCTAGGCTTCTTGTAGTCAATAACCATTTGACACCTTAGCCTTAAACTTCGCTGAATGGAACGGATAAAACAGTCCTGTGACAATCTGACAGAATATGTCAACACATTAAATACTGACTCAGCAGTCAGACCTTTGTCATAGCTGACAGAAGACAAGAGACATGAGATATAGCAACGATTCCCACTCGACCGCTTTCCTAATTTTTACCAAATCCCTCTTTGCTAACTCAAACATATCCTTGATATTTTTGAGGAAAATGGCAATGCTGGTATTTTGGCAGCATGACGTACAAGAGCTTCCTCTGCCTCTGCACTGAGCAGAGAGTCAGAATCTGGCCCTGGAGCCTGACTCAGGTTTTTGAAATTGAAAAGCTCAGTAACAAAAGCCATAGCCTCTTGTCAGTCCAACTCTGACGCTAACAGCTTCCACTGATGTAGTGATTTTGCTACTCCTTTAACTGCCTGGTCAGTAACGGAGCCATCTTGTGCCATTTGCCTGGCTGAAGACAGAACTGCTACAGTCAAATTTGTAGCCGGTTTCATCTGCACCGACCCATGAGTTGGTGTCAACGTACTCAGGGGAGGATGCTGACCACGTCTAGGACCATATGACACGGTTCCAATCACGGAACCGGTTCCATGAACCTGACCCGCCCCAGCCGAGTCAGACGAAACCGTTAACCTGTTAACTGGGGATGGCACAGACCAGCCATGATGGAAACCGACCCAAACGAGTCCAAAATGTGACTGGCTGGGATTGACCTCCATACCCAATTCAACATTCAGCGGATCCGTTAAGAGATTATTTTCCTCATGCTCCGTCAGGTGATCAAAAGGATCTTTTGCCTGGGGCAAATGGCCAGTAGCCACCCCGAGCGAGGAGAAAATCTCTGTCTCACCACAGTAGCAGCCTGAGGCAGACTCTGTAACATAGCTTGGATTATTGCAGTTTGCTGCCATAGATGCCATCAGTTCACGCATTTGGGCCCATCTCTGAAGCGATGGACTTCGAAACGTGTTCACTGACAGACACCTGCAAGTCAGCAATCATTCCTGCCTTTAAAGCAACCAATCATCTTCAGCTACCTTTGCTGCTTTAATTCTATACACGTGGACCTCTTTATCAAACAGAACACCTAGACATTAGCGTACATTTAGAGCACTGGACACAAAGGTGACCCACATAGCAGGCCTTCATATACCTTGTACATGCCTCTAGAGGGCATCGTGCTTTTGTTTGCCAGACTTTCCGTTATCTTTCTGTAACATACGAATGGGAAAATTAAAAATTAAAATGGGGTTTTGTGTTTCGAAAACGTCAGTAAAATCAATAATTTTGGGAATATTTTATTTTGCATTATTTCACGTTACATTCAACAATTGCGATAGTTGGAACGTGTCCTTGTTATCAAATACCAATGGGTAAATCATGTTTCGTTATTAATAACTCGTCCACACCCCTGATCATATTGACAAAATAAATCATATTTGAACCTGTAATGAATAAATAAATCTCCGCTTGATGAAGTAGTATGTGATCATTTCATCGCTGCATTACCTGACTTCCCCCACCTTTACAGGATGTGACACCCTAGGACAATTTTCTGGTAAAGGTATGATTAGTTGCTGGAACACCCTTCGCAAGGCTGGGTAAAATATACTTGAAGCATTTGCCTAGCTCGTTACGGTATTACAACATTCTTCTGAAATGAATGCGTCTCTTGCTATGTATGTGTACAAGCTGTTTGCACCAGGGGCAAAGATCACTGCCATTAGCCTGTTGAGACGGTATCGTTTCAGGAAGACGCAATCCGTAGCGGAGAAGTTACCACCCACATCAGCTACTCTATACCATCACTTATTACCAGCACATCACCAGGCTATGGTATGGTATCATGATGATCAAGTCCATCCAGATTTACCATCACCTACTCTACATGTGTATGGTTGGAAGCTGGATAAACATCAGTTATATCACAATAATCACTGGCTTAAGGCCAGCACCAGAAGCTCTGATAACGTTAGAACGATGTGATTGTCAGAAGAGCAAATGTAATATGTACAGATGTTCATCATGTTCATGCAGAAATGCAATTTGGTTTGTACAGAGATGTGCAGCAGCTGTGAAGAAGCAAAGGGGGCATGGGAGAATATTGGTGACAGGTTAAATGTGTAAAGTGATGATAATTATGAGTGATTTCACAGATAATTAATCTGATCATGGCTATAATGTGTTGAGTATTGATTAATCACGACTGCACCCCCACTTACTCAACCTCGAATACACCTAGCATTAGTCATATCTGTTTTAGAAAATGCCAATTGCCAGTATTACATATATAATGTATTTGTTTCTCATTCAAATTTACAGCTAATTTTTTCACCACCGATTGTGGGGGCTATATAGTAATCGCTCGGTCAGTACGTACGTCCGTCCGTCCGTCCATCAGTGCGTGCTTCCGTCCATCAGTCCGTGGGTGTGTCCGTCCGTGTGTGCGCCTGTGCGTATATCCGTCCCCAATTCTTTGTCCAGACCGTATTTTCAAGGTTTTTTCACGTATAGTCACCAAACTTGGTCTATGAATGCAACATAGCCTAAATGTGTGTCGTGTAGCAAGCGCCTGTCAACGTGGCCTACTTTTTAAGGTTCACTGAACATCATAGTGCATTCTTGTCCCGGCTATAGTTTCAATCGTTTTATGTATACAGTAACCAAACTTGATGTATGGATGCATCATAGTCTAAAGGTCATGTATCAAAGGTAAGCCAGCATGATCTACGCATCACGGTTCACTGACATCCATAGCTTATTCTTGTCCAGGCTGCAGTTTCAAGTTTTTTGTATATTGTAACCAAACTTGGTATATGGATGCAAAATCGCCTAAGCGTATGGCATGTAACAACAGTAGGCCAGATGGACCTACTTTTCATGGTTCACTGAACATCAGAGATGATTCTTGTCCGTGTTGTAGTTTCAAGTGCTTTAGTATACAGTAACCAAACTTGGTATATGGATGCATAATGGCCTACAGGTATGTCTTGTATCAAAGGTAGGTCAGCGTGACCTACTTTCTATGGTTCGATGAACCTGTCGGGGCTATAGTTTCAAGAGTCCTTTAAATAGTAACCAAACTTGGTGTATGATTATTGTTATCGCATATCAAAATGTGGTCAACCTGACCTACTTTTCACGGTTCACTGAGCATGATAGACAATTCTTGTCTGGGCTTTAGCTTGAGTCTTTTGCATACATTAACCAATCTTGGTGTATGGATGCATTCTCTGTATAACTAGTATCAATTCATGGTTCACCCAACTTCAAGATTAATTGCATGCGCTCAGCGAAATGTGGGGTTTCAGTGGAAGACGGGGGTGGCGGTTGGGGTGTGTGTTATCCTTTACTATGCACTGCATCGCTAATACTCGAGTATATATACTGGTAAAAAGATTTCCTACCGAAAATGTTGCGATTGTCTCCAAACCACGTATAGATATGATATTATTACATAATTCTTAATGACGAGCATACTGAATGGCAGCATGCCACACTTCCTTCATAGTAATCAAAATTCTCTTCAATTTTGCATACCTTACGGTGACGTGCCAAATATTTTGAGTAAATGGGTCAAAGGTACAAAGGAAAAACGAGCACGAAGACCTTTCACATTCAGCAATATATGAGGGCTCCCACAATGTATGGTGCCATAAATCTACAGAAAACTCCCGCAGATTTACATTACGCCATAGACTAACACCAAGGCCGCAGGATAAACCTACTTTGCCGGCGAGGCTTTCACGAGCATGGGTTTATCATATGACATGATATGATTTATTCTCTGAACTGCACACACTCATTGAGATACATGATATTATACATATATACATACATTGCTTTACCAGCACACAGTATCGTTATTGTTCTATGTTATATTAATTGAGCCGACAATTATGACGTTAGACGTTTTACGAAAAAATCCATGGAACTGTTACCAAAATACTACCGTAGCAGACCAAACTAGCATACATTTGTACGCTCTTCTCGTCTACAAAGCATACATTACTAACACATCTTTGTAAATTAATCAAAATTATCCTAAAGCAGTTTCCAAGCCGCCGTGTGCATCAACAATAACGACAACAACAACAACATCAGCAGCAGCAGCAGCAGCAACAACAACAACACCAACTACAGCAACAACAACATAAACAACAACAACACCAGCTACACCAACAACAACAACAACAGCAACAACAACTACTACTACTACTACTACTACTACTACTGCAACATCATCTTCATCATCATCATCATCCACAACAACAACTACTACTACTACTACTACTACTACTACTACTACTACTACTACTGCAACATCATCTTCATCATCATCATCATCCACAACAACAACAAAAACAACAACTACAACAACAACAACAGGAGCAACAACAACAACTACTACTACTATTACTACTACATCATCATCATCATCATCAGCAGCAACAACAACAACAACAACAACAACAACAACAACAACAACAACAATAACACCACCACCAACAACAACAACAACTGGAACAACAACGGGAACAACAACAACACCAAAAATAACGGGAGCAACAACAACAACAACGGGAACAACAACAACACCAAAAACAACGGGAGCAACAACAACAACAATAACAACAACAATAACAACAACACCAACCACGGGAACAACAACAACAACAACAACAACAATACACATATGGCCGGGACAGGACACACAGAACTATTATCCCTAAAATTAACACCCAAAATATATATGTATATGTGTATGTATACACCTGTGCAAAAGTTAAGCACCACCCTATTTTTACGCACATGCGAGGGTATATTCATGTGCTATGAAGAAAGCAATAGCATAAACATTTATGTACCCATCCATCTTAGTGCAAGAGGTAATAATGCAACTAGAGGAATGCTGATTATGATGGTGGGGAAACACTGTATGTTTTTGTTTAAACTTGAAAACGAGGCCTGAATATGGTTACGTTGACACAACTGACAACTATTGCCCTACAGTTGACACACGTGGCTAGATTGTCATTAATGGTGTCTGAAAACGAAGTTTAACATCTGTGCACGAATTTGAGACTGTCATTATTAATACCGGATATATCCACCTTGTGCCTGGATGACGGCCTGGACACCTGGCGTCTCATGCTGGTCACCAACCGACTGATACGCCATTGTGGTATTCGTTGCCATTCAAGATGGAGTGCGTCTGTTAATTCCTGTAGGTTCTGCACAGGAGGATCCCTCCTTCTCACCATGTTTCCCAGAATGTCCCAGATATGCTCAATAGGGTTCATGTCAGGGCTCCTTGCTGGCCATGGTAGGGTTTCGATGGCATTCTGGCGGAGGTATTCATGCACAGCTCTAGCACGATGTGGTCGGGCGTTGTCATCCATGAATATAGGGTGGGTTCCAGGTGCATGATTTACAAAATGAGGGACCACAACTCTATCCAGTATGGAATCTTGATATCTTTGTCCATTTAGTGTTCCAGGTACAGTCAACAGATCCAGCTTACAATCAAATGAGATGCACCCCCATATCATAACGGAACCCCCACCAAATGGAACTTCTTCCATGATGTTACGTTGGTCGTACGCCGTGCGTCTGGACCTCCATACACGAGTTCGACAATCGGTGGCATGAAGCAGGAACCGACTTTCATCGGACCAGTGTACCCGTCTCCAGGATCTCATGTTCCAGTGTCTTCTTTCGTTGCACCACCTCAGACACTCCTCTTTGTGGTGTGCAGTGAGGAGAGGACGTCTGACAGGTCTCCTAGCTTTCATGCCAGCAGCATACAGTCTCCTTTTGACGGTAGACATTGACACTCTATTGCGCGTTTCCCATTGCTGGCTGAGCACTCTGCTGTTGGTGAATGGAGATCTCCTAACAAGGCGTACTAGGGCTCGATCATCACGGGCAGTAGTCTTCTTCGGTCTTCCAGATCTAGGCCTGTCGTTCACCTCGTTAGTTTGCCCATGTTTTGCAATCAAACGACTGATTACAGTATGGTTAATGTTCAGCTGTCTGCCAATCTCTCTGCATGACATACCAGTGGTATGCATGCCTATGATTTGCCATTTCACACGATCACTTAACCTCCGTCTTGCCATAGCGGTTCACAACCAAGAGCTAATTCTCTCTGTACAAATAAACCACGGTCATGAACACAAAATTCCTAATCTTGTCGCCTAAATCTGTATGTAATGTTCTACACCTCAAACTGGACTTTTACATAACTGAACACGTGTGCTGTTTCCCGCCACGCACGGACATCAAGCGGCGTGAAGTCATGCATGCATGTGCATTTCGTACTTGGAATTATGTCAGCTAACGCGGGGACAAAAAGTATGGCAGCCTAGTTGTACCATCATGTTTCTACGTTCTATTGTTTTTGCTGGTGCTAGACCTAGTACGCCTTGTTAGGAGATCTCCATTCACCAACAGCAGAGTGCTCAGCCAGCAATGGGAAACGCGCAATAGAGTGTCAATGTCTCCCGTCAAAAGGAGACTGTATGCTGCTGGCATGAAAGCTAGGAGACCTGTCAGACGTCCTCTCCTCACTGCACACCACAAAGAGGAGCGTCTGAGGTGGTGCAACGAAAGAAGACACTGGAACATGAGATCCTGGAGACGGGTACACTGGTCCGATGAAAGTCGGTTCCTGCTTCATGCCACAGATGGTCGAACTCGTGTATGGAGGTCCAGACGCACGGCGTACGACCAACGTAACATCATGGAAGAAGTTCCATTTGGTGGAGGTTCCGTTATGATATGGGGGTGCATCTCATTTGATTGTAAGCTGGATCTGTTGACTGTACCTGGAACACTAAATGGACAAAGATATCAAGATTCCATACTGGATAGAGTTGTGGTCCCTCATTTTGTAAATCATGCACCTGGAACCCACCCTATATTCATGGATGACAACGCCCGACCACATCGTGCTAGAGCTGTGCATGAATACCTCCGCCAGAATGCCATCGAAACCCTACCATGGCCAGCAAGGAGCCCTGACATGAACCCTATTGAGCATATCTGGGACATTCTGGGAAACATGGTGAGAAGGAGGGATCCTCCTGTGCAGAACCTACAGGAATTAACAGACGCACTCCATCTTGAATGGCAACGAATACCACAATGGCGTATCAGTCGGTTGGTGACCAGCATGAGACGTCGTGTCCAGGCCGTCATCCAGGCACAAGGTGGATATACCCGGTATTAATAATGACAGTCTCAAACTCGTGCACAGATGTTACACTTCGTTTTCAGACACCATTAATGACAATCTAGCCACGTGTGTCAACTGTAGGGCAATAGTTGTCAGTTGTGTCAACGTAACCATATTCAGGCCTCGTTTTCAAGTTCAAACAAAAACATACAGTGTTTCCCCACCATCATAATCAGCATTCCTCTAGTTGCATTATTACCTCTTGCACTAAGATGGATGGGTACATAAATGTTTATGCTATTGCTTTCTTCATAGCACATGAATATACCCTCGCATGTGCGTAAAAATAGGGTGGTGCTTAACTTTTGCACAGGTGTATAGAATCGAATTATTTCCCACACCAAATTGCTTTTGTAAGACAGGAGTAGAAGATGCAAATCACTTTCTTTTAACATGTCCTTACTACACAATACAAACACCTCACTTATCACAGCAACTACATCTGTATATTCCTTTCATGAGTCACTTGCTATGCAAAGGAAATACATCTCTATCCGTCTAGGAAAATGAATGTATCTTCAAATAAGTTCAAAATTATATGCACGCTACTGGCAGATTTTAATCTCATATATGTTCCCAACGTTTGATATGATGTAGGAATAGTCCGTGTTTTTATTGTCATGGTTACATGGTTATGATACAAATGACTGTATAGCTATTCTATATACTTTAAATTTTTGTTTCCGCTGTCGTTACTGTTAAATGTTTATGATAGAAATGACTGCATAGATATGCTATATACATTAATGCTTTACTTCCGTTGTCGTTACTCTGTATATGGTTCTACCCTTACTCACAATTAATGTATTACTCTCCTATTCTTTTCGGGTCATCCACAATACAATGCCGCAGACGACGACGACGACGATGGTGATGACAGGAGAGAGGATGATGGGGGTGCAATAAAGGCTCGCTAACCCGTTAATCTCCTCAAACTTTTCGTTCCAAGTTATGAGGAGGTTAAAAGTTCAGATTTACCTAAATACACATGAGTGGAGCCATTTTGAATGTGCGGGGTGGGCCGGGTCGGAGGTGACTGGGTCTCATTTCTCATTTCTCTTTCGTTTTGTTACGTGTAAGAAACGAGAAGAGAGGACCTGGTGAAAGCATGGTGGGAGTTGAGAGGAAGGGTTGGGTGGGTAAATGGGGGTAAATGACGACGGTATGGAATAACCATGAATATGTTCGGTTAATTCATTTATTCGTATTGTCTAATCTATTTTATTAATGGCTAACTGCTATCCGACAGGAAAGTGTTTGAAGGAGCTGTTCTTTTCTTTTCTATTCTTTTCTAATCTGTTTACATCATCTTTCTCCCCCACATATCTCTCTTCCCCCCCCCTCCCTCCCCCCTCCCTCTCTCTCTCTCTCTATCTCTCTCTCTCTCTCTCTCTCTCTTCTCTCTCTCTCTCTCTCTCTCTCTCACCTCTTAATTTATTGTATCTCTCTCTCTCTCTCTCTCTCTCTCTCTCTCTCTCTCTCTCTCTCTCTCCTCTTAATTTATTGTCTAATTTAGTGTTCACAATCATTGGCTGCTTATAATAATTCTGTAGAGAGATGGCAAATCTAAGTTGTAAGAACTTGTGCCCGATCCCATTGTGCAAATGTTACAATAAAATATGTTTAAATAAAAAAAACAAGCCAATCTGAGTGGCATATGCTGAAAATACAAAGATTACAAAAAGATGGAAGGAAAGAGGGATTGAGTGACCAAAGTGATTTCAAAGGCCAATGGCAAAATGAATGATGATACACGGATACACATATACTTATGTGTCCATGCAATCACACATGTATGATTGCACATACATTCTCAGGCCTCGATATACTCATGCACAACTCCCTTACTTATACACACATGCGCACACTGACTCACACACGGACGCAAGCACGCACGCACACGAGCGAGCATGCGCGCATGTACGCACTCACGCATGGCGGGTGCGGGTTGCAAAATCTTTGACTGTGCAGACACGGAAAATTGCACAACTACGAAAATATAAACGATGTCATATACATGGCATGGTGGATATTTTTATTTGCTGATGAATATTCTATGCTAAATGTTGCTACAATGATTGTAATTAGTGATTGTGTGGATATTATGTATATTCCCTAATATTGATTTGTGTAAACAACAACAACCCTACGTCAACAATATGATGAATTGAACTCTAATCTCTAGCTATCCCTCAGGTCTGAATCATAGCATCTTGCCATCACACCCGTCCGTCTTCTGTTTGGAAATAGGCACGCAAGCGACCGCGAACATCATACGCTTTCTGGTCTGCGCAAGCATTTCGTGCCCTTAATGGTGGCTCTATCCATATGTGTCCATCCCGTACTTATTCAGCAGACGCATTTTGTAAATAGTTATGTAGTATACCTGCAGCTGCTTCAACGTGGTCTACCTTCTCAGCGGGGTGGGAAGGGGCATGACAATCCACTTTAAAAGATACTCCGACGATCGTCAAATGCGTTTTCAACTACTCTATGTTTTAGCAAAAAGGGTAAACGATAATTGAATATTTGCTTTTTACATGATAGGTGACACCCCGGATATGGTTTAAGCAAATATATGGCATGTCGTATATGGGAACTTTCTGAGTTCTGGCTCACCCTCAAGAAGAATTGTATGCAGGGATATCCATGATCTTTGACAACGTTCCATAAATCTATCAGCTATAAGTAACCAGTCTTCGTTAGTTGGTCGGCTCATGCAGATATTTCGTAGATACGCAATCGTCAACCATTTCTGGTGAATAACTATCTGTATCCCGAGGCGATAACAATTAAATGCAACAACTACTTATTTAGAAATTCTCAATGAGCATCTCATAATCTACACGTATGTAAATTGTAAACACAGACTTTATCGCGGAGGCAGATGAGTGTATATGCGTTGTCAGACTCACAGGGTGACAGATTAATACGTGGAAACAAAATCGAGCACATATGTCCATACACTTATCAATATTACCGTGTGCGTGGACTCCATATCATTATGATGTGCAGAGCAAATAGAACAATGTCTTTCTTATCGAATTGCTAAGGTTAAATGGGTTTGCAAATTCCCGCAGATTTGCGTAAAAATTCGCGTTTGGTGTCGATTCAATCTACAACTACCGCGCCGCCCAGGCCGCCCGCGCCGCCCGCGTCCAGTGGCAACCATCCATACGGATTTTTTTTTTCCGAAGAAAGACAGGAAGAAACCAATGTGGATACAATGTGCCACGGGTCTGTACAGTGGTACTTTCAATTAAATTAAACTCGGAATGCTTCACGATTGAAACGATTAATTATGTTATTATAAATATTAAACGCAGCTGACTTAACTAGCTGCTCTATTTACATACCACCCAGGGGCTTACCGCACCACAACGGCGTTAGTTGATCGGTCGTTAAACCAGCCATCTACGACCACCTAATAGACACGTTCTATTTTAACCATGCGTTTAGAATCTGAAATATCAAGTACAACAAAATAATTCTTAGTGCAAGAAATTATACTATTGAATATTTTGAAAGTGATTTGACGTGCAGCCATTATTGAAAAAAAATCATTTGCAGAAGCTCTATTTTAGGTATTTGTCATGTGTGGGTCACGAGTGTCACACAAAACCAGACACATAATGTACTGAGTCTTGTGTCAAACCCATGTCACACACGTTCAATAAAGTGTAACCAACTGTAATAATAAACGGATCTGCCACGGTACTACGACAAATTCAAAATCAACAAATGCAGTTAATTTCTCACAGTAAATTTACAAAATTTACGGATGAATCAAATGAATAAATAAATAAATAAATAAATGGATTGATAATAAATAATGAAAGGCGCGCGACTACTCTGTGGTCAAAGTTCGAAATAGCCTGTATAAAGTTCACGTGATATATTTTGAGCACTTAGCTGCAACTTGTAAATGCTTCTACTCATGAGACGTATGACAAGCAGATGTACGGACGTACGGGCGGACGAGCTCTATCTGACTTGATAGCCATGTCTTGGTCCTCCATGCATATCTGTCAACTTGCATAGATGGGTGAACGATATGAGTGAACGGACGACTGTCGGAAGGAGACGAACGACAGGCGACTTTAGAGTTGTGTGGGTTGTGTCAGAATCATGAGAACCATGCGACACCATGCGCCAGGAATGACGACGAAAGTCACGAAAGCCACGTGTTACCAAACACTACAGCTGAGGCAAAATAAACAGATCACAGTTAGAATACTACTACTAATAATAATAATTACAGTGACAAAATATCAAATATATGACAATACAGTCAGGGGATATGTGGAGTATAATATCCCGCAGATAACCACGCTGCGGTTGTTACCGCCGGAACTACTTTACATGGGTGCACAGTGTTAAAAAGGTCCAATAACTTGAAACAATATAGAACAAATTGAATTTTAATAACTACAGCCTACCTGAGCCATGACCAAGGAAACGTTGCAATCAGCAACAGGAATAACCCAAAACGTGCTGCAATTTCACAACAGCAGTTTAACTAAAACGCACACACAGTGTGCCGGGTACAGCTCTTAATCTTTGACTGACAACCTTGCCTGAACTACCTTTAATTAAGTACCTAGACAGGTAGAGCTAATTTGAATAACAATGGAATGGTCGACAGGCTTAAAGCTGAAGTAACACGGTGAACAATTAAAGGGTGGATTTTAAATGTGACAGTATTAAACACACATGGTTGTGGCAAGCACAGAATATTGTGCATCGCAATTTTGCAATGACAATTCCGAGAGCCACAAGGCAGGATACTCCGACATCCATAATTTCTAAGGCACAGGATAGATTCAGGGGCAAGTGCTGGATGCTTAGGAACGGTTATAGGTTAAAGCGTCTTAGTACTGTCTTCTTTTTTCCATCCATATTCTAGCGGAATCAAAGCCAGGGGTTTGTTGTGTTCCAAAGATTGCCAGAGAGTTGCAGGGTAATGGGCTCTCTTCACATTCTCTATAAAAGATTCACTCGTTGGTGTACACAGCTTTGGCGTTGATGTACATCATCTTCCCATTCTAGCTGCCCATACATTTAGTTGTTTTGCACTGTGTCCGTCCATAACAGATAACATGCCATCATGAACGAGGACACTTGTTTCACAACATCTTGTCATGTTGATTCTGTTTTACCAAGAAGTGACAGGGCATTATTGTACCCTAGTGTACCACTTTGGTAGCTGTGCCTTTTCCTAGCTGTGTGAGCGAGAACCTTTAAAGTGAGAACTGACTTACGCGAAGTTGTCTGGACATTTGTCGCTTCTTTGGCCCATTGTTCCTTTGTACATTCACCTCATACTCAACAGTCTCATTCATGTCATCTTTACTGATTAGCTTTATAGTGTGAGGCATTTCACCAGGAACCTTATGGTCAAAGACTGTGAGTTTGCCATTCTGCGATGATATCCCAGCATCAAAGTTATCATCGATTACCTGAACTAGAGCCTGAATAGAAGGAATTGTTCCAGATGTGTCTTTTGTTGCTACATTAGCAGCTGGTTATTTGAGCCGTAGTAACTCGTCATAACACCATATGCGTGCATGTCAGTGATGAGTTGTTTTGATTACGGCATTAAGACAATAGTAAGCTGTGGTCGTGTTGAGTAGCTTCTTATGACCTGAGAGTGATGAGAGATCCTACATTAAGGGCTGGCAAAGTTCTAGCTATTTTGGGTGTTAGTTTTTCAAGAATGTCCATGAGAATGTCACTAGCATCGTTTAGGATCATATCTCTGTCTTTCAGTGTCATACTGAGATTTCCTGTTTGGAATTACTTTAACATCAAGTGTAATTTTCTTACTAACTTTTGTTGCGTACAAGTCCAAATCATCCTCTTGTTCGTCAAAAACTCGTAGATGCTTTGCGGCTTTGCTACGAAATGCAGCAATGTTTACAATACATGGCGACTGCAAAATAAGTAGATCGCCACCAAAATAGTTACTCAGTTTCTTAATAAGATTTCTTCGTGACATTGTGATTACTCCATAGGTCAACAGAGTTCCATATTGTGGATAAATCCTCTTCAGTTCACGTAATCAAAGAGTTTAGTGGAGGATTGTTGAACTTATTGATTTTGGTGAAAGGAATTTCGCCTTGCAGTCTATGTGGTATCTGGCTGATGCAACATAGAAATCACTCAAAGCTCATCCCCCCACTCGATATAACACGTGTTTTGCTCAGTTACCATTCAATCTTTTACACGCATCTAGGACAGCCTGTTTTAGGGTTGATTTTCTGCTTTCAGTTTCAATCGCACGGCACATGTTGTTTTTTTAATTGACCACTGGAATGACTGACTAGTTTAACGAGCAAGTCATTCAAGTTGTAAAATTTAAAAAATAGCCTTCTCTTGGAGAGCAAATGAACATTCATTCCTCAATGCCACTGCAGAGGCAGTTTTGGCAGGCTTGGCGGTTAAATTGTTAGGTTGACAGCAGACGAGTTAAGCACTGATGAGTAAGTTTCAGAGATGTATATGTTGAGACACAGTTTCTGCGGCACTGAATAATATATCCTGGGTTTTTGTCCAGGGTTTCCTTTAAAAATCATGTTTACAATCAGCATATAGTCTACTACATCTAATAATGTTTGTAATTCTAGTAGATCTAGCTGTAGTTAATGATCCAGGTTTGTTCTCGCAGTTGAACTTCCACAGGAAATAGCACAAGGTATTTGCCGTGGATACAGTGACTACTGGTGCTTGACTCATTTTACTAACAGAAACTTTATGCTGTGGTTGCAGCAATACCTTGTGAGTTGGCTTTATCCAAATAATAATCATATAACAACATTGTATTAACAATATCTGAGTAGAGTAATGCACTAATTCAATGAAAGGTCTATAGAGCATGCAGTTATATAAAACAGCTTTTAGTTTTATTTGTTTCATATTTTTCTAAAATTACCCACGAACATTTGTGTCAAAAGAATTTACCGATGAAAATTTTCCCAAATAGGATGTGTTTATGTCACTTCAATAATCATTTCTGGTACTTTCATAATTGAACCGGCATTAATTGCTCCTACTGCCTGTTTAAAGATTGTGTGTAATCCTGGGCTGAATTCGTGACCTTTCGGCCTATATTGACCTAGTTTTTGGTTTAATTT
Source organism: Chaetoderma sp. LZ-2023a (assembly GCA_034401795.1). Classification (NCBI taxonomy): domain Eukaryota; kingdom Metazoa; phylum Mollusca; class Caudofoveata; order Chaetodermatida; family Chaetodermatidae; genus Chaetoderma; species Chaetoderma sp. LZ-2023a. Next base: position 154,503,221 of record CM067373.1, read on the forward strand.
CTTAATTATAATAAATATTCCGTTGAGGGCATTAAAACACACATTTTGAGTGGTACATTATTCTTATATGATGATTGGTTCAAAGGCTATGCCCGATTTTCTTGTCATACCCGTAACAATTGTCCCAGAATCGGCATGTGTATCATCATGTTCGAGGGGTGATAATTACCAAAAAGCTACTCCTTAGGAAAGGCTATCACATCACTTTATTATGTATGGACGTTGATATATAAGAAATAGCATGAAACAGGGTGAGAGCATTTCTTGAGAAGTTGGCGCCTGGCCAATGGACTCTACAACAGGCATAATGTGGCCATCCTAGCCGCCATCTTGCATTTCTAAAAACGCTCAACGGTGGCACACGGTCATCATTCATATTTGAGAAAGGTACAGCCTGGACTATCAAAATCAACCAAGAAAAACGCTATAGACGCCACGTCCAGGTTAAACAAAAACATGGCATATATCTGCCCGGAGTATAAACCGTTCAGACCGTACGCTTCCAGAGACCTAAATCGTGCATCCCATGCAATGAAACGAAACAAATCCTAGCACATGATACCCATTATGCCACGCTAATCAACACAGCTTTTATAGTTGTGGGCTGAACAAGAGACGCACATCCCGCTTATGCGTCTTTAGTTCAGCCCACTACCCCCAAAAAACTACATCAATCCGTACAGAACGAAATCATCCCATACCAACACCTATCCAGCCATACAACGCAGAGGCCCACGCGTCAAGCCTCCAAAACAAAAGCACACACTTCCATCAATCTGACGCAAAGCATCCCAATGTGAATGTGGGTCCCCAACGCTTTTTTTCTATACCATTTTAGTTCAAAATCTTAGAGGATGCTTTAGCCGGGATAGGTATAAAATCAAGATACTGTATTGAAAATAATATTATGAGAGTTGTTGTTTTTATTGTGGCTGTCCAAGTCATGTCAGCACCACAAAGCTGTCCAAGTCAGGTCAGCACCACAAAGCTGTCCAAGTCAGGTCAGCGTACCAGTCCACATAATTTAACCGTTTAACACTCGAGTTTGTTCATGAAAATTTCTAATTTCTCATAGAAAATGTCAATTTGCAGATTATTTTTGAAAATTTACTACTGAAATAATTGGCTCGGTTTTCGAGCCAGTCATTCCAGTGGTAAATTTTCAAAAATAGTATTCTTTTGGTCTGCAAATGGGCATTCCTCAAGACCACTACAGAAGGCGTGTTGGCTGATATGAGTGCTAAAGGGTTAATTATGCCGATGGTAATGCTACCCTGGTATAAGCAGTTCCACTAATACGAACACGAATATTAAAATTTTAGTATTTGGGCCTGGATATTTCTGCGTCTGAGACGAATCCCCGGTGATTATCGACGAATTGCATATATATATATATACATATATATATATATATATACATATATATATATATATATATATATATATATATATATATATATATATATATATATATATATATATATATATATATATATATATATATATATATATATATATATATATATATATATATATATATATATATAGGCGTATGCACATAAATAAATGCACATTCACCTGCCTTCACATATAAACATGCATCCCTGCTGTTCTTATAGGTTTGCTATTTTAAACCCGAAAGCCCAGTTTAACCTTTACCACTCCGATGCCAATATTCAGAGGCGTCGATGCCAATATTCAGTCATCGTCAGCTACTAGAGATTGGAATGGCAGTGTCTGGGGTAGGGCTCTGAGGGGATTTCCTCCTCCCAAAGAAAGGTATTCCGGTGTTTCTTCACTGAAAAATTGCGAAAACTAGATCCTCTGAGAAGCCATTTCATTCATTCTTGTTGATAAAAAATAGTCCGTTGAATATTTTGAAAGACATTTGTCCGGAAACCGCTGCTGCATTAGGCTTCCAGTCAAATTTCTTTCAAAATATCAAACATCGTAAAAAAAATTACATGCTGTATTTGGTCTGGTTGGTTAAATGGCTATCAAGTAAATAATAGTTGTATTTTCGATTTGACGAACCATTTTTGGGAAAATTATTGGAATGACAGGTCCCCTACCTGCCATACCGCTCACGACGCCCTGAAATTATATCTTTTACTGCGTCAATAAAAGAACCCGGCCGGTTCACACGTTTTAAAAACTCCGACGGACCACATCCGCCACCAAATTTGCCGGAAAATGAACACCAGTTCATCTTTTAATTTAATTTGAAAATCCTGACAACAGAGTAACAGGTTGTAGATATCGGATTGTCTAGCGGGAGTCATGACCCGATGGACATCTTATATTTACAAGTAAGACCTTAGTAGAAATTATTATCTTTTGAAAGTACCAGATGGGCTAGAGGAGGGATAAGGATAACATCGTATTGGTAGAGTACAGAGTAGTAGGCGTTTGCACTGGGTGACTGGATGACGTCACCAGCGATGATGCGGATGCGAAACTAGTATGGAAACTAGAATAGTATTAAAACTGAAAATGAGATGAAGTAGGGGGAGAATCGGCGGGGCTGGCTTGATGATATCTGTCAGTAAATGGATAAATTAGGGATGAAAGTTGTTGCGATGGGATCGGCAAATAGTTGGTAGTATTCAGCAGTTGGTCAGGGCAGGGGTTTACAAAATAGTAAGCTAGTAGAAATCGGGAGGAATCGATGGGAAGCGTTAAGCGAATAACAACGAACGGACTGACCCGGATCTCGATAGGAAGCACAGCAACACCAGCTGGTGATGAGCTCATGTAGCTCCAGTGCTATTAACCTTCCTAAATTACAGGCATAGGCCTAAAAGCAAGGAAGAGGACATGAACAGAATAGAGTCAAAAACATAATATCCTGTTGGGAACAAATTTGTGTATCAACTATGCGTCGATCAGTCATGGCAGGCTAATTATCAGAAATAAGTAATTGTTGATGAAAACCGACAGATCGCATCAAACCAGAACCGGCACGAACCAGTTGGACCACGTTCAGTGGGGTATCGTTTCCGGAAGTAGTGTTGGGCGGGGAAGTCGTCATAATCAGGGGATGGCGGATGGACTTCTGAACGCGGTAACGGGAACTCAGGAAGTATAAAAGGAGCACTTGGAGGTTTTATGGGGGTCGAAAAACTGGTAGGGATAATGAGCTATGGTTGAAATTATTGTAAGCTGTAATGATACGTGACTAGTTAGGATAGCAGATCAGCTCGACTGAGAGTAATCCGTTTAGAATTGAATAGAAATAGTTTGATAAGTAGTTACAAGCTTTCAAATTCGTATACATGTTATTCATAATTTATGACAGTAAAAGTCATCTTCTTTTGTACAGTTAGAGTTAGTATTAAAGTCATCACCTTGATAACTTCAAGGCAATAGTTTTGTTGTGCATTTTATCTCTGGAGCATACGGAAGACCACCGTATCGTACCTCATCCTTCTGAGAGTTGTCAGATCAGGCCCGGATATCTTATACAAATATCGTACTTTACATCCAGTTACGAGGCGAGCAGGTATCCATCTTTTGTGTTTTGGGTAAAGGGAGTTGTCGCAGCAACTTAACATACAAACTTTACGCAAAACGGAAAAGACGTCATAGTCAATTATAACAGTAGCGTCATCAAAGTTGAAGAAATAGAATCGAAAATCTTCAGTGGCTTCAACTGCGAGGATCCGGAGTTAAACAGTGAGTACATTAAGAATAGATGGCCCAGGAACAGTGGAGACGACCAACAACGATAGTGGTCAGAGACATAGCGGACAGGGTGGCAGATTTCTTGGTAGTAGCGCAGCAGTCAGAAGGCTGCCAAGTAACCCAACACCGGGAGTACGGGAACAATTCAATTTGTAAGATAACCACTGCTATTAGTTGTCCAGAACATCCGAGGGTGGCCAGGATAGTAATTAGTATTCACTACAGTTAGCGACAAGAATGGCAACGGGGGGGAGGAAAACCAGACCCGACGCTACCACCGATAGATAGACTACCACCGATGGAACTCAGGCCAGAGACGGTAGCCGCCATGAGGGCAATGGGGACAGCCATGGCGGGGGAAATTGTAACGAGTAGTGAGAGACGAGAAACTGCTAGGGTATACCGACGGGAAATACGGGATAACATATACCGAATACAGCCATGTGATGGTGTAGTGCCTGAAGAGGTGCGTACCTTTCTGGATGAAACCAGGAGGGCGTGCGTAGCCAATGAGGGACAGTTAGATGGAATACCGGTGTATGTGGTAACGAGAGCGGCTAGGGGACAGCTGTCGAGAGCGATCGACGGGTTCATGGTTGGGAAAAGACGAGAAGACGTGTCGTACGAGGAGTTGGCTGGATACATTACAACCAACTTCGTATCCATGAATGAAAATGAAAGGATCAAGTATGATCTGGAAAACATGAAGCAGAGAAGAAACGAGACGGTGATTACTTTCAACCGGAGATACAAGGAAGCTAGCAGTAGGGCATACCCTACTGAGAATGAAGACAATCGCCGTACCGTTCTGGGTATTTATTTGAGAGCTTTGGGTGACCAAGGGTTGAGCAAACGCATAGTGCGTAAAAGAACCACCACACTGGCCCGAGCAATAGAAATATCCGAGGAGGAAGAAACTTGCAATGATTTGTTACGGGCGATGCAGATAGAAGAAAGACACGAAGAGAGAATGGAGGTAAACATGTTGGAGGAGGCTGAAGAAAGGGAGATATGGAGTGTAGTCAAGAAGCTGAAGCAGCAGATAGCGGCCCAATCTAAGATGATTGAGCAGCTGTGTGGGCTAGTAAAAGACTTACAGAAAACGGAAGAAGCCCCGAAGCTGATGAATCAAAGGAAGCAAGTTGCGAAGAGGGTGGCCCAACAACCACCAAAAGGACCTGTCCCTGCAGAAAGGACCGCCCCGTCGAGGAATGTGAGCAACGTTACATGTTACAAATGCGGTAGAAATGGCCACTACAAAAGTGAGTGTAGGCAGCAAATACAACCACCCCGTAGTGCACCACGGAAGATAGCGCCGCGTCCTCGACCCCAGAGGCCACCAATGACGTGTTTTCGGTGTGGGCGGGAAGGCCACATGGCCCGAGATTGTGGGAATAACATGTTCGGAAATACTCCGTCAATAGTCAAGTGTTTTGGCTGCGGACATGGGGGACACTATGCTCGAGACTGTCCGAATAACGGGCAAGAACAACGCGGACAACATCCGTCCGGCCGGCCTATCGGACGCCCGGAGAGTAAGATAAGGCGCCGCGCGACAAAACGGGCCGGCAATGATGATAGGGACATAGACGAAGTCGATAGTGGCCATAGGGAGCAACATATTATTCCTAGGGAGTGTTCGAGAAACGTAAGAATGGATTATAACAATTCGCGAAGACGAGACAGTGAATACGAGGACAGGGACGGTTTCGTATTAACGGGTCCGGGAACTGACGCGTATGGGCGATATGGTGGATGCGACACATCACCTCGGCGAGATTCGTACGCGGAGGCAGTGAGCGGGAGAAGGAGCCCGGTAAACTAAGACGGAGAAAGCCGTTGGTGCAAGCACTGACCGAACGGTTTTTAATCCGTCTACAAGTAGATTCTAACGGTCCAACGGATCAGGGTGAGTACCTGCATGCCTTAGTGGATACTGGTGCTAGCACATCCTTGATTCGTAAAGATATATGGCGTAGCATGTTAAAAGCAAGGCCATTGAAAAGAGCAAAAACGCTCTTAGCTGTTAATGGTTCTCCCATAGAATTGTTGGGAGAAACCCAAGTAAAATTCAAGAATGCCCGGCCTATTCCTAGTACGGTAGTAGCACGATTGAGGCATGAATGTTTGCTTGAAGCGGATGCTTTGCACTTGGGAAATGCAAAGATAGATTATCAGGCCAAAATAGTAGTATGGTTTGGCCAGGTATATTCCTTTAGGTATCCTTATAAGGAACAGACGAATTATGTCTATGAAAGTTGTAAGGAAACGACCGGATATAAAGATATCGACAAGGTCTTGGGGGACTTTGCGGATATCTTTGATACGGCTCGTCCAAAAACGGTAGGATTGGTCCCCAAAGTGAAGTGTATGGTATTAACAGGAGATGCGTTTCCTATAAGGCAGAGAGCCTACCGTCTACCGCTAGCCAAGCAGTATATAGTCAAAAACCAGGTGGCTGAGATGCTGGCAGCGGGTGTCATAAGACCGTCGTCATCACCATGGGCGTCACCCATTACATTAGTCCCTAAGAAGGACGGGGACACTAGGTTTTGTATAGACTACAGAAAATTGAATTCCATATGTCGTAAGGATAGTTATCCTTTGACGAATATATTGGACATTTTTGATTCTATGGGGGGCGCAACGATGTTTTCTACTATGGACTTGAAGTCTGGCTATTGGCAGATACCAATGGACAGCCAACACATAGAGAAGACAGCGTTCGTCTGTAGTGAAGGCTTGTTCGAATGGATTCGGATGCCGTTCGGTTTTGCGAACTCAGGTGCCGTATTTCAGAGGGCAATGAATGATATTTTTCGAGAATTCGTGGGAAAATATTTGCATGTTTTCGACGACGACATAGTCGTATATTCACGAAATCCGACGGAACATGCACAGCACTTGCGTAAGGTCATGCGTAGGATACGAGAGTATAATCTTCAAGTGAAGAAAAAGTAGTGCGATTTTGCTAAGACATCAGTTGATTTGTTAGGTTATCGCATTTCCGCACAAGGGGTAGCTCCTCAGGCTCAAAAGGTCAAAGTCATTAGGGAAATGTCACCCCCACGGGATGTGGGCGAAGTAAGAAGTTTCCTCGGAGCTACAGGTTATTACCGTTCCTGTGTGCAAGGCTATGCCGAAATTGCTAAGCCTTTAATAGAATTAACCAAAAAGTATAAACGTTTTGAATGGGGGGGGGGGGGGCGGATGAACAGCAAGCGTTCAAGAAATTACAGAACTTGCTGTGTAGTGAGACGGTTCTCACATATCCAAATTTAAATGCTCCGTATAAATTGTATACTGATGCGTCTAGCTATGCGATAGGTGCAATATTGGTACAGGTAGATGATAATGGTGTAGAGCGAGTAATCCAGTATGTAACCAACCCGGTCACTTAGATCCCTAAACAAGCAAATGCTCAAAATCCCAAAATACAAAATGAATTCATACGGCTTTAGAACATTTTCTTTCTCGGCCGCCACTGAATGGAACAACCTCCCTATTCATCTAAAATTGTCAAAAAATCTTACAACATTCAAATCAAATCTTAAAACTCATCTCTTTAAACAAGCGTACCAGAATTTAAATTAATTGTTTATATTATCATTTCATTGTCTTGCGCTACGAGCATGCTTGCGTGGAGTTTGGCGCGTTATAAATTCACTTATTATTATTATTATTACTCTGAAGGACAGTCAGTTAAATTGGCCGGTAATAGAAAAGGAAGCTTACGCAGTGATCTATGCGTTAAAGAAGCTTCGACCTTATCTATTTGGCGCACAGTTTACCGTGTATAATGACCACAAACCCCTAAAGAGTTTGTTTGTGGGAGAGGTTAAGAACACGAAAGTGCAGCGCTGGGCCGTACTGATTGCGGAATATGGATGTAAGATAGAATACATCCAAGGCTCGAAGAACATTCGAGCGGACATGTTGTCCAGGTTACGTCGTCCAGTGGAGGTCGCCACCTTGGATACTGGCGATTTTGTCATACCGGATGTGGATGAGGGTGCGTTACCACACGTCCCTCTGGAGACATTCGATATTCCCTACGACGAGTTGTGTACCGAACAAACCAAGGAATACCCGGAGTTGTTTAAGAATACCCCGGAGGAGTACATGGTTAAGAACGGTATTCTGTATTCTTTAGTTACGCCCTCAGCGTTAGACGCTGAGTACCCCAGAATTGTCTTACCTACCCTGTTCCGTGAGAAAGTGCTCCGGATGGCTCATGAACGAGCTGGTCACCAAGGTCTGCAGAAGACTATCAGTATGGTAAGGGATTCGTTTGTTTGGACATCTTTAAGGAAAGATGTGGTACGTATGCTTGAGAGGTGTACGACGTGCCAGGTCAATCGACCTGTCACTACTCGACCAAGGTACAGTGAGATGCCCATGGCCAATTATCCGAGTCAGATAATCGGCATGGATTTGATCGGTCCACTGTTGGAATCGAGTAAGGGTAATGTGTATATCATGACGATCGTTGATCACTGTTCTGCATGGGCAGAAGCATATCCGATTCCGGCTAAGACGGCTCAGAATGTTGAAGACAAGTTCTTCAATGAGTACGTCGCGCGTCATGGTTTCCCTGAGATAGTGGTAACTGATCAGGGAAAGGAATTTTGTTCTAAATCTATGGAGGAACGATTTAAGGAACACGGTATAGATCATAGGAGATCGAGTCCATACCACCCGCAGACAAATGGACGTACCGAGAGGTTCAATCGAACTCTTAAGGAGTTAATCCAGAAAGGGGTGAATAATGCGTCTCGTACATGGGAAGACGAGCTGGGTGCAGCATTGACGGCGTACCGCAGTACTCGTGATTCCACGACCGGATATACGCCATTCTATCTGACGTATGGTCGACGAGCAAGACTTCCGTTTGCGATTCCCGTAGATGCTTCACAGGATCTTAGTGAGAGACTTACGTGTCTCAATAATGCATTGCTACGTGCTCGTAGTGAAACGGCAAAGTCTCGCGAGATTCACCGAGAACAAATTGACAAGCGTGCAAACGCTGGTGTCTTCCAGGTGGGGGACTCGGTGGTCGTAAAGGCTGAGGAGAGGATGAAGTTAACCTCTCGCAGTGACCCCGAGTATGAGATCTTTAAGATCAACGGGCCAGTGGCTCATGTCCGACATCAGAGGTCTGGGAAGGTGCGTGTACTTAATATAGCCAAGTTACGCGTAGTCGACTCAGAGATGTGCTGGGACAAGATACGGTCACGCCCTGTTCGTAACCCCACAAAAGGTACGAAGGCTAGCCATCATCCGAGAATGATGCAGACCCCTGAGTATGAAACCTTGCCGGTAGCCGGCAAGAATGCGACCCCTAGTGGGATAACTCGTAGGAAGCGGCCCGCTTCTGACGATGAACCAAGGGTGAGCAAGGTGGGTAAGAGGGTTGATAATAACATCAGTCAACCTGGTACGAGTATGACTCGAAACCATGAGTCACCAACCGAAACTCACGTGGTTACTTCTGAGGCGAGGATGGACACATCGGAGGAGGTACCCGAGAGTGTGCCGGAACCAATGGAAACGCTTCCTGCACACCCTTACCGTCTGCGCAAGCACAGTCGGGTACCTGATGTCGAAACCAACATCAAGAGACTCAGGATCGGTGCGTTTGGGCGTGCTCTATACGATGACTTCATCGATCGTATAGAGGCAGTTATACTGCGACATAGCCGCAGATAATTATCATTCGAAAGTATGCTCTGTGCCAATAAGCATCCTAATAGTATCGCAGCGCATATTTAGTCAAAATTTAAAATTTTGTAGCAGATAGGAAATAACGGTAGACACGTAACCGTAAGCATCCTAATAGTGTAGCATCGGTGGTTCGGTTAGGGATACCTAGAATATGGCGTGGGAGTCAGTTAAGCTTGAGTTCGCTAAGCTGACAATTAATGCGTATCCGCCAACGCGGGGGTCACAATTCGCTGCCGGCTATGACTTGCGTAGCGCATACGACTACGTGATTCCGGCTTGGGACAAAATGGTGGTGAAAACGGACATTCAAATTGCTGTCCCGAAAGGGTGTTACGGACGGATCGCACCACGGTCAGGGTTGGCGGTTAAACATTTCATAGATGTGGGTGCGGGAATGATCGATCAGGATTACCGCGGCAATGTGGGTGTAGTCCTATTTAACTTTGGCAGGGATAGTTTTCGCGTACGGAAGGGGGACCGTATAGCCCAAATAATAATGGAAATGATAGTTATACCGGACCTAATGGAATGTGGAGGGCTGGATCGAACCGAACGAGGAGCGAGGGGCTTCGGTTCCACTGGAGTCAGATAAGGGTTGACAAGACCCATGTACCCTGCATAGTAAGCATACTAACAAACACAACAGATAGTAATTGCAATATTCAACTATCGGAGTCCAACATAACCACAAGTAAATTATTTGCCAATAGGAAAATCGGTGTGGTTTTGCAAACATTCGGTGAAACTATGGAGATTCATTGTGATGGAAAACTGACAGACCGGTGTGACGTAAGTAATGGTGTGAATGCGTTGATGTCAGGAAAATGTGGTTATAGCGGGAACGGTTGGCAATTCGAGCCGGTAGCATCTTACAGTCGGACGTACACTCGAGTTAGCCTGGCCATTGAAATGCCCCACTTGGATGTGACCGGCGTGCTAGATAAATCCATGATAGTAGAGCATTTGAAAGTGCAACCCTGGGATCATTTACAGAAATCTAAGTATGTGCCACTAGCACCATTGTCCGCGATTGACCCAGTGATGGTCGATGGCATTGGGGTACGATCTTTTGTATCCTATTCGGCGGGCTCATTCGTAACTGTGCTCGTGATTATAATTGTGTTATATAAATGCGGATTACTTTCACGCATGTGGAATTGGATAAAATGCAAGCCACATGCGGCCCATAGTAGTGACAAACACACCGCCATTCATATCACTGCACCAGCCATGCAGGTCCAGCGGCCCCGGAAAACTGCAGTGATACCGGAGTCGCTGGAATTGGCAACCAAGTTGTCGCCTAATGGTATTCCGAGGACTGAGATCGACCCGACGGCTGCCGACTGGGTGGAAGTAGAACTGTACGACGATGTGGTGGATCCTGATGAGGGTGTGGCTCGAATGGACATATCCATGTGATGTTGTGGGACGAACTTCATTTGCTGCGTGTGGAACATTGAATGGTGATGTACTATATATCCGTAACAATATTGAATATGAACTATATATGAACTTTATTTTGAAATAGGAATTATTATATGACCTGTAATGAATTTGCACTGTAGGATTAAGGTTTTGAACTATAATGTTGTGTCGGGTGACGACGAATCGTTACGACACGCGAGGTCGCTGCTGACCATGTTGTCGCTGCTGGCAGTAGTGGCAGTTTATATTAATACATTGTATATTCACTTGTTTTAAACTGTACCGATTGTTCGTTTTTTATTGTTAAATTGCGCGTGAGACGGGTTGCGTCCACGGTTATTAAAGATGATATTAATGTGTTTCCGGGACGATGTACCGTTATCCGGACCTGTATGTATGTATAGTCGTGCCAGGAATGGGTGGTCGTGCATGATACTCCATTCCTGGTGTAGACTCGATTTCATAGTTACAATGCTTTATGTATAGGCGATCGTATTTTCATAGTTACAATGCTTTATGTATAGGCGATCGTATTTTCATAGTTACCATGCTTTATGTATAGGCGATCGTAATCGCGTGAATGATGCGTTTGGATGGTGAGTGTTATCCGTTCGAAGAGCCGCTGGTATAGGTGGTTTTGTTGTTGATGTTGTACAACGAGTTAATTGACGCACCCTTAAGGCCTTAAGAGGTGGTTAATTAACTTCGGTTGGTGGGCATCTGTAGATATCGGATTGTCTAGCGGGAGTCATGACCCGATGGACATCTTATATTTACAAGTAAGACCTTAGTAGAAATTATTATCTTTTGAAAGTACCAGATGGGCTAGAGGAGGGATAAGGATAACATCGTATTGGTAGAGTACAGAGTAGTAGGTGTTTGCACTGGGTGACTGGATGACGTCACCAGCGATGATGCGGATGCGAAACTAGTATGGAAACTAGAATAGTATTAAAACTGAAAATGAGATGAAGTAGGGGGAGAATCGGCGGGGCTGGCTTGATGATATCTGTCAGTAAATGGATAAATTAGGGATGAAAGTTGTTGCCATGGGATCGGCAAATAGTTGGTAGTATTCAGCAGTTGGTCAGGGCAGGGGTTTACAAAATAGTAAGCTAGTAGAAATCGGGAGGAATCGATGGGAAGCGTTAAGCGAATAACAACGAACGGACTGACCCGGATCTCAATAGGAAGCACAGCAACACCAGCTGGTGATGAGCTCATGTAGCTCCAGTGCTATTAACCTTCCTAAATTACAGGCATAGGCCTAAAAGCAAGGAAGAGGACATGGACAGAATCGAGTCAAAAACATAATATCCTGTTGGGAACAAATTTGTGTATCAACTATGCGTCGATCAGTCATGGCAGGCTAATTATCAGAAATAAGTAATTGTTGATGAAAACCGACAGATCGCATCAAACCAGAACCGGCACGAACCAGTTGGACCACGTTCAGTTGGGTATCGTTTCCGGAAGTAGTGTTGGGCGGGGAAGTCGTCATAATCAGGGGATGGCGGATGGACTTCTGAACGCGGTAACGGGAACTCAGGAAGTATAAAAGGAGCACTTGGAGGTTTTATGGGGGTCGAAAAACTGGTAGGGATAATGAGCTATGGTTGAAATTATTGTAAGCTGTAATGATACGTGACTAGTTAGGATAGCAGATCAGCTCGACTGAGAGTAATCCGTTTAGAATTGAATAGAAATAGTTTGATAAGTAGTTACAAGCTTTCAAATTCGTATAAATGTTATTCATAATTTATAACAGTAAAAGTCATCTTCTTTTGTACAGTTAGAGTTAGTATTAAAGTCATCACCTTGATAACTTCAAGGCAATAGTTTTGTTGTGCATTTTAACTCTGGAACATATGGAAGACCACCGTATCGTACCTCATCCTTCTGAGATTTGTCAGATCAGGCCCGGATATCTTATACAAATATCGTACTTTTCATCCAGTTACGAGGCGAGCAGGTATCCATCTTTTGTGTTTTGGGTAAAGGGAGTTGTCGCAGCAACTTAACATACAAACTTTACGCAAAACGGAAAAGACGTCATAATCAATTATAACAGTAGCGTCATCAAAGTTGAAGAAATAGAATCGAAAATCTTCAGTGGCTTCAACTGTCAGGATCCGGAGTTAAACAGTGAGTACATTAAGAATAGATGGCCCAGGAACAGGGGAGACGACCAACAACGATAGTGGTCAGAGACATAGCGGACAGGGTGGCAGATTTCTTGGTAGTAGCGCAGCAGTCAGAAGGCTGCCAAGTAACCCAACACTGGGAGTACGGGAACAATTCAATTTGTAAGATAACCACTGCTATTAGTTGTCCAGAACATCCGAGGGTGGCCAGGATAGTAATTAGTATTCACTACAGTTAGCGACAAGAATGGCAACGGGGGGGGGGAGGAAAACCAGACCCGACGCTACCACCGATAGATAGACTACCACCGATGGAACTCAGGCCAGAGACGGTAGCCGCCATGAGGGCAATGGGGACAGCCATGGTGGGGGAAATTGTAACGAGTAGTGAGAGACGAGAAACTGCTAGGGTATACCGACGGGAAATACGGGATAACATATACCGAATACAGCCATGTGATGGTGTAGTGCCTGAAGAGGTGCGTACCTTTCTGGATGAAACCAGGAGGGCGTGCGTAGCCAATGAGGGACGGTTAGATGGAATACCGGTGTATGTGGTAACGAGAGCGGCTAGGGGACAGCTGTCGAGAGCGATCGACGGGTTCATGGTTGGGAAAAGACGAGAAGACGTGTCGTACGAGGAGTTGGCTGGATACATTACAACCAACTTCGTATCCACGAATGAAAATGAAAGGATCAAGTATGATCTGGAAAACATGAAGCAGAGAAGAAACGAGACGGTGATTACTTTCAACCGGAGATACAAGGAAGCTAGCAGTAGGGCATACCCTCCTGAGAATGAAGACAATCGCCGTACCGTTCTGGGTATTTATTTGAGAGCTTTGGGCGACCAAGGGTTGAGCAAACGCATAGTGCGTAAAAGAACCACCACCCTGGCCCGAGCAATAGAAATATCCGAGGAGGAAGAAACTTGCAATGATTTGTTATGGGCGATGCAGATAGAAGAAAGACACGAAGAGAGAATGGAGGTAAACATGTTGGAGGAGGGTGAAGAAAGGGAGATATGGAGTGTAGTCAAGAAGCTGAAGCAGCAGATAGCGGCCCAATCTAAGATGATTGAGCAGCTGTGTGGGCTAGTAAAAGACTTACAGAAAACGGAAGAAGCCCCGAAGCCGATGAATCAAAGGAAGCAAGTTGCGAAGAGGGCGGCCCAACAACCACCAAAAGGACCTGTCCCTGCAGAAAGGACCGCCCCGTCGAGGAATGTGAGCAACGTTACATGTTACAATTGCGGTAGAAATGGCCACTACAAAAGTGAGTGTAGGCAGCAAATACAACCACCCCGTAGTGCACCACGGAAGATAGCGCCGCGTCCTCGACCCCAGAGGCCACCAATGACGTGTTTTCGGTGTGGGCGGGAAGGCCACATGGCCCGAGATTGCGGGAATAACATGTTCGGAAATACTCCGTCAATAGTCAAGTGTTTTGGCTGCGGACATGAGGGACACTATGCTCGAGACTGTCCGAATAACGGGCAAGAACAACGTGGACAACATCCGTCCGGCCGGCCTATCGGACGCCCGGAGAGTAAGATAAGGCACCGAGCGACAAAACGGGCCGCCAATGATGATAGGGACATAGACGAAGTCGATAGTGGCCATAGGGAGCAACATATTATTCCTAGGGAGTGTTCGAGAAATGTAAGAATGGATTATAACAATTCGCGAAGACGAGACAGTGAATACGAGGACAGGGACGGTTTCGTATTAACGGGTCCGGGAACTGACGCGTATGGGCGATATGGTGGATGCGACACATCACCTCTTGTACAGTTAGAGTTAGTATTAAAGTCATCACCTTGATAACTTCAAGGCAATAGTTTTGTTGTGCATTTTAACTCTGGAGCATACGGAAGACCACCGTATCGTACCTCATCCTTCTGAGAGTTGTCAGATCAGGCCCGGATATCTTATACAAATATCGTACTTTACATCCAGTTACGAGGCGAGCAGGTATCCATCTTTTGTGTTTTGGGTAAAGGGAGTTGTCCCAGCAACTTAACATACAAACTTTACGCAAAACGGAAAAGACGTCATAATCATTTATAACAGTAGCGTCATCAAAGTTGAAGAAATAGAATCGAAAATCTTCAAGGTGTTTAAGAAGAATATTTGTATTACTTAAAATTAGATATTTCCAGCCCAGTCTGTGTGGGGTTTCATCCGGCTGAGGCAAATCATGTCAGGTCATTTCCAAACCTTCCAATGGTGTAATTTTCCTGTAATTAAAATTCTATGTGTTCGGGGTTACATGCGGTAATTATCAGTATTTCGGCTTGAATCTTTCCGACTCGACGAGGTCGCGTTTATTTCATTAAAGCTGTGCTAATCTCATCTCAAATGTTGTATTGTACTGATAGATTACGTTTTACAGATTCCATATCATTCATGTCCTAAAACATTCCGGTTTCCGTATCACAAATATCTGTTTTGTAATATGGCGTAAAGGTTGAATGGTAATCGCCGCCATTTTGTCTCCTCGCGCGATAGTGTGTGATGCCATGCATTATATTCTTAATTATATAATACCCATCTCGTTCAATATTTTGAAACTAATTTGACTGGATGGTGTTGATGCCGATGGCAGCAACAATTTCTAGCCAAATTAGTTTCAAAATATCCAACAGCTCACTTGTATGATTGCTTTTATACCACATTGTCAAATTATAGCTGGAATTACTACGACTGGGGGTATACATCGAGGCAGACACGCTAGGTTTTTTCTGATTGGTTGAAAAGAAAATCATGACAACCATCATAGGACATAAAAATGTATCAACATTTAGCTACTAAAGCCTGAATATCTTTCGTTGTCAGCATGATTTAAAGCTAAAGTGTCCGGAATGGATTATGGGTAGCAGCTTCTATCACCTGAATGGCTAGGATAAGATAAGGCGAGATTGCCTTTAACTTTAAACCCTCGTTTATAGATTTTGCAACATTTATAAGCAGTCTGTCGTATCCGATACTCACCAGACAGTTTAATGATTGGAATGTTTGTCTTCGTCTATAGTAGGCATATTCCCGGATATATTGTCGCCCAATTTCATTAAATCCCTGACATTAACTCAAACAATGGTATTCGTCTCCACTTTCCCCATACCACACAAATCACAAACTCGGCTCTCCCTTGGAATATTTACAAATCTCCTTCTTTCAATTGCCAAATTGTGATTGTACGTAGTTGGACAAATCTAATACGCAGATGATCGGGTAATTAAATAAGGTATTTTTCACATTTAAATTCCTGTCTGTAAATTGTCTGTATATGTAGCATTTTGTTGAGTTATTTAGAGAAACATTCCACGATTGTACGAACTGGCCTTTATGACAGAGATTAGGCGAGAATTCTCGTACCTACTCTAGGGTAAATCATCTACCAGAGGGTATACGTACCACTTGATTAAACTACATTGATTTCAATCCAACCACGTGACTTACTCGACTTGCCCTTGTTGATAGGTGGATTTTAGCAGTTTTGTTTTCGAGCGTCCTGCTGTGAGGATGCGCCTTTAATTCCTCAGTGGCGGCTTTAGGGGTGGCCACCCACAGCACCAACCCCTCCCCACCCCACCCCAAATTAAAAAAAATGAATATGCTATTTTGCAGTCGCCAAAATTTAATAAGGTTTACGGCACGAATACATATCGCTATATTTTACAGACCTAAGACTATCCAAAACGAGAGTATCGATGTTCTGAAAGATTATATAACAGACAAGTTAATTGCTGAAGTAAAGATGGCAAAATACTTTTCCATTTCTGCATATGAAAAAGCAGATAGAAGCAATATAGGGCAGCTGTTTTCAGTATGTGGATTCAGATTGCAAAGTTCATGAAAGCTGTATTGGGTTTATGGATGTTACAGGAAAGACAACAGGTAGTTAACTCGCAGAGCGCAATAAATACACAGTACCTAACTTCGGCATTGATTTCAGAAACTATGTTGGTCAGACATATGTTGGTGCAGGAAACATGGCTGGCATTAGAAACAGTGCTGCTGTATTAATTAGAGGGGTATTTCCAAGAGCAGTATCCACACACTGCGCTAGTCACTACCTAAATATATTCCTCAGCCCGCGTGCGAGTGCTCCTATGAAGATGAGAGTGCTGTTTTCTAACTATCCCCCAAAACGAAATCAAAACTTGTGAAAATGGGTTGTAGAGAACCTCCCTAATAGTCCTAAATCTAAACTGTTAGATATATGTACGACACGTTTTATATAGAGACATGATGCCATGGAGACGTTTAGCATGTTGCATCCTTCCATAGAAGCATCACTGGAGGGAATGAGCATAACAGCAGGCATCAATAGGGACTCATCATCCGACGCAACATCATATCTCAACACAGTTACTAATTACCAGTTCGGGATTGCAATGATCATTGTGAAGAACTGCTTGTTATATATCAAAATTAGTTCAAATGCCACAGGTCTGCTGGTTGCAAAGGTATTGCAAATGTCACAGGTATGCTGGTATACGCCTCCAGATCTGTACAGCTTATGTCATAGGAGCTTACACTAGTGTCCAGAATGTTATTGACAGTCATTTGTCAGAGATGATATTGACAATCGGTTTCATGATTGGTGCTTAGAAGCCAATGCATAGTTTATATCCTTGATACTGAACCTCGCAATCCTAGGCGCTGTGCAAAACAAACCAAGAGGGCCTTACATCCGCAGATACTGTTGAGGACTATTACAGACGAAGTGTGGCAATTCCATATCTGGGCGACTTAATTGCATAATTACATGATCGGTTGAGTGGAATAGTTCAGAGGGTCGTTAACTGCATGTATCTTGTACTAAACGTGTTTGACAAGGAATCTGATGTACAGACTTTGCTGTCAGATTTCCAGTCATTTTATTAAGATGATTTGTCTCATTTAGCAGTTGTTAAAGCTGAACTTGATCTGTGAATAAATATGTGGAACCATTGCTCTGAAAAAGAACTACCTGACGCCGCATCAGCTGCCTTAGTTTCTTAAAATTCCACGTAGTACCCACACATACCTAAGATATTTTGCATTATGTGTACATTCGGTGTCACATCATGTGAATGTGAGCGATCAAACATCGAACTTGGACTTTTAAAGTGCTATCTTAGAGCAACAATGGGGCAAGATAGAATGGACTGGTGTTACTTCATGTACATTACAATATGGGCATTGATATCAAAGACAGTATTTGTTTGGCCATGTGCTAAGGATGCCACAAGAGACACCAGCACAGAGAGCCCTGGAATTTTCCCTACTCGGAGACAGCAAATACAAAGCCAGGAGAGGACGCCATTGCATAAATCTGCTAAGCGTCCTACAAGGTGACCTCGAGAAAGCAGGACTCGGTACACTCAAGTCAAGAATGGACCTGAGGAAGCTAAGGATTTCGGCTGAGGACAAGACACAGTGGGCAAAAGCGAAGAAGGACTGATTGCAGCTGTAGAATGTTTCTACCACTACAGCCGCAAAATACAGTAATCATACATACATTGATAGATTTTCTAGAAAGCATTCTAGGAGGCTAGATTTGGATAATATTTGTGTGGATCGAGTCCTCTAACTAATGCACGTTAACATTGCTACTGTTACATTTGCTTTGTTGTTGGTATGATATTCCAGTTTCTGAAATGGAATCAGAAACTTTTGCATACCAAATTTGCTGGTTGATTGGCTTAGCAATTAAGCAAATTATCTTTAATTACTAAGCCAACCACCCATCAATTTTGGCATGTAACCGTTTCAGATTCTTCTTGCACGTTGCCATATAGTATCTTACTTTGTACTACTTTATGAATATGCATTCCACATTAATAATCACCTCGGCTAAGTCTTGCTTGTTGACACCCCACACACCCCATCGTCAACCGGGGGCGCCAGAAGCAAATTTGAGGGGCGGGGTTAGGTTCCATAAAAAGGCACACCGATCTGAAATGGTGTGTTTTCCCCCTCTCGTGGGATGGTGTTTGGGGATAACAACCCACCCACCCAAGAACCACAAGAAATACATTGAAAGGTGCAGGCTCTGCGAATCGTATTCCTGCATTCTGAGTTTCCTATGATCCATATATAAATATTAGAGCAATGTTGAGTAAACTTATGTATTGTTTGGTCCCTAGTACCTATTCCCAATTCGCAGTATAGTGGGCAATGATCCTGTGATGCCTGCTTCTAGTCAATTGGAAACTGACTAAGCGATGTTTAGCCATCTCCATGGGTGTGTACCATGCATACATACATGGTACGTGCGGGTGGCTGCGCGCGTGTGTTTAAAAGAGTGAGTGGGCGAGCGAGTGAGAGACTCAGCGAGCGGGTGGGCACAAGTGAGTGGGTGGAGTGCGGGGGTGGGTGGGGGGATGTGAGTGAGCGGGCGGCCGGGTCATTGTGTCTGTAATAGCGTGTGTGCGTGCATGCATGCATGTCTACAAGGTGGACCTGCGCAGTTTGCCTTGAAAAAATGTGATTGGCCCTTAGTTCCTAAGTATATTTGCTAAATACGCCTTACCCAGATAAATTGCTCAGATACAGGTTGGTCGGCATCGGGTGAGTATTGCGCTAAAAGACAACGCAGCGCATCTTAAAGAGTTCGTAAAAATACAATCACAACATTATTGAAGTTATGCACCATTGCAAAGCTCATACAATTTTCTAAACATTTAAGGGGGTTTCTCTAATATTCACTGAATTATTAGAATATATATAAAATACACCATTGTCCCTCGATTTATTAAATCAAGTTGTCAAGTGGGTGTATTTCAGAATTATAATTAGCTTGACTTAATTTTTGTTAAATGTAAAAATTAATACATAAATGTTGAGAAGATTGGATGCGCTTTCAAATGATGTATGACTTCAATAACTTTATGATCTTATATTTATACTTCTTCAAATAAATGTTTTAGTGCGTTGTATCTGGACCTAATAGCAATTAGCCAAGTATTACTGTTCGAGCATCGCCTGGCCAGTTTGCCAGCCAGAACTTTTGCGAGCGATCCATTGTGGGAAGGTATTTTCCCAAATTACGTCAATCTGGGAAAGGTTTATTGTGGCCAAATACCTTCAGCGGTTTCAGAGGGAAAATGTTTTTTTGTGAAATCTAGCTTATCAAAGACTGCCGCAAGTCAACTCGACTAATCATTTTGAACATGTGAAGAAAGTTTGTTCAGCTCTTGCCTTAGATAACATTTCTTAGTTTCAGGCCAATGAGCCAAACAGTATCACAGAAGATCCTTAAATGCAATTTTTAAAATAGCTTCCCGGGACTAACCGTGGAACCGACCCTATGGATCCGTCATGCTCAGTTGTTCTTGAGAACGCGCTTAAAGAAAAAAGGTGGACAGATGCTGGCTGGATAGACAGATGACGGACGGCCAACGTAAAGTAAGTTGATTACTAAATATAATAAATTCTTTTGGGTGTTAACTATTCTGGGGAAGCTTTTAAAACTAATATTAATGGAAGTTGTTGTTGCCTGATGTAGCAACGTCGCCAGGTCAAATTAGTCACAAATTATTCAACAGCTAGCCTGTATTGAATGAGTGATTTAAATTATGATTTCGCAGCCTCTTAATTAGCCATATTGGCGTGGGTGTCGGAGGGACATCTGGCCCATAATCAGACTAATCAAAGGACACATTCAAATGACCGATTTTGATTTCGTGTGTGCAGTGGCATCATCACTTATGGCTAGAACTTTAAAAGCTTGACGTGGCTAAACATGTGTTTACGAGTTGGTAATGGTGGGGTGGGAGTATATGTGGTGTGGGGTGCTCATAGGCATACAAAAATTACAGTATTCAAGAGTCAGAGAGAACGATATTTATTACTCAGAATGCGGAAGATGGTTTCTAAGCGCATCTAATTTTCACATTCTTCCTAGGGAGCCCCCCCCCCAAAAAAAACCCCACACTCGCCTCCCATTCTGGCCCCGTCGACATCGAGCCCGCACTAGGGCCATGTGTATACAAATTATGTCTACCTTTGCATACAGCATACGTATTTCGTGCCAATAAAAAATGTGATTTTGAGAGCTGTTGTTAGCGTCCCCGCGAATAGCCCTTGTTGCTGTTACCATGCACATGGCTGCGCCCCGCCGCCAATCACCGCACATATATATATTCTATTCTACCGACTAAGGCATTAACGGAGAGTGGGACACTATTATGTCAAATTCATATTTTACCTGTACTTGCAAAATTGCGTGGAACATGTTCAGATTTGAAGATAGCAAGTATCACAAGGATGATAATAAACAAAACATATCAATAATAAAGTAGTGCATACGTCATACGTAAATATCACAAGGGGCATTTGCCTACACGTCTCGACCTGCGGGGAGAGAAAGGTGTTTGTATTTTCTCTCTGGTGTAGAACCATTACATGCAAGAAAAAATATATCTCCAGCCTAAAAGCACTCCCATATTACGTCATGGGTTAAATGGCAAAAACACGTTACAACCGAACTTTAACGCAACTGCTTAGTCTGCTCTGAATATTCTAAAAATCATTTTTGAAGTTCTAAACTAAAGTTTAATCGTTTATATAGAAATGGGTAAAGGGCACAGCTGCCCCGCCGCCCCCGTGCCCAAATGGCAACGGGGGCAGTATTGTGCCCATACCGCAGACATTGGGGGTAAACATAGTATCGCCATTTAGGGTGGAAAACATAATAATTTTGAAGCCAGATCGAGGTTCACATTTACCTCCTGGCATGCAGGAGATAGCTTCTGAGAGCATCTAGATATTCCGCCGGGGGCTGTGGACACCCCGGACCACCCTTACACATGGAAGGCGGACACACCCTCCCAGACCCACCCTCATGGGCCACCCCCTTAACAAATTCCTAGATCCGCCCCTGCCGCTCTTGTGTCAACAGCGCATTAAAGCACTCAAAATGCTATTTAGTTCAATTAAACATTTAATTTACAATACATTTCAAAGAAATTTTGACTTTGCAGCCAAAAAGATTATTTTTGTAAATTTGAAACGAAAATTTACAAGAAAAATAGATTTCTGTTACCCTTCAAATGGGCATTCATCAAAAGTCTAATGTTCAAGAAAATTCAAATTTCTGCTTAGCCAGTTAGGTCGCAAATCAAAAGAAATACGCCTCAATAAAATGCTAGAGGCATTTTTGGGGAAACGTCGGCAGACTACTTTTTAAATAGTATTCGAAACTGCCGAATCCATTTTTGCTCTCTGCCAACCTGTCCCGAAGGTCTATAGTGGCCAAATTGGCTAAAAACAAAATGGCCGACTCTGATTTACTTTTCAATGTAATATACTGCAATGCTCTTGCGCTAAACTCATCTTCGACATTTATTATTTTGAGAAATGCGCTTGACTACATCTGGAAGCATCTAATACGGGATATGATGAGCTTTGTCTTCTAAATAATAGATATGGCATCCATCTAAGATTTCAAAATGGCCGCCATGATAAAGACTGGTTCACGCATTTCAGTTTCTGCGCTACATATTGGTTAAATTTTAGATAGGGGGGGGGGGGTGCAAATCCCTCCACACAACAACATCTCTCCAAGTTTCTGAAGTGATGGAAGAACTATTTCCAGCTGTAGTGATAGAAGGAATTGCAAAACCAACATTCACAAAAATATGTTGAAAGATTGATATAATAAACCAGTTGTATATCGAGCTGAAGCAACCGATGTGGCATATTTTATTACACGTAGAGTTGGAGGAAAAACTCGCACAGGATGAACAGACTTCAACCGACAAAACATTACAGTAGGAACAGTTAACAACTGTGGGATATGCATGTATATACCAAGTACAGTATACACAATGGTAGAACCATGTAGCCATGTGACAGGTAGACTTAGTCAACAGTATGTGGTATTAACAGTAGATGAGGTGCTCTATTGTAAAAGGCCAGAATTAAAATGGGCAAAGAAAATATATCAGGACTGCCTAATCATCAGGATGGCTGAACTCAACACTTCACCGAACGTTCTCAAGGTCATAGGAAAGCACATTCAATCATCTGGATTATTCGATGCATGGGTTGAAGGTAACCTGCTCGGGGCTAGAGCTGCTGAATAAGTCCTGGCTTGCAAGTATGACTATGTTCATGAGGCATGAGAATAAACAAAATAACAATTCAAACTATGTCATGGTTACTGGGTAGAATTGGTCAACAAATCCCACAACTCAGAAAAGAGATAGAGGAAGCAATTAATGATGGGGATATAGAGACCCGATGGAGATATGGAGACACTCATCTCCCTTCTTGAAATGGATATGATTCAGAGATCTAATGGAATCATTTATATAGAGTCACTGGACAACACCAACTTCAAATTCTGGTGGAGTTACATGTAGATGGTTCATATTGTACTTCTCTTCACCAGAGAACTTGTTTGCAATTCAGTCAATGCTCGTCCTATTCATGAGATATCACTATATATACTATGATAGATACTAAACAGATGGGCTTTGAGATCAGAGCGACAACCCCTGTAGTTAGTAAAAAGTCGTCCATGACAGAAGAGGCTTTCCAATCTGAATTCCCACTTATGCAGAAAGCAACCTGGATCAAATCCTTTATCATGAGGCCTTGCCAGTTCGAATTTCTATGGCAGTAATGAACGGAGATCTGCGAACAGGATCTAAAGCAATTCAATCTGAAGTTTTAAACGCAGATGTTACATGCACGCCAACATTGCCACCAGAAGAGCTTGAAGACGATACAACCATTATCATTGATGAGCAAGCTTTGACAATATGCATTGGAAAACTGTTACGGAATTGTTAGATTTGGTGATCCATCGGAGGTGTTTAGAAATACCGTGCTTCAGGGAGGCAGCCAATTTGCCCCGATTGACTTTGCATTTGATAGATACTACCAAGTATATATAAAGGTACGAACAAGAAATAGGTGTGTAAAGTGTACAAGACCAATTCGAAGGAGTATTGAAAATTATGATGTACCATTGCCATCTTACTCGAATAATTCTTTGGCACTGGCAGAATATAAAGTAGATTTGTCACGAGGGAGAGATGGTAACATAACCACATCCGGACAAAACAATAGGTGTAGCAGGTATGGTCAAGCATGAAGAAATGGTGGGATCGTCAAATCTAGATGTTGAAACAGCCAAACGCCAAGCACGCCAAGAAGAGGGTGATACCAGGGTAAGTGTGCATTGTTTTGAGAAGCAACCCAACAGGGTATGAGTTTATGTCAGAGATAATGATATCATGGTTCTCCTTCTGCATCACTACCACCGAATGGTGTGCACAAAACTGTGGCTAAAAGCTAGCACTGCCAAAAGAGGAAGTACATACATATTCACAGATGCAATATAATTCAATTGTAATGTACACGGTTCCATCCTTTCATGCTTTGACTAGAAGGGATGTAGCATCAGTCCAGTCACATCACAACAAGAAAACTGCATGACGAGTCTTCAAGCAGCACCATGAGTAACTAACTATACAGAACATAGAACCTGGCCCGTTTCAAACAGAGGAAACAGCAAAGAAAACGCAACTCTTCATTTGTTACCTTTACACTGATGCACAGAAGATGGATACAACTGACAATGCTCGACAACAATTGCGTGTAATTAAATGTTTCGCCTGTCTCCTGTTTGTCACAATGTTCTTGACCTTTGACCGTGTGATCTCAATGTGATCACGCTGCTTCCTAACATTATATGTAACCCATGTTTCCAAGCTTAGTCCCAATATGATTAACGAGCAGAGGTCAAATAGCAATGTCAGAATGACCTTGACTTTGACATAGTGACCTTACTATCAGCAAACATCTTCAATATGGCATGGGGAAGCATGTGTCCAAGTTGAGATCTGGTAGTAGGAAGCAATTCTGAAATACAAATGTAAATTATGTGCCAAATGCAAAAATTTAAAGTTTACAAATCATTTACATTTATATTTCAGCATTGCTTTATACTACCAGAACTAAACTTGGACACATGCTTCCCTATGCCATAAGGAAGATGTGTGCTGATAGGGCGGTCACTATATTAAGGTTCCACGTCATTCTGACATTGGTATCTGACCTCTGCTTTTTCAACTTTAAATTTTTGCGTTTGGCACATAATTTACATTTGTAAATACATTTGTTTTATATATATCAGACATATAGCGTATTACACCGTCATCATTAGAATACTATGCAATTGAAATTTATTATGAGTCTATCCATTAAAACCCGTCTTCCATGTTTATTGGAAGTTATAACGTGTCGTGTAGCCGTAGTAGCCATCTTGAAATTCAATATGGCCATCATAATTATGCTAAAGATTTCCAGGAACAATATTTATTGATCATCAAATATGAATGCCAGATGTGTTGCAACACAGTTTACCATAGCTTTAACTGTCACCTTTTGGTTTTATGCCAAGTAATACTCAATATGTATATTGAAATACATTCAATGGAGGCCATTTTATTTTTCAGAGTTATAGTCTCGGGATATTTTGGCAGACAGCAGAAATGGATTCAGCACCCTCAAATCATTAAGAAGGTCATTTGTCAACTTTTTCCAAAAACATGCCTCTAGAAGTTAGATTTTTCCAAAAATCCGACCAGTCTAATCTCTTAGCCTGCAAATTGACATTTCTGAAGATCACTGCCGAGGTAGTATTTTCACCAACTTGGCCATTAAAGGGTTAAGTTGACACAAGAGGGGTTAATTAGTTAGTATAATGGCTGGCAGTATCCTGTTTCTCTTAGAGTAGCAGCTAGCTTTTCATGTTTGCAAACAATTTGTCGAGCGCAGTTGCTACCAATGTCGTTCTGCTTTTTGAATTGTTAGGAAGCAGGATTGTTGGAACTAATGGTCAATTCATGAATCCATTTCCTCACTCAATCACATGACGTCATACTCAACTGCGCGACGTGTATGACGACGTCATAATCGTGACGTCATGGATGATTCGATTATACCCGTCTTTGACGCTTAATAGTCCGACACGTTGTACGAATTGTATGTTTTTGATATTTAAGAAATATGCTGTTGAATATTTTGAAACTAATATGACTGGGTGCTGTTGCTGCCATCAACTGGGCGATGTTGCTACCATCCCCAGTCAAATTAGTTTCAAAATATTTAACAGTTTACCTGTATAGTTTTCTGGAAATTGATAGTCAGGAAGATCAGATATCGATCGATCCCAACACGAGCGTGATGTGGGTGGAGCTTAGATAGAGATAGGCGGGGCATGGCCATAAATGGAAATGCTCAGAGATTATCAACTCGTTGTGCAACATACACTCCAAATGTATCACTTATTTCGCACAATTCGCACACATGCACGCATACCCGTGCAATCATGCCTGACGAAAAGGGGACCACCATAATGGATAGACCCGATATGTCGCTCAACTATATGACGTCATAATCAAACGCGCCGTCAGTAACTAACATCTGTATACGAATTCTGTCTTTGGTGAATTTATTATTTAATAAGTTTCCGTTTGAACGTGTTGAGGCTAGTTTGCCTGTGAGCTGTTACTGCCGTAGACAGGAACAGTGCCCAGTCGAGATTGTTTCAAAATATTTAACAGCTTATAGGCCCCTGTGTATTTGTTTTGCAGTATCTTTATGTCTGGATTGAGCAATAAGAATGTTTATCAGTAGGTCGCCTCGAGTAGGTACGAGAGTACGTACTCCAGCGGTTCAGACGCTACTCTAGTAACTGGAGTAGCTACTTTACTAAGGGCGTAAACTAGGTCTAAGAGTTGGTTGTATTACATTGTATTACAACGCATAAACAGTCGCTTTATCTATAGCTTCACGTTACCATACATAGCTGTAGTCACATGAATCAAGTATGTTTTGATAGCAGCAAACCATTTAAAATGCCTGATAATCTTGCTGAGCCGTTGATCACGATTGTTAGTTTTTAAAAGTTGGGTAATAGCTTTGCACGTGATTGGTGATCAAACTAATCAGATAAATCAGCGCAGCACTAACTTTACGTGTGCCAAATGTGCACCTGCTACGATACAATACCACGGTCGTACACAGAGACAAAACAGCGGCAAATTAGCAGCTTACCCTCCTCATAACCGTACGAGACTTGCACCAAGTAGTAATATTGAACCTAATGTGCCATCATTGTTCAAATCTATGATGCGGGCCTATCACTCCTTAAGAAAATGATAAACGCGTATGCGTGAGTGTATTAAAACGCACCTAAAATAGACATATGGTCTCATATAAATTATGTGTTACTTTATAATTGATCTAATTGAGCATTACTGTTCAGATCGTTAACAAAACATATTAGTGGTACGTATGCCTCCTATGTGTGCGCCTTACACGGTTGAGTCTGCCTATAGCGACCACTGTCTGGATATTCAAACTGTGGTCACAGCGGAATAGAATGTACATCTCATTCATACAATGCGCATAAATTTTAGTGCCAGCGAATAGTGGTTCCTTAAGTCAGGTGGTCTTGGGGCCATCCGCCTCGGGGTGCCGACGTCGTTTGGACACCAAGACAGAGGTTCCTGTAGAGGAGACCGACTGTGTGCTTGTGCGTGCGTATATTTATTTGTGCGTATATGTGTGCGTGTGTTTGTGCGTGTGTGCGTACGAGAGTACGAGGCCTAGAT
Source organism: Chaetoderma sp. LZ-2023a (assembly GCA_034401795.1). Taxonomy (NCBI): domain Eukaryota; kingdom Metazoa; phylum Mollusca; class Caudofoveata; order Chaetodermatida; family Chaetodermatidae; genus Chaetoderma; species Chaetoderma sp. LZ-2023a. Next base: position 154,530,821 of record CM067373.1, read on the forward strand.
GTTTGTTAATAATACATAACTTTGCAATACGTTTAACAATTGATATCTAACTCATACAACTGCCTTTTTTTTATACATTCCCACACCTAATAACTCCAGGCACCTATAAATATGGCCACTAAATACAGGCGGTCATATAAAGAAACTGATATTCTTATGCTTATTATTATGTATTATATAGATGTTGCCTTGGTGATAGCGAAGTTACTCGTATCGCCTATCATCGGTACACGTGCCGCAAAGGTCAGTCGCCGCTAAGATGTGGGCAATTATATTTTACAACTTTTATCTCTTACATTTGATTTTACACACATTGCTAGCTTACAAATTCATTCTTGATCCTTGGTCACAATAGCCCTGTTATAATGAAATATGTTAATACTGTTTCCTTGGCCTATTGGAACATAGATGGCGCTTTTAAACGTGTTGGTGGTCAGCCTGTCTGCAAATTGGCTGATGCTGATCTTTGCGCGCCATTTTCTAGAATGGGCATAATTTGCTTGACCGAAACACGCTGTAGTAAGGCTGATTCGCTGTCACTATCTTGCTATTACACATTCCCAGCTAACACCAGGCCTAGATCTCGCAATGCAACTAAGAACTATGGAGGCTTTTCAATCTTTAAGAATAATCTGCGTAACGGAATTAAACAGTTGCCGTTTACATCTACTGAAATTACTTGGTTAAAGTTATGTAAAAACGTCTTCCGTAAAGATGAAGATGTCTACATTGCAGTGGTGTACGTCAGTCCAGCTACCACTCTGCCAGTGATGCCATCTTTGATACCCTAGCGAATGACTTGGCTAGATATTAAAAATTAGACAGCTGTTTGGTATGCGGCGATTCTAATGCTAGCGCAGCGCTAGAAGCTGACTACTGGTTTTGATGCCGGTGTCCCTCTAGCACGTGAGCTATTGACAGACCTGAATAACCCAAGAGATGTTCCTACTTTCAGAAACAATCTTAATCTCGCCCCAGGAGATAGTCATGGAAAGAAACTCTTTCGGCTTTGCAGATCCGCTGGCCTCCGCATTCTTAATGGCAGGATTGTGGGTGACTACCTGGGTCAATGTACATGTTAGTAGTCTAGGGGGATGCTGAGCGCTATTGTTCTAAATCACTCATGCGTGACAATGCTAATTAAGGCATAATTAATTTGATTAATGGGTTTTTAATGGTTTTGACAGGTATAATGCGTGATGAGGTCGTGGAGGTTATGTGTGCGTCTGTGTGCTATTGTTCTGTTGTCAGAATGATTGGTGTGTATATGTCAGGAGGTCAAGTGCAATTGTTCAGTTGTCCGAATGATTGATGTGTATCTGTCACTTTGTGACGAGTTGTTCAACACGAGAACAATGGCCGACAGCGCGCACCTAGTGTAACACTATTGGTGTAGGCTGTGCATTATTGTTTTGGTGTCGATCAATGTCCGCCATCGTCGATGAATAATGATATCCCGAACACCCTTGTTGTGTTTAACATATTAATTAGGTGGGCGACGCCCGCCCCCCACCCCCTCCCCCCACCCTTCGTGGTTAAAAAGATATTTTGAAACTGCCCAGTCATTTAATTTTTTTTAAATCAGAGCGTTGCATTACACAGATAATTTAGGCCTATAGGTAAACTAAGCGATGTTGTATAATATTATATAGATAATAATCATGTATCCATCATATTTAAGGAGTGGTCTTTAAATTGGCAGTCATTTAATTATTAAATTTTCAAAAAATGTGTAAAAAAAAAATGTTGTGCAATTTTAAACAGGCGGCAACATGTGTATGTACCCGGACACAGTAAGTTTTCCTAGTTTTATTACTTTTTTTTGGAAACCACGCTGCGGAACGCTGTTGAATGGTTTTTTCATAAAATACGGATTTCATATTGCAGACAATAAAATACATTAATTATACTGCATGAGAGTGCATCGGTCACCTGCATGAATAATAGCACACAGCCGGTCATTTAGAACAATAGCATCCAGCACCCACTTATGAACAATAGCATCCAGCCAACACTTATGCACATGTGTTAGCACTTGATTATTTGAGCGCACTGGCATATATAAGACACATTCTGGTGAACAAGTGATGTGAAATTGATATGTGCCAAGATATTACAATGTCCTCACTGAGAGTAAAGTATTTTTTTAAATCGATAATAACGTGTGAACCCGCTCACTGGCTATTGTTATTTACCACTAAAGATTATCGAATTTTTAATTCGCTGCGTTCATACACTACAGTAGTAAGTGCATTGTGGGGAATTGGCTGGAGACCATATGCCTTATCATTCACAACGTTACAATTCAACAATTAAGAGCCACATTACGAGCATAGTAGCATAATCATAAATGGTCGTTTACTACAAGTCAAATATAAATATATCCTTTTTGGGCTACAAAGCAGTGATATGGTTATAACCATGTCTTTTTACTATATAATTCAGTAAAACCTGCCCTAAGCGACCACCTCATGTTACACCATTACATGTGCAATATAGACTTTCTTAACCCTTTAACCCTTTAACCCTCGAATTTCTTCAAGAGAATTTCAATTTTCTCATAGAAAATGTCCATTTGCAGACCAAGAGAAGACTATTTTTTGAAGATTTATCATATGACTGGGTCTCCTGGCTATCCATGTGTCTAGACATTGCGCCAGAAAACACGCACCACCATCCACCTACACCAACCACCACGGCCACCACCATCATCATCATCACCACCAACACACACACACCACCCACCACCTTCACCACAACCTCCACTAGCACCACCACCAGAAACACTACCGCCACAACCACCAGTACCGACATACACCACCAACCACTAAGCACCACCACCACCTCTGCCACCTACACCCAACACCATGCATTAACACCACCCCACCACCAACACCCACCCACCCACCCACCAACCCCTATCGAATTTCTTCATATTCATATTTGCAGGCCCATAGAAACCTATTTTTGAACAATTTTCATTGGAATGACTGACTCTGACGGATATCCATTTGTCTAGACATTGTGGTCGGAATTTGTCATAGCGTGGTGTGTGAAAAATGGCATACCATAATACTTCATGTTTATTTGAGTGCCTTTTTTAATTGTCTCTTAAGGGAGTTAGCATTCAGATTGTCAGACGTGACAAAATCTGGTGTGGAATGTAATTGATTAAATGCGAGTGCTCACTCTACAGTGGTGTATTATTTTCCACACACACACACTACACGCACGCATAATTATTTATTCATTCGCAGTCAATTCATCAACATTAACTTCGCCTGATTAAGCGTCAGTTGCAAAGAATGCACTTTTACTTAAGCATACCATTTATATCAAAGAGTTACTATTCATTTCACATATGTGAAAACACAAGGTGTTCTGCAAATTACTGACTTTTTTCTAAGTTGATCAATTTATTAGATGCAAATGCAATTTTCTTCAAGATTTGTTTATCGTGCATGCAAGTTTGCATAATTCTGTATCTAACGATTTTACTATAAATACTGACAAATTGTCATTCTTGATCGTACATGCTTGCACTCACCATAACTAGTAACACTACAATTGCATCAGCCTCGTGCTTGGATGATAATGCATATGAATTTGCACATATAATTCGTAATGCATAGGGGGGGGGGGAGAAGGTGTATTGTGTCATGAGTTTACACAGGTTTACCATGGCACACATGCAATAATTCGGCTCACTGCCGAGTATGTGGTAGAAATAGTTGTACCTGCAACTATGCAGGCGGATGTAAATCATCCTGTTCAGTTGTAGGGTCATTCATTACTCTTTCCACATTCGCACACATGCACACTTGCACCACACTCGCACCACACACATGCACGTATGCACGCACGTGCATGCACGCATGCACGAATGTACACACACGCTCGCACACACACACACACACACACTCACGCACACAGACAGACAGACAGACAGACATGCATGCACGCGCACACACACACACATTTGCCACATATATACAGGTAGGGTTGTGCACACGGGGCATACACACATGTACGTTATGCATACGCGCAGTGCACGTGTGGCATACATGCGGTTGTGTGTGTGGTGCATGTGTGTGTGCGTGTGCTGGTGTGTGTGTGTGTGTGTGTGTGTATGTGCGCGCGCACGTGCGCGTGCATGTGTGTGTGTGATACATCCTCCTACAATACTGGCATAATTTCATATCATCATGATTTAGTTCATAATCAGTATCAATGGCGCCAAGATTTAGTTCATCATCGACACACATGTCGTCGAGGTATATAGTATCTATAGTATCCGGTAAAACATCCATTGGCAATACTGGAGCATCAGTATCGCTCATTGACGTAGTAGGTAGAATGTCAGACATGTTCAGATTACTGTATACAATAAAAGGTCAGAGGTCATGTGGGAAACGCCTCTGTGGAGGTCTGTTCTGCTTTACCATTAAAGGTAGGCAATGCGGATGACAGCGAGTCAGCGTTCAGTTTCAAAGGTTCCCACTCAGCATCTGACAGGTACAATCCATTACGCGTAGTTCGTGTAGCTACGTCAGAGCAGAGAAAATAACATATGTCGATGCAGGGAAAATCATCACGGATAGATATGCGAACAGAAGAGTCCAGCGAATGTGTAAATTGTATGCCCTCCTTTATGCGCGCATGACGTACATTCGCTTCAAGATCAGGATTGATATGCACCAGTTGACTAAATGCTGTTATGCTTATATATTCACCACGTTTAGTAGGATAACCATCAGGATGAAACTGTCGACGATCGATACACCACTTTGCCAAATTGAATCATTCTCACCTTATGCAAATTTCCAAAATCACACCAATATGATGATTGCTTTAAATACGTCGTACATTGATCAGTCGACATTATGAATGATTGAAAGCGATAGATGCGACATGCGAGACAACGTCATTTATATCACATCGGAAACAATAGCATCCAGCGGCCACCTGCATGAACAATAGCATACAGATGGTCATTTAGAACAATAGCGTACAGATGCACATTTAGAGCAATAGCGCAGAGCATACACATATGAACAATAGCAGTCACCTGCATGAACAATAGGGTGCAGAGTCCATCTGCATGAAAAATAGCATCCAGCGTACACTTATGAACAATAGCGCGAACCTGCACGAATATGGCAGTTGCGTACCAACGTTCTCACGTGTCTTTGAATGTCGTCCACAACAAATTTGAAAATTTTATAATTAAATGACTGCCACTTTAAAGAGATATATCTCTTTAAATATGATAGATACATGATTATTATCTATATAATAGTATACATAAAACATCGCTTAGTTTACCTATATATTACCCAAGTAACGCTGTACTTCGCTCTGACTTTTTGAAAATTAAATGACTTGTGACATAGGAAGCCACTTAGTTTCATGATTGAGGATAGGTTGATAGTCATCTCACGTGATATTCTTTATATCTTTTTAGTAGAGCGTTGCAGTATAAATGTAAATGTTCATGTACATTCAGCTAAAATGGCTAGCAGTACAAACTTTAATGGATCAGACACTGGGTATGTGTGATGTCATTGGTATTCCATCGACATCCGCAACACCATTTGCCACCGGTCAAAACACGAGAGGGTCTGTAGGTGTTTGATCAAGAAAACAGAACCTATACAGATGGTGTACACGTGAAAGGAGTGCTATTGTCAATTACCGACCAAACAGTATCCACATGGGTGTCCTGTAATCGGTGACACTCCGACTTATGGATAAAAAGCAATCATGGCACAATTTGTTACCAAACAGTATCCACACGAGTGTCCTGTAATCGGTGATACTCCGACTGATATATAAAAAGCAATCATGGCACAGTTTGTTACCAAACTGGCAACCAGGCCTGCGCGTGGATCTGCGAAGACTGAGACCTATCTCAAAACATGGCTCTTTTCAGGGCACACAAATCATTCGAAAGAGAACTCTTTATCTGTTCAAAAAATAAAATAATGTAATAAGGTTTTTACCCACAACCCTTCCTTTTCACACATGCATACACAAGCACACATTCTGACCTGTCAAAAGTGGTCACTGTGCGCTATTGTTCTAAATGACCGGCTGTGTGCTATTGTTCATGCAGGTGACCGATGCGCTCTCATACAGTAGAATTAATCTGTTACATAGTCTGCGATATGCAAGCCATATTTTATGGGGAAAAACATTCAACAACCTTCAGCATCGTGGTTTCCAAAATAAGGTAATAAAACTAGGAAAAATTACTGTGTCCAGGTACATACACATGTTGCCGCCTGTTTAAAATTGCACAACATTTTTTTGAAAATTTAATAATTAAATGACTGCCACTTTACACTTTTTTTTTTGTTTAATAATTAAATGACTGCTAATTTAAAGACCACTCCTTAAATACGATAGATACATCATTTTTATCTATATAATATTATACAACATCACTTAGTTTACCTATATATTACCCGTATAACGCAACGCTCTGATTTTTTGATAATTAAATGACTGGGGCAGTTTCAAAATATCTTACTAACCACGAAGAGGGCCGCCACTGCCCACCTAATTAATACGTTAAACATGACGAGGGTGCTTGGAATGTCATTATTCATCAACGATGACGGACATTGTTCGACACCAAAACAATAACGCACAGCCTACACCAATAGTGTTTAAACTAGGTGCGCGCTGTCGGCCATTGTTGTCGTATTGATCAGCGCATCACAACCTGACAGATACACGTCAATCATTCGGACAACAGAACAATTGCACTTGACCACCTGCCATATACACACCAATCATTCTGACACAGGAACAATAGCACACAGACGCACACATAACCTCCACGACCTCATCACGCAGTATACCTGTCAAAACCAATTAAAAACCCATTAATCAAATTAATTATGCATTAATTAGCATTGTCACGCATGAGTGATTTAGAACAATAGCGCTCAGCATCCCCCTAGACTAATCATGTTATGGTCATATGGGCAAGCCCAGCGCAATTGACTACATGCTGACTTCCCCAGCATTCATGGGGCATAAAAAATATTTTCCTGTACACTAACTTAACACATATTCTATTCACTGCATGTTATCCTGTATCATTTCAACTGACATTTTTAAGCCGGCGGACAAGGTTTCATCCATTATATTTATTCCTGCGTTCAGATCGTCACGTGCCGATGACATCAAATTTGCATATGTGCTAGAAAGCTCCACTACCAAAGATCACATCCAAAAACTTGCTAGTATTGACCTGGCCCTTGATACCACCAGTGACTTGGCCGTCAACCCTCTTGCGGAAATATATATTACCACAGCTAAACTCTCCGGGGTTAAACGTCGTTGGGCACACTAACTGCTAAACCAAACAAGAATAAGACCAATAAATGGTTCGGACCAGACTGTATTGAGCTGAAGAAGAAGCTCAAACTGATTAGCAGCAAACTCCGTGTGAACCCATTCTGTCCACAGCTTCTTCAAGATTCAATCCCAAAGCTGAAAAATGGCGAGTCCTCAGGCCATGACTTCAATTTGAATGAAATGCTAAAAGTCGGACAGCACCAACTGACTCCTATTATATGCCGGGTTTTTAACAATATACTTATTATTGGTGCTTTCCCTGAGACCTGGCGTTGCAACTTTTTAACGCCGCTACACAAAAAAGGGAGATAAGCATGTTGCTGGTAACTATGGAGGTATTGCATTCGGCAGCAATTTATGCAAACTGTTCTGCAGTATTTTATATAGTAGCCGCTACCATTTTTCTACTGAGCATAAATCGTTACCAGACTCACTCTTTGGATTTAAACAGAACAGCCGCACCGCTGATCATATTTATGCTAAAGACCTTTGATTGAAAAGTATGTCAAATCGTGTAAGCAATATTTATTTTGCTGTTTCGTGGATTTTAAATCTGCATTTGACTCTGTCTCCATGAACGCTCTCTTATATAAATTACTATTGTCCGGAATAGGTGGTAACTTTTTACATACACTACAGAGCATGTATTCCGGAGTTTCATATTCCATAAAACTTCAAAATTACCACAGTAATCCTTTCCCGTCTAGCGTTGGGCTTAAACAAGGGTGTGTATTAAGCCCACTTTTATTTAATATGTATATTCGTGACCTGCCCAATATTTTTACTCAGCAGTGTGATCCAGTCGCGTTAGACAACATAACTACCAATTGCCTCACGTACGCTGACGACCTGTTATTACTGTCTAAATCACATACAGGGCTCCAAACTTCACTCAATAACCTACGTGCATATTGTGATAAATGGGGCCTGGTGGTTAATTTTGCAAAAACCAAGGTACTCATTTTCAATAAAGGTGGTAAACTATTAAATAATTATCTGTTTACATACAACGGTAACATTATTGAAATAGTCCAGACTTATTGCTACCTGGGTATAGTATTTGTTGCTTCCGGTAACTTTAAAACAGCTTGCGAACGCCTTTGCGAGCAAGCAACCAAAGCCACTTTCAAACTAAGGCCATTTAATGTTAGGACCAACATATTTACGGGACTTGTTCTCTTCAAGCGATTGAGTTCCCCTATTTTAATGCACGGATGCAAAGTTTGGGGCCCGTATTTTCTTAAAGGTCTTAGGACTCATGGCTTTAAAACAATCTGCGATAATCTACCAGCAGAAAGGGTTGTTATGAAATTTTGTAAATACATACTTGGTGTTCGTAGAAATGCAACCAATGATGCAGTCCGCGGTGAATTGGGTCATCATACGCTTCTTATATCCTGCTTGACGCTTGCAATGAATTATTGGCGCGTGCTGTGTGCACGAGATAATACTTCCATAGTCCGCAAAGCGTATTGTGGATCCTATTCTAATATATCGAGTAATTGTAATTGGCCTTTCTTCATCAGCGAACTGTGTACCTATTTTGGTTTCGACTATACGCGGGATAACACGGTTGTTGGTCACACGGAATCTGATGTGAAGAAATTAAAACTTTTGATGCAGTCCCAATATATAGATATTTGGAAAGATAACCTTCTAAACATAAATGCTAAATTACGCACTTATGGATTGTTCAAGTTTAAGTTTGCGATGGAAAACTATCTGATTACTTTTCGAAATCTCTTAATACATAAGGATTTCACGAAACTTAGTTAGTGCGCACATTCTGGCGATTGAACTCGGAAGACACCAAAAGGTACCACTTGAACGCAGGACATGCAAGATATGCGAATCAGAGCGTATTGAAGATGAGAAGCACTCTATACTGCATTGTTCTGCTTATGACTATGAAAGACAGAACCTCTTCAATGCACTCGTCTCCTTTCGCGACTTCCCATCATTAATTGATAATGAGAAGTTTGTGTTCCTAATGTCCTGTAATAACGGCGATACAGAAATCTCTGAACTGGTTCTACCCTTTGTCCGAGAATGTGTGCTAAAACAACATTCTACAACTATTGATCCCATGCATTCGGGTATGCCTCTGTGACCATAGCTCAATACACTATCTTTCCACCTATCCTGCTGTTTTGTAGAAACACATTTTTTGGTAAAAAAAACATAAAATACACATGCATTAACAATATATACACAATGTAACAGTCAGCATATCTATATATGGCATGTGCTGTATGCGGTCACCATACTGTATGGTTTTTATGCAATAAATTGAATTGAAACTGAATTGAATTGAATTGGTGTGTATTCTTTCCCATTATAAATGGTGAGGTTAATTCAAAACTTGAGCATTCGCGATAGACCTTTCCGGTTTTAGCTATGCCCCGTCCATCTCGATCTAAGCTCCACCCAAACCACGCTTGTGTTGGGATCGATCGATCTCTGAACACCCTGACTATCAATTTCCAAAAAAAAACTACACAGGTAAGCTGTTGAATATTTTGAAACTAATTTGACTGGGTGTTGTTGCTGCCTATGGCAACAACAGCATGCATTCAAATTAGTTTCAAAATATTCAACAGCATGTTGATTAAATAACAAAGACGTACAATTCGTATAACGTGTCGGACTATTAAACGTTAAAGCCGGACTATTTAGAATCATTCATGACGTCGTGGTTATGGCGTCAGCATACACGTCAGTTAGTTGATTAAGACGCCATATGATGGGTGGATAAACTGGAATGGTGACTTCAACTGTCAATTTAATGGCGTATACCATCCATATCGGCGTTGGCATCCGTAATTTCAAGATATAGGCCTACTTACAAAATTCTGACACACAGTGAAATTCTGTGGTGTCAAAATCAGCCACCATAAAAATTCACTGGGTTTCAAAAACCCACAATCCTGAAAGCCTCGCGGACAGAGTAGGACAGTCGCTACGGGTGAAAGCGTTTGTGGGCTACGATGCTAGGCGGCGTTGATGTGGCGGGAGCGTTTGTTGGCTATGATGTTAGGCGCTGTCGCCAGTTGTGGGTTCGAATCCCTGTTAAAACTATATCAATTTTCCGGATCTTTTCGCTTTGTTTCAAAAGATTAACTGAAACATAGCCTATTACTATACTATCAGAGGCTACAGATGATGGAGTTTTAGCTATGACCCGCCCATCTCTAGCTAAGCTCAACCCACACTTCACACGTGATGGGATCGATCGATCCCTGAACTCCCTGACTATCAATTTCCAGAAAACTATACAGATAAGCTGTTAAATATTTCGAAACTAATTTGACTGAGTCAGTCAGATTAGTTTCAAAATGTTCAACAGCATATGTATTAAATAGTAAAGACATACAATTCCTCAACAACGCTTTGGCCGTCATCAACTACGCGTTCGTGACGAACTTAGCTACGTTATTCATCACATAATTGATTATGACATCATGTTACACGTCACGTAGTTGATCGTGACGTCATATGAGTGGTGGTTAAACTGGAATCCTCCGTTACTTCACTTGACGTCAGCTGAGGTCATAATGATAATGACGTATTTTAACTCCGTCATGAAAACCGAAATATTCAACATTTAGATTCTGGGAATTTGGGTTTTAGTTTCAAATCGATTCCAACACGGGTAAAAGTAAAAGTGGGCGGAGCTTAGTTAGAAATGGGCGGGGCATAGCGTGAAAGCGACCCTTCTATTTAGAGCTCCAGACGTTTCCGTCAATTTCTTCTTAAATGAAATACTTAAAATAAGCCCTATTAATTTTCCGAGCATTTTTTAATTGTTTCTGACAGATTGATATGAAAATAGGTACACGAATTTAATATGAAAAGCTACAAATCAAATTCCAGATTTGTCCTCTTCCGTCGATTTTCTATGGACTTTTGACTGGACCATTGGAGTTTATCCATCAATGATATGACGTCATAATCAACCACGTGACATGTCTAATGACGTCATAATCAATGGCGTCATGAATGACGTAGATAAGTTCGTCACGAACGATTAATTGATGATGGGTTAAGTAAGCGTTGTTGTATACGAATTGTATGTCTTTACTATTTAATAAACATGCTGTTGAATATTTTGAAACTATTTTGACTGGGCGCTCGCCCAGCCAGTTAGTTTCAAAATATTCAACAGCTTACCTCTATAGTTTTCTGGAAATTGATAGTCAGGGAGTTAAGGGATTGGTCGATCGATCCCAACGCAGGCGAAATGTGGGTGGAGCTTATCTAAAGATGGGCGAGGCATATCTCAAACTGGACTCATCTATTATGAGATACGAGAAGTTGGCTATTAGCTCTGGATTGTGTTCCATATTGGCTATGCTTCCACATAATAACCACAATCTTGGTACATTGCTTCATCGTGATAAGTTACAAATCTGCAAGATCGCTGTTCGGGATATATCGTCAATTTTTGGTAGACTTAGATGCCCATATATGATTTAAAATATAAGGAAAATATAAATATTCCGGTGCATGGGGCATGTAGCGATAACGTGTTTGCCCAGGTAGTGTGGGATCATGTGGCAATAACGTGTTTACCCAGGTAGCGTGGGGCGTGTATTGCAACACAGTAGCCCTATGTACGGAATTCTTGCCTAATTGCCTAAATGGGCCTAATTATTAACCCGCATTATCAACATACAATACCGTGTATGACCAGTTTATTCTGTAAACCCTAAATTATATTTGAACTGTTAACAGTTAACGTAGCCGATTATTTTGAGCATAATATTATAATTAGTTACTATAAGTTGTTACTGCCTGGGTAACACACACTTTCAGTCTAATCGTTTTCAAAGTAAGCCTCTTCGGCAGGCTTTATATTTAAATCCAATATAAGCCGGGGTTTTTTCGGCTTGAAATCGAGACTGAAATGGCTACAGTATGGCTCAGAAATAACCGAACATGTTTCGAAAACAAAAACAGAAACATGTTAGGCTAATGAAGGGATCCCTTTAAAGCTATACCACCCACCCCACAACCCCAATCTTCATAGCCGTAGGAACATGGGGTCAAGGGGTGACAGCCAACTACCCCTTACCCCACCACCAGGTTTCCCTCTCCCGTAGTGTATCCCCATAGCGCCCCCTGGGTTTTGGACCCACCCATACTTCAACATCCCCAGGTCCAAGTACCCTACTACACTCCTGATCTTTAGCCATGCGTCACCCACACTTCGCTCGTGTTGGGATCGATCGATCCCTGAACTCCCTGACTATCAATTTCCTGAAAACTATACAGATAGGCTGTTGAATATTTTGAAACTAATTTGACAGGGTGCCGTTGCTGCCTATTGCAGCAACAGCGTCCAGTCAAATTAGTTTCAAAATATTGAACAGCATGTTTATTAAAGAGTAGACATACAATTCGGACAACAGCGCTTAATCAGTCATTAATTAAGCGTCCGTGACGAATTATGACTGCACCTACACGTCACGTAGTTGATTATGGCGTCATATGATTGATTGATTGATAAACTGAATCCTCAATTAGCAAGGGCTGTTTTGTTGAAATATTCAACAGCTTTATTTTTAGATTTGGCAATGTCGTCAGTTATCTCTGCGGTGTACTGTAGGTCACGTAATAAAATATTTGACCATAATCGAGGTAGCTCATTGAGTTGGCAATACAAACCCCACCCCACCCTACCCCCTTCCCCGACCCACCCAGCACCCACCCGAACACACACCCTCCCTCACCTGTCTATAAACAATCATCGTAGTATTTATCGTACAGGTAAACAAGTCTGAACCGATTGGGAAGTTCGACAATAAACGCTTTTGTCTAACAACTTTCGCTTACACGCTACCAAACCTTCAACCACCTACCCCCCACCCAAACACCAACCCGGCTAACGTGTCGCAATGCGCCTCAGAGCCGCTATGCGCATAGACTCCACTAATCACCTAAGAATACGCGAACGCCAGAAATCCCCTGGCAACCGTCCCTCACGTGTATTTGTGAGCACGCTTTATAAAAGCTCAAGAGTTCTGTGTAGCGATCAAATTCGAGAACAACAACAACAACGAGAGCTAGTACGTTTATATCGTATCGAACCATCGAATCTATCTAGTATATTATTTTTAAGAGACGTTTGTATCAGTTATCCAGTTAAATAACATATATAGTTTGTGTTACATATTTGTTAAATTATCAATTTCCACACCCCGAATACAGAAAAATGGTGAGTATGGGATTTATTAATTATAACATAGTACACCTCATGAATAAGTTATGTGTCGAAAACAAAAACACAATCATGTTAGAAGAATTTTGAACACCTTAAGAAATGCTATGCTGAATAATTTGTACATAATTGGATTGGAAGACAGCAGCCCAAGGCAGCAATGTCTTCCAATCCAGTTATGTTCAAGATATTCAACAGTGACGTTTTATTTTGGTTTCGTAAACGAAATCATTTCCTAGCTCTACTGTGTTTTGTCTTAAACGTATAATTTCAAGAAGATTTTAAGGAACAAGCTAAATAAGACGCTTAATATTTCGTGAGTAAATTTGACTGCCAGTGCCTATGGCCGCAATGGCAGTCAAATTATTTTCAAATAAGCAGCATGGGTACACGTAGTGTGTTCTTAGCATATAAACATGAGTAACTAACTTATACATAATTAGGCCTGTATTGATGGAAATTGTGTAATAACGCTCAATTCTTACTATGGATTTTCAGTTTCTATCACGCAGTCATTAAACTGTTGTCTTTTACCATAATAATGCAGATCACTAGGCCCGTACTGTGCCAATACCGGTAGCACAATGACGTCGTCTAAGTTCGATCTTGTTCCAAAATTAATGTACGTGGTGATAGAATCAAATTCAAGAGAAAGAGGCCTCTAGTCAAATGTTTAAACATTATAGGTATTACTTAGGACATAATACCTTATATTTGAACCTGCGCGTCATCAAAATAGCCACCCACCCTCGGCCTAAGTAGGAAAAATGGCGGCGCCCATAAACCAATATTAAAATGAGGTTTAAAAGCAATAATTATGATATAAATAAAAGAAAATGTTTGTAAGTGAATGATTTTGATTCTCCATTTCATTATCTAGCAGTAAAGTACTGGCTTGTTAAATGTCTTGAGTACTCCTTTAAGGCTCGAAATTGTAGTAATTCTTTCTTGATTGTGTAGATTGTCTCTTCAAAGTATACCTCTATCTAGAGTTTCAAGTTTTTTCGAGGTTTTATTTATTGCGCCCATTCATTGCACTAAGTATGTGGGAAATTCAAGTTATATGCAAAATTCGCGAAAATTTTAAAATCCTTAACAAAAGTGCTCTGATTGTATACCTTTTATGAATCTACATTCTGTTAAAAAATTTGAAACTAATTGTCAGCAATATTTCGCGGTCAAATTAGTCTTAAAATATTCAACAGCATGCCTGGATCGATTCGAAATTTCAAATCGATTCCAACTCGTAAAAGTTTGGCGTAGGTAGAAATGGGCGGGGCATTGCTGCATATGACTTCCTCTATTGTGGTTAGCAATCTTTTCACCTTACTTTTGTTTCGGTATTTACTTTGCAATGGCAGACACCTTATCATCAAAGGCAATGAGCGATATATTCGTATTAACTTTCTGGTTACTCTTTTAGAGGTTCTCACTGATACGTAACCGTTGTTATAGCAACCGAATATTATACAACCAAATATTATAGATTATCCTGAATTGATCAACTTAGGAATGTCGGTGTTATCGATAATGTTACTCAAAAGTCATGCGCGCGCTCAAATGCGCAACTAGTCTTGCGATTCACCAACCGCGTAGTACATAAAGGCGGCATAAGACGATAATCGCTAATGAGACGTCACCGATTATCTTTAATAACCAGTTTTCGATTTTTAACTTATTTGCGATAAATCGTTAAATCTGGTTATTAGCGACGATCGTCGACTTCGCATTAGCCGACTGTAGTCGACTTATCACGATCACTGTCGTCTGCAGCTGTAAGTGCTTTCAGACTATTTGCCGTGTGTACACCGATGGATGGTGGACCACCACCTTATAAAACCACACGCCTGAATGGTGTACATAGAACCACATCTCTGGACATAATAGAACAAATACAATAATTAAGATGTTTTAGTTATTACACACACCACCCCAACACCCGCTGAATTTGGCACCTAGATCAATCATTTATGTCTAACTTCTGGGGTTATGCAAATTTTATTTCCAATGGGGTTTAACTCTGGACCTGCTGAATATTTTGAAAACAATTTGACTGTAAGTTGGCCACCAACAACTTTGAGTCAAATTATTTTCAAAATATTCAGCAGATCCAGAGTTATGGCCCATTGAAATTATTGTATTCGGGCTTGCATCTGTCAGATGCTTAAGAGCTGATCAAGCACAACCCGTAGACTAATTAGCCACGATATTTTGGCTCTTCACCCAGGTGGTCGGTTCATGCAGATGTGAGTTTTATACGCGGGCACGTGGAGAAACAAACACCTCTATATATGGTCATAGACACATTTGTTTTTAATTTTCACCTTTGGATGTCGGTAACCCGTTAATTAGTCTCACCTGGCGCTGGCAATTAACTGGACGACACAAACTAACGTTAATAAAATTAAATATCAAGAAATGTCTAATGACGAATCCCACCGGGACACAGACAAGTGGTTTTACCTCTGTAGTGTTAAGAGCTGAAATCCCATAGCTTAGCTTTCAAGACGAATATTTTGAAAACTATATCAGCTTCCAGTCAAAATATGCAACATAACTCTGGTTTCAGTACCTTGAGCTACATATGGTCGGGTTAAGAAATGAAGAAATTACATTAGAACATTGACAATGTGAGTCTGTTGCTCCCCGCCAACACACACCCCCCACCCCACCTCCACCCTGTGACCTCTGGTGCACTCAACGTAACCTCACCCCCATACACAAGGACCTCCGACCAACTTCCACCCCATAAAAATCACTCCATAATCTCGGACCCTCCCCCCCACCCTAGTGATCATACACAAGCCCACCGCCACCCCCAAACACTCAGCCCACCCTACACAATTTCGCCTAGTGACCCTACACTATTGCGACTCCATGCACATCCAAGACAACAGCTTCACCTCCACCCACACAATGTCAATCCCATCCACATAACCTCACATAGCCCTGTAAAACCTCACACTAAACCAGATACAACCTTACACCACCCCTATACACCCTCACACCCACCCCTATGCAGCCTCACACCCACCCATATACAGCCTCACACCAAACCAGATACAACCTCACACCCACCCCTATACAACCTCACACCCACCCCTATACAACCTCACGCCCACCCCTATACAGCCTCACACCCACCCCTATACAACCTCACACCCACCCACCCACCCAATACAACTTCACACCAATCTCCATACTCATACCCACCCCTATACAACCTCGCAACCACCCATATAAAACCTCCCATCCACCCACCCAATACAACCTCACACCAACCTCCATACTCGCACCCATCCCCTATACAACCTCACATCCATCCCCTATACAACCTCACACCCACCCATATACAACCAAACACCTACCCCCTGTACCACCTCACACCCAGCCCCTATGGAACCTCGCACACTCGCCGGCACAACCTCAAATCTACTCTACATAACGTTACATCCACCACTTGAGAAACACGTGCTAAGCAAGCAATGAAAACGATTAATTAAATGGAGTTGAAGCACCGTTAATGATTGGTGCAAATATTAAGATTCAAATGACCATTATCAAGTAATACTGAGATCTTAATGGATATTTTACATAATATCCTCAAATCCACTTTCGCAGTTTATACCGTACCTTATTGTTGGTGTTTTACTGATTGTATGTGTCTAAACATTATCCAGTTCAATTTGAGATTTAATTTCATGAACATACCATTATACTCCCGCTTGTATTTGTTCTAAATTATATTCACCAAAACAGCCCTTAACTGTAAACTTCGGCACACTCCGACGATCGTATACATGTCCAAAACATGTCTGGTCGTCATAACAACCGAAGAATTTAACCCTTGCGAGGCTACACACCCTTAGTCCATTTACTGATAATTATTCAAGATATCAGAAATGTCATGTTGAATATTTTAATAATTATTCGAGGCAAATATTTTGACAAAGATTTGACTGGAAGCCGTTGCTGCCTTGCAGCAACGGCTTCCAGTCAAATCTTTGTCAAAATATTCGCCCATTTTGACTGCTTTGAAATTAATTTTTTCGACTAAGTTAGATTTCAGGAATGAACGCGTTTAACCATTTAATGGTCAAGATAATTGCAATCTTTGCATAGTGAATGTCCATTTACAGGCCAAGAGAATCCAGTTTTTTTAATTTTACCACTGGAATGACTGGTTCGGCTATCGAGCCAGTCATTACAGTGGTAAATTTACAAAAATCGTATTCTCTCGGCCTGTAAATGGACATTCATAAAGGCCGCTGCAGAGGCCGGTTTGGCCGGTGTGATAAAAAAATTAATAAATTTTTAAAAAATGAATTGTTTGAATACGGTATAAGCCTACCCATACTGAAATTTTAAAATTAAAATGAAATTTCATTAAAGATATACATTGCCGCTACCTATATCTACACATATATTTTTTTCTTTCCATCCACAGGCGGATATGCTAACAGAAGAACAAATAGCTGGTAAGTTTAGATTAGCATTCGTCCATACGGCACTTATACTCTTACTAGTTACCGGTTAGTTTTGTCAGATCGTGTCGAAACTTGGTATATAGAAATAGGCCTATACATGAATACCATCCGTGTTTATGGCACGATTCTACCATATATGTCACGTTTAACATTTCGGAATGTATTACCAATTATTAACATTTGAGGAAAACTAGTATATCTATTACTATTAGCATAAGGAATGGATGGATTTGATCTGTTACTCAAGTATGTGACGTCATAGTTACCTGGTGTCTGATGTCACAATCAAAATGGCGTAGCTCCGGCACGAAATAAGTTAGTGCGCCGCGAAAGTGTGCGAATTCTTTATCTTTGAATTTACAAATTAATAAATATTGTTGATTATTTTTAGACTAATTTGACGTGGCGCTGTTGCTGCCATGGGCAGCAACAGATCTCAGGCAAATTAGTTTCAAAATGTTAAAATTACCTTTACTTTAATTTTGCGATTCTGGCGATACGCCTACAAAGTGTTAGGAGCGTAGATAGAAATGGGCGTGGCATAGTAAAAATGTATCCCTCCAAAGATAAGATTCTATTTCAGCCGTCAAGTTATGACAAACATATACACCTATCCTACATTGTTGAATGAATCATTGTTTTACTCAAGCTATGAAATGTCCATTACTCGCGTTCTGCACTGACTAGACCCAACATAACCCCGATTTAGCTATGATAAGCTAAACAAATATTCAATGGAAACTTTAGCCAAATTAACTTATCCACTGTCTGAAACGCGAAGTTTATTCATTATTCAAAAGACCCATTTGTCGCTGTACTTTGTAGGTCTGCCTAATCTCGAAGAAGTTACTGTAGGCTCACCTTTTGCTGCCTGTAAAGTAATAACAACCGTCTTTGGCAACGCCTTTAGGGGGAGGACTTACACGTATATTTGCCTGTCTTATATTATCCAACGCCAGCTCGTACAATATAACATTAAACACGTTCGACTAACTGCTCTCCGCATAGGCTAACAATAGTTTCTTGTCGAATGTAGGCCTCCCTACCATATACTCTGACTATTCCTTGTCCGAAAATGACGCGTTTGACTTGAAAATAGTCAGTACTATAGTAAATATTAGTTAAGAAGTCGAACTCGGATAATATTATCGCTTAGTGACGTAGGGGTAAACAGCGCTCGCTTTTCGCCTGATATCAAATACAATTGCCAGGTGTTGGTTTGTTTTGATCTCGTTAATTGGAAACAGAACTGAGGGAGCAGGGAACTTTTTTTTATTCTTCACGTCTGGTCAAATAATGAAATCCTGTATAATCTCAAATTGTCTATCGTATTAGGTGAAATATCTATATCAATTTCACAGCAGATGAAAAATACTGACAGGGTTGGGGCGAAACGTGGGCGTGGTGGGTGCGTGTTGAGGGCATTGGCGCCATTCCATCTTTCGGAGGGTCGGGCAGTACGATGTACTAAAATACTCGGTGTCGTTTTGACCATTTGACCCTTGAAATGTCTGTATCCGGATTTCAAAACAACTATACAGGAAAGTTGTTTAATATTTTGAAACTAATTCGACCGGGAGCTGTTGCTGCCTATAGGCAGCAACAAATCCCAGTCAAATTAGTTTCAAAATATTAAACATAATATTCCTTACATCATAAAGAATTTGGTGTTTTTGCCATGTTGCGTTAAAGGGGCAATTCTTTTACAATCGCATTAGCTTGTCAATCCCTGATGTACTTCTATACAGGTAAGCCATTAACTTTTTTTTAAGCCTAATTTGACTGAAATATGTTGCTACCGCATAGGGGCACAACTTCCCACAGTAAAATCAAGTTCAAAATATTCAACACTACAGATTATTTAGTAAATCAAAGCTCCAAAATAGTTGAAACCCCGTTCAGGCCAAAGCTGAACATCGAGTAAACTACCTTGGAAATCTATAAACGCAACCGTTAGTGGGAGGGGTTGCAAATTTGTACGTAATATAGCCGTTTGTCATAAACAATAGCGCTAATAGCTTCGCTTGCTCGTAGCGACAGACTAGTAAATATTTACCGTTATATATCAAGTTCTGGGATTGAAGTACAATGTACCGACTTGTCAGATTGCAAACATATCAATTTAACGCGCAATAAATATAGGGCCCA
The DNA here is from genome assembly GCA_034401795.1 of Chaetoderma sp. LZ-2023a. Classification (NCBI taxonomy): domain Eukaryota; kingdom Metazoa; phylum Mollusca; class Caudofoveata; order Chaetodermatida; family Chaetodermatidae; genus Chaetoderma; species Chaetoderma sp. LZ-2023a. The sequence continues at coordinate 154,551,044 of CM067373.1, forward strand.
CCTTTGTCGAATTTGCTGAAACAGATTTGACTGGAAGAAAGTATGACTGTAAGGTATTGCCCATGAAACCGGTTTTAACCGGATATTCGTTTCCTATGCGGATAAATATATATATATATATATATATAATTTTCGTTGGGAGAAATGATTCGCAATACCAAGAAATTAAAGCGCTTTTAGCTTCAAGGAAGCTGTTGATGTTTCATGATATTCAGCGAGAAATTTCAAAATCGTATAATATGTATAGGCCTGTCCCTGGTAGTCCAAGTTACTGGGCCGGTACTGGGCCAATACCGGACCGTATCGCCCCGGTGTTGTTCCAGTACCTGCCCAGTAACCTGCTTTATGAGAGTAATTAATATCTGTTTACTAACCGAGATGTACTCTCGGCTTGAAATGGTTAAGGAGCCGTTTCTATCACACAATAATCAGATATGAGCTATCTGGGGGTGGGGGTGGGTGTGTGTGTGTGAAATGATGCTTCCGAGATTATAAAACTAGGAACACATCCGGACACTGACATATCTACAATATAATCTCTCTTTTTACCAAATCATCTCTTCGCTTCTCTGACTGTACCCAGCACACATGCACATAACATATGGTAAAAAGACATAAATTCACCTTGGAAATATCACATTTTTATTTTCCTTCAACACACCGATATGTGTTTCGCGGCTAAATCTACTTTTTGGCACAAAATCAGAGTATTTAAAGTACAGAGGAATCGCGAATACCGTGACTTCATATATATATATACTTCAAAGTAACTTAGAGGTAAGCCCAAATAACTCGCCCTCTCCTCCCACAGCCCGTAATCTCCGGGGAGTTGAATACGGTACGGAGAAGTCACGCCGGTTGATTAATCTACCTTTAGTATATTAATAAATGTGTATATTAAATAAAATTCCTAACCCTTTTGAATACGAAATACCGTTTTTCGAAAAGAAATTTTTAATTTAATAAATACTATGGTTGAATAGTTTGAAACTAATTTGGCTGGAAGCTGTTGCTTCCTACTCAGCAACTTCTCCGTATAGTCACTTGTTAACCCGTTGATGGCTAAGCCGGCCGAAACCGACCTTGGCAGTGGTATCGGCGAATGTCAATTTGCAGGCCAAGAGAAGACTGTTTTTGAAATTTTACCACAGGAATGACTGGCTCGATAATCGAGCCAGTCATTCCAGTAGTAAATTTTCAAAAATAGTCTTCTCTTGCCCTGCAAATGGGCATTCAATAAGCAAATATCTTTGGTATTCTTGAACAAGTTTAGTCATTAAAGGGTACAATTATAACCTGAGAATTCAGCTTTCAAAGGTGTATCTAATGTTTCGAGAGTAAAACGCGCACCAACATTAGAGGGATCTATTTTCAGCTATGCCCCGCCCATTTCTAGCTAAGCACCGCCCACTTTATACGCGTATTTAAATCGATTTAAGCACTTTGAATACTTAATTCCCAGAATCAGAATCCCAATTTCAAGGTTATATTATACAGGTAAGCTGTTGAACATTTTGAAACTAATTTGACTGGGAGATGTTGCTGCCGGTAGCGGCAACATCTCCCAGTAAATTAGTTTCAAAATATTGATCAAAACACCCTACACTTCATACACGTTACATGTCGAAAGTTTCTTTTCGATTGTGGCGTCGGATAACAAATGAGATTCTTTGAATTTGACGTCAAATACTCAGTCACATATCGATCACTTGCCCCACCCACTCCACCACCATTAATCAGGCAGGTTGTCTCTTAACACACTCACGGCGAAGCCGGCCAAACCCCGACTGCGCAGTGGTCTTGGGGGATTTATATTTACAGACAAAGAGGAACTTATTTTTGAAAATTTACCACTGCAATGACTGGATTGATAGCGGAGCCAGTCCTTTCACGGATACATTTAATGGACGTACAATAAACAAATATTTTAATTTTCTTAACCTAATTTGTTCATTAAAGAGTCCAGAAATGAACCAACACCCTTTGGCTCTGAATGTTAGTTGGTCTTACGAACAGGCTTGTCCATCTTTTGTATAATAAGTTTCCTCGACTAAAGTTGGTCGATAGTTATGCTATTTTCTGGCATACCGAAGCGACATTTGTTTCAAAGGTATTACATAACTAACTGGCAAGTAGACAATGAATGGTTACAGTTGTAAATGTGTTTTTAACTGTTACATAGCATTGCATATAGCGCGCTGGAACAACGCTCATATACAAAACTGCAGCATCGGGGTCACACCTGTATATAGTACATATAGTACGGCTCAGAAATAACGTAATATATTTTCAAAATAAAATGAAACTTACTGCTGAATATTTTGGACTTAAGTGGATTGGAAAACATTACAGCAGCAAATTGTCTTCCAATCAAATTAACCCCAAAATATTCAACATAACATTTCTTACAAAGTGTTCGAAATGTACTAACGAACACGTTTCTGTTTGTTTAGGAAACACATAGATTATTTATGAGCTGTTCTGTGCGATTGCCAAGTTCGGTTTATTTCTATCTAGACTCCGTTTGAAGTTTGCATAAGAGTAGCTATTGGATGTTCTTGAGGTTAACCTCTACACCCACCACCCCTTGTCATCGCATCGCCCGTCATCTTTTCAGGGAGGGGGAGGGCTTGTTTCCTTGAATGTTTGCCATTCTTGTGCTAAATAATGAATAACGAGTATAAATATAGAACCTCCTTCCCAAGCTATGATCGGCATATAGCACATTCCCTGGTGGAGTAACTGGGTTTAGTGGTAGCCTGTTCAGTGAAATGAATGACGGCAACTGTTTGTGACAGATAGCTCGGCAGGTGTCCTATGGGTGTACAAAGGTCAATAGCAAAGGGGTATTTTAAGCACTAAATGAGGCACATGAGAGTTGGTACACTATTATTTGATAATATCCCTCGATTCAATAAATAATCACGATTTTTATGAAGCCAAGGTGAAAATATCGGAATACCGTGACTACTTTGTCGAATGTGTTGTATGTTTTGAAATTGTTTTGATTGGAAGTTGGTGCAGAATTACTTTGATTGGAAGCTTTTGCTGCCTGAGGCAGCAACAGCTCCAATCAAAGTAATTTCAAATAAGAATAATATGATTTTCAAACCATCACCCTCGCGTTGGGTTACCGTGTAAAGATTTTTCAGATTTTTCTGATATTTTTCGTATAACAAGTTGTATCAGTCTAGTATGTGGTCACACCCTTTCCTGTATTAAAATTGAGCTAAATCGGATCGGAAGTTTTATAGATACAGCTCCGAACACACAGACGGGCACGCACAGACTCGCATACAGACGTACACGATCGCAATACGGTCTTACAGGACAATGGTAAATATTCAACACCGGTTTTCATTGACACTAATGTATGTACTCTCCATCTGTCCCCACAGTGACTTATTCCAATATTGCAATGTACGATATATCGATAAATCGCGGATTTTATTTGATATCGGGATGATCTCTTATATTGTACACCATGATTTAACACTTCGGACATAACAATTGGTAGATTCATATCTTGATTTCCATTAGTAACTTAATGTTCATCTTTCAAACAGTATTACCTGGAAGCTGGTGCTATGTGAAGCCGCAACCCTTCAGATACCGTATGCACCAGTTTTTTCCTATATTGAATCCTTACAAAGTGTAAGTCTGACGCCAGGGTAATAACTAATACGGTTTATCCCGAAACGTAACCGAGTACGCTATTTTGGTTTTAGCAAAACGGCAGAAAACTGTCTCTTCCAAAATTCTGTCGACTTAACTATGATAAATCTACCTAGTTCTTGTCAGATAATAATATATCACTTTTCAGTAAATTATCTCCACTCTTTGAAAAATAGTTAAATAATATAAGCAAACCACGAAAAACTAAAAATAAATGAAATAAATTACTCTATTACTCTGGATGGATCCGATCTGTCACTCAAGTGTATGACAAGTTCTAAACAATTTCGTCAATCGTTAGATAACTTCACAATCAAAATGACGTATAGGTTCATCACGAAGATCGAAAGGTCCGTCACGAAATATATCGGGTTACAATTCAATAAACATTCTGAATGGCAACAACAGCTCGCAGTGAAATTAGTTTCGAAATATTTAACCACTTATCTGTGTTTCAGCTACTTTGAAATTTAGATACTGGAAATTCAGTTTTCAAACTTTCAAATCGATTCCAACACTCGTAACAAGTAGGAGGAGGTTAGTTATAAATGGGCGATGCGTGGCTAGAAATGAATCAATCGAATTCGGTACGATGCAAGAAATTATGCTGAATATTTTTGAAAGTAATTTGACTGGAAGTCGTTGTTGTCTTAGGCTTTTTTCACGAATACGGCAGGCAGTAGCGAGCAGTTGAATTACTTTACACGTTTTCAATATCCTTCATGCATATGTGATGCATCCTCTGGATTCGTTAAAGCTTGTTAGTTGTTAGCCATTCCACTGGCCTTAATATTGTGCCATTATCTTATTTCCTCAGAATTCAAAGAGGCGTTTTCGTTATTTGACAAAGACGGCGATGGAACCATCACCACTAAAGAATTGGGCACCGTGATGAGATCTCTGGGACAGAACCCAACAGAAGCAGAACTACAGGACATGATCAATGAAGTAGACGCCGATGGTGAGTTTCAGGTTCAATTTTATTCCATGTGCACTTTACATTTATCCGTTCGTCCGTCAATCATGTGTTCATTTTTCTCATCTAAGATTTCCTTCTGTTGTACACGTGTATGTTTCTGATTTCTTCTAACACGTGATGTATTTGAACCTAAATTAACAGGAATAATTTGCTTATGCAGAATGTGATTAAGCCTACTTACTTGGCTCAAGACGATTACATCTTGTGTGGGTGGGGTTGGGGTTTTGTGGGGTCGGTTGAGGGATTGCGATGTTCAACCCGACTGGGTTAGTAAGTGGTGGGGTGGGGTGCGGTGGGTCTGGGGTGAAGGGGAGGCGGTTTGTGGGGTTGGGGGTTTGGTGGGGGATGTGACGGTGCAATGTAATATATAGTTATCTAGCTCGGTGTTTCTCATGGCGTCTAGATTTTAAGGTCCCACGCTCAGAGATCGCAGACCTAGAAACCTGGTGTCCCAATATGATATCTGGAGGTCCCAAGATGAAACTTAAGATTCCCATGCAGTTTTTATTATTCATGCTAAAGTTAAGTGCCATGGTCTCACAGCTGTGAAATCAATTATGTGGGTCCAATGCTAGATTTTGTAGGTAAGTTTGTGCAAACCCCGACACAACTAAATTCGTATCTAACAATCATACAGGATTTTCAGGTTCCCAGAAAACCCACTGATAGAAATTTTGGAGGTGCCAAGTTGCACTTTGGCGATAGATTCACTAAAGACATACCCTGATCAAGCTATTCTTCAAGATTAAGTTCGATTGTTATAAATCTGAAACACCGGAATCTACTAGGATTCCGAAGGCATTAAATATTTATAAAAATGTCACATCTTCGGGTCATATGTACAATTTTTACTGTGACATCCTCCGCGATCTACAATAAATCTCCGAAATAGCTTAAGATGTTTCCAAAACAAAGATAATATGTAGGCCTACTGTTGAATATTTTAAACATAATTGAATTGGAAGACATTGCTGCCGGAGGCAGCAATGTTTTCCAATCCAATTATGTTCAAAATATATAACAGAACTTATGTGCTGGCGTGTACGTGTATATGATTGATTTTAATTACTATAAGTACTCAAAAGTGAATATCTTGAAATCAATTCGGTTTGTTTTCCGACAGATGTAGCAACTACGTTCGGTCAAATTGATTTCAAAATTTTCAGCATAGTTAATCTCGTCTTTATTTAGATCTATCTTCAGCTGATTTCCAGATGGATGTCGTTAATTGTTATTCCCCAAGAGCTATTGTAATACTCTGGGGGGATTTGTTTTTTTACAAAGGAAGGGCTTGTAATTATATCTCCTGATTTAAATTACCGATCATGCATAATATATTATGGAGTCTTCGCCGTTTGCCTCGTTATCATACCCGTCCTTCATGATGCAGGACGAGGGCCGGTACGGGGACACTAACAGGCCAGAGGCAGGCATATAACTGTCTTATGGTGGAGTGGGTTGTGGATACTATAACCCTTTCTCCTCCAAATACTTACACATATTCAATTAAGATTCCAGTCCCCCATCCCCCACCTCCACACACCAGCGATTCAAGTGACACGCTCAGATCATCTGGATTTCACGTTTTTAGTCGCCCCCACTACCCCTTCCCAAACACTATCTCACAACGGGCATTATGTCTACTCCCTTCCATCACCATTCACCTGTCTGCATGTACCCATGTCCCATTTCAAACTCACAATGCCATACAAACCGGCTGGATCTTCCTTTGCAACATTTGTCCCCGATTGCGCAGGTTACTGAGCCGGTACTAGACCAATACATGGCCAATGCGGCTCGGTATTGATCCAGTACTATTCCAGTACCGCGCGTTATTTTGGGTGTATGAGACGTGATCGGGCAAGTCCTACACGTGTCTGTTCATAGGACTGCCTGAGAGAATTAACCGGGCAACGACATAAAATCTTATCAATTCACTAGATTGTGAGTGGAGAAATACTATGGTATAACTCAGGTCGCGTTATTTTTTTGCAAACAGGAAATGGTACAATAGACTTCCCAGAATTCCTCACGATGATGGCGCGAAAAATGAAGGAAACCGATTCCGAGGAAGAGATCAGGGAAGCGTTCAGAGTGTTCGATAAGGACGGCAATGGGTTCATCAGCGCTCAAGAGCTCAGACATGTCATGACAAACTTGGGAGAAAAACTCACAGACGAAGAGGTCGATGAAATGATCAGAGAAGCTGATATAGACGGTGATGGACAGATTAATTATGAAGGTAAGTTCTTTGTTTAAAAAAGTGTACTGTTTATAACGTCCTTAAATTCAACCAGAATCGATTAATGCCTATGGCAGCAACAGATCCCAGTCGTCAGTTTCAAAAATATTCAACAGCCCTTTCTGTATCGTTGTTTTAATTCAGCTTTTTAGCGCGTAGCATAACGTCATAATCATTACGTCATAAATGATTCTATTTGACCCGTCTTTAACTCGTAATAGTCCGACACGTTGTGCGAATTGTATGTCTCTACTATTTAATAAACATGCTGTTGAATATTTTGAAACTAATTTGACTGGACGCTGTTGCTGGAAATTTATAGCCAGGGAGTCGATCGATCCCAGCACGAGCTAGGTGTGTGTGGAGCTTAGCTAGAGATGGGCGCGGCATAGTTAAAATTGGAACGGTCCAGTGATACACTGGAATACTAGAGGACAATTAAAGGCAGACTCAGCACAGCTATTCAGGTGGTAAAATCATGCCATGCATAAACTATAATTTCCGTTTTCTACCTTGTCATCAAAGACGGATATTCGTCTCTTATAGCTAGCCCATAAACAATAGATGTTGTTGTATTTATGGATACTATAGCAATCAAGCCATGCACTCCCTAAATCTCAATTGCCAGAAAACTATAGGTAAGTTGTTGAATATTTTGAAACTAATTTCACTGGGTGCACCCTATCAAATTAGTTCAAAACTACTCAATAACGTAAATAATTATAGTAGATACAATTCGTACAATTTGATGGACTATTAAGCGTTTCTGACAGACTTAAATGTATCATTCATGACGTAATTGATTACGACGTCAGCCGATATGTGATGTAGTTTATTATGACGTTATATGATTGATGGATAAACTGGATTTCTCTATGGTGTGGCGCCCACAAGCCAATACTGTCAATGTTCAGAAGTAATCATTGATATAGAGTAAAGAATGTGCCTGAAAGTTGATGAAATGGAATCTGTATATCGCAATCCATCAGTAGAATACAAGATGTTAGACGAGTTGATTTAAATATTGTATTGTATTATTTGTACCAAGTTCTCACAACTTAGAATAACCTATTCCTCAAACGTTAAGTTGAGCGTAGACTTTTGACGATTTAATGCCAGGGAATGTTTGGAGAAGTATGGAATTATAAGAAACCCATTTACAAGCCTTGAAAATACATTGAAAATTCAACATTTTATGCTAAAAATATGGAAGAAGCATAGAAAGTTGAAATATTGTCAGACGTGATTCTCATTTGATACAGAAAATCTTCAAAATATTGATATAATGTAAAATTTATCCGTTTTGAAATGAACTTTAGTGGGAGATATCTTAAATGGAAATTGTTCAATTATGTTGGGAAAAGGAATGGATAACGTATGGAATTTCAATCTGCGTGTGTGTAAACCAAGGAGTATGCCATGAACGTATCACAGTTAAAGTAACATGTATGCATATGATACCTCCATATACACTTGCTGATGTTACTTACTAGCGGCTAGAGTTAATGTATTTCTGATTTGTCTTAGATTAGTTTAGTAAACTGTTTAGTCTCTCGTTGTCCTGGGCGGTTCCTGTTTACACTTTCCTTGCATTGATGGGTGATTGTTTGGACTTTGTTTTGGACTACCAGGGACTGTATTTAGATATGCTTTGGCCAGCACATATATCCACCAATGGTTTGCCATACGTTTGCTATAAACATTAGTATGTTTCTTACTTTTGCGTTACATAATGAAAGTAATATTATCTTGTGTACATGCGGAAACCAATACCAATATTTCCCACGTTGACGTATTTTGGGAAAATATCTACCCACAATGCACTGCTCACAATCCTGTTCTATTCGGTCTTTGAATACGTGTATGTTGTCAGTTGGTAATATAGAGGCAGTATCACTGATTTTGCATCCAACGAATTGAGGATTCTAGTTTTACCTATGCCCATCTATAGCTAATCAATATCAATCGATCCGTGCACTCTCTGAATCTCAATTTCCAGAAAACTACTGGTAGGCTCTTGAATATTTTAAAACTAATTTGATTGGGTGCTGTTGCGCCATATAGCAGCAAAAGCGCCCAGTCAATTAAGTTTCAACAGATTCAACATATTTATTAAAAAGTAAATACATACAATTCGTACAACGACGTATAGTCCGTCTTCAAATATGCGTTCGTGACGTACTTAGCTACTTCATTCATGACACCATTGATTATGACGTCATCCTACACGTCAGGTAGTTGGCTATGACGTCAGATGATTGATAGATAAACTAGAATCCTCATTTACAGACATGATGAATCACAAATCATGTGCAGTTGTACTATTATTATTGCGATGATCATGTAGTTGAAAAATGGTATGTCAATTTGGTCTGTATGTCTGTCTGTCTGTCTGTCTCTGTCTGTCTCTCTGTCTCTCCACTTTTTTCTCTCTACGACCACTGATAAACTGACTGACTCAAATTTTAACACAAGAACGTAAGTTCCCATAAATTTACCATTACCAATTTTGGACTGGATCAGAAAGTCAGAAACAACGCGAATAATCTGCAAATTATTATTATTATTATTATTATTATTATTATTATTATTATTATTATTATTATTATTATTACTATTTTTCAGAATTCGTCAAGATGATGACTAGTAAATAATGACGACGTAATTATCAGACTTTAAAAAATTGAAATCTTAAGTGGCTGAACACGGAAAATAATTTTAAAAAAGGTGTTTGAACTGGGCGTGGCATTTACGTGACGTCTTCAGATTTCTACAAAAGACGGGCAGATAACTCGATACGGACTGCATCAGCAGTAATCAGCAATGGTAATTTCGAATAGCGTTTTCATCGTGTAGTTATGCCGGTACTAAACGAATATTCATTGTTGTTTGTTAAATTCGAAATTGGTGAGTCATCAACAGGATTTGAGTAGCGCTTCTAACTAACTAGTATGCATAGGTCTAATTTAACATTTACTACATAAGCAGGCCTCTGTGGCATGTTATAGCTATTCAAAATCAGAATTCAAAATAATATCATAAGTGTGAAATGTTGAATATCTTACTATTATATTTTGACTGGAAGTTGTTGCTTCCTTTGACGTTTGAACCCTGAATGCCCAGAAATTGAAATTTAAGATAAGCATGCAGGTAATCTGTTGAATATTTTGATACTAATTTAATACGAAGCTGTTGCTGTCAGTCAAATTAGTTTCAAAATACTCAACAGAATATTTATAAAATTGTGATTTTAGTGATTTGGTTTTCCGGGTTCAACGCATTAAGCAGCAGCGCCATCTGATGAAATTGGTGTTAATATATCCAGCACATGATTAACCATTAGCCTACCAATTTGATCTCAAAATTTAAAATTTTAAATTAGGTTAAAAGATTAACTAGTGGATATTTTCCAGCAAATTTTGTGGAAGGCGTTGCTGTCATAAACCGCAACATCGTCCACCAAAATTGTCTTAAAATGTACACCAGTTTCTTAATTATTGACACAGTATTGACATCTGAGTTGTAAGCGTTATACATATATGTATATGATTATTGTAGCTGGTATTTCGTATTAGAGGTTAGCTAGTAATTTAGCAACACTTCGATGACGTCGTTAGTAACCGAGGAAAGCATTTACGAATACCCATCGTGCATCATCCAGACCGGATATGACTTCAGCGGACCAATATTTATTATCATAAAACAGAATGTTTACCGCCAGTTCTGAATGGGACACATCACACGGTGCGGTTTGTTTAGATATTTAAATTTGTACATATCATTGTTGTCCATTCCTGTAAATAAGAAATTATTAAAGATGTCTATAATATATAAATTAAAATTGTTAAACTTATTATGCACTATGCCTACCCCACATACCCCCATATACATATATAGGGGTATAAACATTTGATTTGCCTATCCTTCGTTTATTTCTTTGTCCATTAAAGGGATGCTAATCACATCTCAAATGTTGTATTGTAATCATATTCATATTTAGATTTCGTATCATTCATATCCTGTCACATTCCCTTATCTGTATCACAATTATCTGCTTTGTAACATCGCGTTAATGTTGAACAATGATTGCAACCATCAGCAACGACTTCCAGATAAATTAGTTTCTAAATATTCGACAGCGTACATGTTTGATTGCTTTTATACCACATTGCCAAACTATAGCTGGAACCTCTGAGGCTTAATTCGTATCTCACGAGATCTCCTTCGATATGAGATAGAGTAAAGTATCCTGTATTTATTGAGTAGCCATTGGCGTAGTGATTTCCACCAGAATATGGTGGTAGAGAATTGAAACTTAAACGTACACGAGCGCTACTCTCTTCAGACCAGACAATATTAATTCACGTAAAACATGATATAAAGCCTATAGTAGTCTGTATGACAAGTAGTTATCAGAAAAATAGTCCCTCTGAATAAGTCGTAAAATTCAAATCTGTCGCACATCTATCGCACACAAAATGAGGGTAAGAATTTGCTGCCGTTGCGTAAATGTTGATATCACACAAACCACTGGGTGGATCGAATTGATTTTAATGTCTATCAAGCTAGTGACACAGATAAAAATAGTACCAAAATCAACACGATCCACCGTGTTGCTTTTACCGCACGCTAGAGATAGAATCGGTCCCGAACTGTCTGGTCTCCGAAGTAGAGTCCGTGTAACAATCTAATTATGATAACGTAATAATGTCCGGTCAATACATTACCGCTTATGCCGAGATAGACACTTTCGTTGTCAGCTCAATAGAAAACACAAATGTCAGTGATCGATTATGTGTGGAAAATCCTATCGCCTGAACGGTTAGTATAAGATAAGTTGAGTTTTCCTTTAATCAGCTTGTCAATCCATGCCTTCATTTCGTATGTTACCTCTGTACGTGGCGTCACCAAACTTGCCTGTGCCTTGTTACAGGCACGAAAACCATATTAATTTTGGTGTCGAAATTTCAAACTCAGTGTCTCGGTTCCCACCCCACCCCCAACCACCGGCCAATTAATGAAATTGGTTTGTGTTTCCGAATGACAAATAAAGTTCTCATGGACAATCAGCACACATCTCGGCCTGTCGTCATTTAGTGTCCAAAAAATCTAATTTGTTTGGTGGGTAGAAATGCCAATGATCAAGGTCACGACTAATAAATTAAGGAAATTGGTTTACCCTTCCGGATGATGACTCAAGATCTACTATACCGATCTTCACCAAACTCAGCATGTGTTCCCAAAGGCTGGTCCGAAAACCCCTATTAATTCTGTGGTCCAGAGGTCAAGGTGGCCACCGTGAGGTTCGCAAAAAAGTTGTTGGGTATTCAGATAACTCGTTCTGCCAAAAGGTTCTTCAACTTAGAGGCCTGCGTTCAAAGGCCCGGGTGGTGGTGAACATTTAAATCGATGCTAATCTCATCTCAAATGTTGTATTTCACCGATAGATTATGGTTTATAGATTCCATATCATTCATATCCTGTCACATTCCCTTATCTGTATCGCAATTATCTGCTTTGTAATATGAGTAAATGCTGAACAGTGATCACCACCATTTTGTCTCCTCAAGCGATAGTGTGTGATGTCATGTATGCGCCAATGCATTACATTTTTTATTATGTAATACTCATCCCGTTGAATACTTTGAAACTAATTTGACTGGAAGTTGTAGCTGCCATAGGCAGCTACAACTTCCAATCAAATTGGTTTCAAAATATTCAACAGCTAACCTGTAGGATTGCTTTTATACCACATTGCCAAACTATAGCTGGCACCTATATGACTGAGCGTATATACCGAGGCAGACACGCTAGGTTTTTTCTGATTGGTTGAAAAGTAAATCATGACAGCCATCATAGGGTGTAGAAATGTACCAACATTTAACTAATAAAGCCTCAATATCTTTTCTTAGCGCCGTGATAAAAAGCTTAAAATTACCTGAATAATTTATGAGAGGCGTGTCAAATCACCTGATAGCTATCAAGGGATGGGATTAGTTATCCTTTAAAGAAACATTTAATTATAGTAATGTCATTTATGACTGAGTGAATTGTATCAGTGTAGTACATACTAAGGCCGTGTTCTCACTAGAGTTGTTAATCAGGAATAACGCCATATAGGCCAGTACGCTATCTACGAAAAATGGCAACCGTAATATTATTTTGCCAAAATTTATTTATGCTCTTTATGGAACCAAATAAAGTGTAGGGTGTAAATTTTGCTTTTCATTTTTAGCTCACCTGGCTTAACTTAAGTAATGGCGATTTGTTCGTTTTTCGTCTTTCGCCATTTGTGGATGGATTAAAACCGAATTTGGCGAATATATTTCTAATCATGTTATATATGTTAGTTATTAAATTGATGCAGCTTCAAATACCTGAGTTATTGCCCTTGATAGATCTTCAAACATATAAGAAACCAGGGAATGAAATTGTAATCCATTGTGTTATCAGTCATTGAACTTATTGAACATTTTGTAAGACTTTATATTAGTAACATGTACCATCTTGGTGAAAACCGTTCTGCAATATTAAAGTAATAGAGTTATATGGCCCTTTATCTAGGTATTTTGAACCAAAAGGAAAAACGGGAAGACGGTACGAGAGATTTTTTCAACGAAAATATTTTGGTACAGTGCATTTGGAATACATAATGTGTCTGCCAAGACTTGTTTAACACTCTTGCAGGTGTCATATGAAGGAATGTCGGGTAGTATATAGGCATCGTGTGAAGGAATATCAGATAGTATTCAGGAGTATGGTAATACCGACCTGGACAGCTACAAACTCCATTCTTCAATCAGCGGGTGGTACATCATCCAAAACAAACGGGGATGTGATTGCTCCTTTGTTCAGGCAATCTCCAACCGATTATGATACGGTTCTATCACTCGCACAAGACATATTGCCAGTTGTTATTGTGAGGAGCAGACGAAAAAGTAGTGAATTCAGTCGCCAGTGAAGAACACAAACTGGGTGTTGATGCCTGCTGAGAATCACACCTCATTCACTGCCCTCCATGCTCTAGGGAAGTATGTGGAAAACAGGGGACTAGATATGGTGGGCATATGAGCAGGAATCTTCCCTAACTACGGCGCGACAAATCTTTACAGGAAAGCCTTCAAGAGAGGAGGGGAATACCATATCACAGATGCATTGGCACGTTACAATGATAACTGGTAGATATAAATACATTAACCAGGAATCGACATCTTACTGCATTTGACAATGATGCTCATACTCAAGATGCGATGGATGAAGCCGGTCCACTATCTGAAATATGACCATATTTTGGAAGACACTGTATTTTTGGCATAACAGTGTATTTCTGTGTGTGTATAGGTATGGCACATTGTTCACAAACCTATTCGTAGATTAGACTTTTTAACAAAAAGTCGGGATTCAGTGACTTGAGGAATAATTGAACTAACACAGAATGAAATCTCACAACATATGCTCACTGCTCCAGAACTGACTCGTATTGCGAACAAATTCCAAGATCAGTATCGAGTCTTTGATAATTCTTCTAATCAGCAGAAGGAACACTATCAATGGGTAAGAACCATCCAACAATGTTATTCTAAGAATGCGGAAAGAATCAACACCGTAGAACACTGGTGGTAATCACTTCATCTTGGAAATTGAGCTTATCAGCATCGGGTCGCGGATGGCTGTGTCCATTTAGGCCAAAGAGGATATTCTGTCACGTGACGAGAACGATCAAGAGCGATACATTGGATTCATGACTGACAGGATATTTCCAATGCCAAACATTTCTCTGTGGGACAAAATTTAGGAAATGAAGCCGAAGAGATATGCAACCTGCTAAAAGAAAACTGCTGTCTCAGTTGGAACAGTTAACAAATTAATTAAAGTTACGAGAAGATCGGCAACTACTTGCACATTTCCTCGTCATCCACTAATTTCGCCCACAACTTGTTGAAAAACTAGACGAGGTCATTAGTAATTAGGGGTTCGCTATCACTTCAAGGTCTGGAATGCATCAGATGGCTCTACTATTGCGAAGAGATAAGAGTTCATTCATGAAAGAGATTGAATGAAAGAGATTGAGAAGTATGTATATTTACCAACTGTTGAGGCAATCATTGAGAGACGGCAACGGGAAGTTGGCCGAGAACCAACTGTACATGAAGCTGAAATGATAACAGGTAGATATGAAGACCAGGAATCGACAAATGAAAATCCAATGGACCTTTCCAGAGTAATGGCGTCATATGACGTCATAATCAGCTATGCGCCGTGTAGGATGACTTCATAATCATTACGGCATAAATGATTCTATATGGCCCGTCTTTAACTCTAATACACCGGCACGTTGTAAGAATTGCATGTCTCTACTATTCAATAAACATGATGTAGGCAGCAACAGCGCCCAGTCATATTAGTTTCTTCAAAATATTCAACAGCTTACCTATATAGTTTTCTGGAAATTGATAGTCAGTGGTTTCTATCCCAACATGAGCGAGGTGTGGGTGAAGCTTAGCTAGAGATGGGCGGGGCATAGCTAAAATGCAATGTCCATTGACAATGACACTCATACCCGAGATGAGATTGATGAAGGCGGTCACTTATTAGCCGATGACTTTCCACTACATACAAGACAGCCATGCTCATTACGGTAATGCACATATATCTGAAGGAAAAGTGATGGTTCAGAGTGTGAAGAAGAATCCTAGCATGAAATTTCAGACTCCTTTGTTAACCAAATCGGCTTAATGCTTAAAGGTTATGTAGAGGGGGTGTTATTTTCATCGCTATATTCATGGGTCAGTGAAGAAAACACGAGAGCTAAAAGACAAGGAAAGATAAAGCCAGTCAAATTGGTAGTCAGAGGTACCACAAACGTCAAATAATATGCCACTGAAACTGCTTCTGTCTCACACTAAAACAAAAGCACGGCTAACGGAGTACGTCGGATTGGCATCGTTACATATTTTTCCACTGATCAAGCACTGATTGTTGTAATTGGTACATCCATCTTTGTTAACCGGCCAGACCTGTTTGCTTCAGTCCTCATGAATAGCGACCATGAAGAGGCAGATACACCGATTCCCCTCCATGTACTGAACGTTACTAGATGCAGTGATGTTGTTCGACGCATGCACGCACGCACGCACGCACACACGCACGCACGCACACACACACGCACGCATGCACACACACGCACGCGCGCGCGCACATATACCACACACAATCCAGATAATGATACCGATTGCCTTATTGCATTCCAGATCAACTAATGTAAAGGTGGAAATACACTGCTGCGTGTGCGTGAGCGTGCGTGAGGTCGCGTGCCTACACGCATGCGTGAAAGTGAATACATCGATTTATAAAAGTATATACATACCAGTTATATCCAAGACTAGCCCAATTGCATTCCATGTGTTCCTTGCTAATTGCTTATCTTTGTGGCGCTTATCAATAGAATTGTACAAGAAACTTTTCCCTAACAAATTCGATCAATTTTTCGGTGATGTTGTCGTCTAGCTCTCCTTTCTTGCCCATTTTGTCAAAATTAGAGAATTTGATGTGATTTTCTATGATATGATCTAGAGAAAACATGTGCTCGCGAAATGTTGTGGATTTCACGTGCGCGAACTCATGCACGCGCGCAGGCTTTGCACGCTCATAGGAGCGTGAAAAATGCCGCAATCGCAACACGCGCACGAAACACGCGCACGCACACGCAGCAATGTATTATGCTCCTACTTGTTTCTATGATATTGATTGAAACGCACCCGCACACGCAACACGGACACGCAACACGCACGCGTACACGCACTCGGTGTATTTCCACCTTTTCCATCAAATTGTTGTCAATATAATCAGCTAATAATACAATTGTCACTAGATAAAGATTTGATAACAATTTGGCTGAAAATCGTTGACGCAACAACTTTCAATCAAATTGTTCTCAAAATAAGCAGCAGTGTAGTCAACGTTGCACGGCTTGCTGAAGATATTTCGCCCAACTTTATTGACAATCATTTCTTACTCAGGCAGCAACAGCGCTGTCAAATTTTTCTCAAAATAACCAGCGTACTTCCTGTTTTGTTTGCGAGCAAGTACATACACAATTAGTTAGGTCTATACACACGTTTTTTCAGTTATCCCTCTTAGTTTCGCTTCCCACCGTTAGGTGTCAGTTATAGCCACGCCGCCATTATACGCGTGAAAACGAAGCAAAGCGTAGCATCGCGCCTCACGTCGCGTTGTATACAATAGCCACCACTAGCCTTCACTGTATGGCGCGCGTAGAGACTGTTACAACATCAATGTTGCTGAATATCAATATATATACCTCCCTCCCTCTCCCCTCCTCTCTCTCTCCCTCCCTCAACCCCCTCCCCCCCTCCTCCCCCCTCCCCCCTCTCTCTCTCTCTCTCTCCGAGAGAGAGAGAGAGAGAGAGAGAGAGAGAGAGAGAGAGAAAGAGAGAGAGACGTGAATTCATGCTATTCATCGAGTTGTAGTGACATCTTCTCTACTAAGCTGGAGTTTATCTTTAATGAAAGCTGGTATGTTAAGCTTGAAATCAGCTGTTTTCCAGGTGGGGTGAGATCCCCACAAGATACTCTGGTGTATTGTGTGGCTTTATAATTGCCGAATGTCTGACTTCTGTTTCTTAAGTTTGTCGGTCTCTGAATGAATGTTTCTGCACAATCAATAATACAGGTTGTGCTTAGATAGTTCTCTCGAAATGGTTCAGGACAACATGCTCTAATTGCTTCCCTGGGAAGCTAGATGTACTTTTACAATCTGCCCATGGTTTTCCGTAGACATGGTCATTTGTACAAAAGTCAGATTCCTGACATTGTGTACATATGTCAACATACTGGATGGATTCATTGTTTCTTTTATGTCGGCCTTATTAGTATCTACAACACCATGATAGAGTCCGTCTCTGACAAATCAGTTATATCATCACAGTTTATTTCATCGCTGCTATTAGTGGCCACGGAACAGTCTGAAATGCTGAGTTTCTTTAGACATTTAATGTTTTTCCTTACCACCTTACGTCAACCTGGTGTGACACATTTATCGTAACCTAATTTTAATTTCGGATATTGGTTTCTCTCGGATGGTTTGTCATCCAAAAAATGTTCTGAACACACATATACCTGTTTTGGTAAGCCTTGTCTATTAATAGCGTTAGTTCCCCCCCCCCCCCCCCCCCCCCCCCGCTAGTCTGCGCGGTTCATCTGATGGCATAACGTGGAATTTTTATGGGATTAAAAACGCTCAAGCCCTTCTTAAATATATTTAGTTTTCTGCTATTATTTGTGCACCGCACATGAATTTCCGCCACTTTTTCTGTATTTTACGTCGATATCCATTGTCCCCGAGTTTCAGATCTCTACAGGTTCTTATGCTTATAATAACGATAACGCTATGTACGCGTCTTAAGCGTTTTTCACTTGTGTAATGGCGGGCTATTACGTCATTAGCCAATGGCGGCGCCCGCGGTAATCTAGGTCACGTCTCGATGAACGCGTGTATAGAGTGAAATATGTTCACAAAGTTCAATCAGTCCACCAGCGCATGCGTGATCGCCTCTGACATGCCTACTGCCGTGAATAGAATAATACGCTTACCTCCTGATCGACAATGAAATGAACCGAATTTTCGAGCATATCTGAGAGTGGGTCTTGATTCCGTATACCATGTAGGCCTAACTTATTGTGTAGGCATTTGGTAGCCTAACAAAAAGGAAAGCCCGCTGATTATTCTGAGCAAAATTTGACAATGCTGTTGCTGCCTTTCTAAGAAATGACTGTCAATAAATTTGCTCGAAATATCTTCAGCGGGTCTTGCAACATTGACTGCCCTGCTGATTACTTTAAGAACAATTTGATTGAAAGTTGTTTCATCAACGATTTTCAGCCAAATTGTTATCAAAACTTTGCCTAGTGACAATTGTAATATCAGCTGATTATTTTGACAACAATTTGACGGAAAGCTGTTGCTGCTATAGACAGCAACAACATTCAGTAACTTGTTATAGATATATTTGTTTTTATTTGCACCATAGGGAATATACAACTAGCATTGTACTACGCTATGCTTACTACGTGCTCACCTTGAAAGCCAGCAAAAGAATGACTAGTGTTACGAGAATGGTTTTATACGAACAATTGCTCACTGGCGAAGACATTACAGTCTGAAATAATTGCGCCCGCAAATATCTATCTAAAATGGCGGCTACAGTCCAAGTTAGTTAAAGTGTCCATACAGTAACAAATAGTCCTAAATTTAGCTAGGATATGTATCTTTTAAGAATAGATGAGAACTTTAAGCACATAAAATCAAATTTAGGCAAATTAATCTCACGAAATGACATCACCCCTGGACCTGACCCATCCTCGGGAGGTACAGCATCCCATATTGCTTTCGCGAGTTTGGGCTTGTTGGCAGAAAGAAATGTCCAATGGATCTTAGGAAGGTCGTCGAAATACGAAAACCGCAAGCTCTGGGGACAATTGATTTCAATTCATTGTTGTTTGACTCATGTTCCATTATGGTCACTACCTTCCACCACAAAGGTTGGTCGAATGTCAGAACGGGGTTTACGTCATAACGTATGACACGTTTGGAAACAAATTGCAATGTTGAGTTTAAGTATGTCAAATCGCCAGGGTCCGTATCAATCATAGGTAAGAACATGGGGGATCAACCAGGATGTTCGCCTTTGTTGACCATTGTCACCATCCCGGAAAATCCCGGTCTTGGACATTTGCCGAGAGAGACATTGAGATTCTCCACAGCATGTCTGCAGTTGGTACCCGTGCTTCCTTCGGTTGTTCCTTAAGTGTTGTACACTTCAATGCTTTAACACCGTCAGTATTTTTTGTGCAATGCACGCTATCAATCCCATGCTATGGAAGGTATGATGCCCATCAATGGTTCTGGTGTTATGATTGACATTATCTGCGAAATATTGCATAAAATGGCCTGGGTGAAGCCAGTACTATCGATTCCCTGTTCAAGGGCAGCACTTCTAGCATATTTCTGAACATTTGTATAAGAGCAGCTAAACCCGTGTGTGTCTGGGATATCGATAAGGAACCTCGATGCAAAATGATGATGCATCTCAACACCAAGACCAATCTGAAGTGTTATAAGAAGTGCACGATGTCTTGCAGTTTGCATAATTGCCTGTGCAAGGGAACACATTTTCATTTCTCTGTCTTTACTAACAAATAACGTGCGTAGCAAGAGTTGTAAAGACTGCTGAAGAAGTGACATTGATTCGGTCACAGTTGGCAATCCCAAGCTGGTGGGATAAACATCGTATGGCTATTCTATGGATTTGATATCTGATTTTATAAGTTCAGCAGCTGCTTTATCAGCACTATCAGACCGTGGTTGACAAAAGAAGTCGTGGAGGATTGCTGATGCGGTTCTTCTGCCAATGTTTACGACCGCACTTCACTGATGATAATTTCTTCTCCGAAATGTTGCAGAAGTTGCTTCTTCATGTATCGAAAGCTATATCGTTCCTCACTGTGTAGGTAACATCTCATCCTATTAGTGATGTCGCCAATAGTGGTTTATGCAATGTCATGTTGACGGAGATCGTCTATAATTTTTGCAAAAGCATCTGCGCGTAACATCTTGTGGTCTCACCGTCTGTCTTTTTTGGAGGGTGGAGGAACGATAGTGGCTTGATCTTGCCAACATTTTGGAACTTGGTTTCCTGGTTTAAAGTTTCCATTGCATAACTTGTGGTAGACTGCATCAGTGGCGTGAAGGTAATTTATAAAGGCAAGCCTCGATTTCACAGTTTCAGACCACTTGGTCTGGCCGACCTGTGCAAATTTCAAGTAAAAGATCTTGAAAGTTGTCCGTTTACAGTGTTATTAATTGGGATTCTTTTTTCTTGCCTCCGTATTTGTCTGCCATCCCACAAAACAAACAATTATCATTGTACCAAAATGATGGACCTGTAGAACGTCAACTTAACAAGTTGCTTCACATTCATACATATTCTAAGTTCGTTTGTTTCGTTTGAAATGTTCAATTTCATTGTGATTAATGTATTTACGCCGTCACAGCATGTACCACCTGGCCGGGGAAGACAGATATATTTGAGCTGCGTTTTTCATTTGCTTTCAGGATACCATCGCATCCATTCTGACCCAAAGTAACAGTGGAAGTTCCATTTTCAAGGTGTTTGTCACAGAATACGCACTCCGCCATCTTGTGTGCGAGAGGGTAGTGGGTGGGAGGGATGGAAGTTAAATTTCCTTCAGTTGAGTTTTTATTTGTGAAATGGACCAGTCATGCATTTACCAGAATTATGGACATAACATAAACAATAGATATGAAGTGGATATATGTAGTATGATGTGAAACATGTACACTTATTCATTAGCAGACGGTATAAACATTGTCACAGCCAAATAAAATAATCCTTATGCAGTTAATATGGCCATTTGTAATTTTACCCCGGAACGTTCATTTCAGACAAATCTGTGTTTTCTTTGCCAGTACATATCGATATTGGGACTTTACGTATAAACCATGCCATATTTTTATGAGATTAGGCTTTAAATGTTTGACTAATATGTCTAGCGAATTGAAATGTATAACAATTTTATATATGGACTGGTACTGGGAGTGTTGTGGCGTATGGACTATAGGTGGACATGGTGAAAAAACGTTTTGAAGTAGCCGTATACCCAGAATGGGCTCTAAGCATTTATGGTAAGGACAGGTCCGAAGAATTTGGGTATAAAATGTAGGGTTTTAGCTCAATTTATACCAAAGACATGATATATTTGAATCAGAATGCTAGATTAAAAAAAACATAGCTTCCTATATTCCGACGATAAAAAACCAATTTCAACCAAAACCAAATATATAAAATTACATTTTTGATATATCATGTAGATACGTCTAGGGGGCAAAAAAGATGAATGATTACTATTGCAATTTGTCCAGGGTCCGGCCATTTTTTGCCTTAGCTTGACTGGACTATTACGCCAACAGTCGTGTAATGCTAGTGGATGGTCACGCCGTTTCGTTGTGTTTGAGGCAAATCAGACGAGTAGTTTCCGAGATGTCCACAGATCCACCATTTGATCTGATCTGGATCAGGATTCCTCACTCCGGATCACGGCCAAAGTCTGGAAAACATCTTGCATGACAAGTTCCTTCGTTGTGTTAAGATTTGAGCCAAATCGATCACGTTCTTTTAGGTACAGCCTGACACAATATTTTATGACTGACTAAGGCTGTGTTCTCGCTCGAGAGTTAATCTCGAATAAAGCCATACGTTAGTATGGCGTTATTCCTGATTAAGTCTCTGTTGAGAACACGGTTTAAGAGAATGGCGGTTTATTGAGCTGCTACCCGCGGCTAATAACCTCTGATATATCGCCTGCTTTCCTGTCTACTTGCCTGTCTGGCCGGCTGGCTGGCTGGCTGGCTGGCTGGCTGGCTGGCTGGCTGGCTGGCTGGCTGGCTGGCTGGCTGGCTGGCTGGCTGGCTGACTGGCCGGCCGGCCGCCCGCCCGCCGCCCGCCCGCCCGCCCGCCCGTCCGTCCGTCCGTCCGTCCGTCTGTCTGTCTGTCCTTCATAACCGTTTGGCGATTCGTAATAATTTGTTATCTGAGTTACCCATATGATTGCAAACTACATGAGAACATTTATATTAGGGTTAGGGACAGGGGTCAACACTTTTCTTATAAACATCTCATTCTTTACACTATATCGTCCAAAATCATTTAGTGTGGATTATCCATATCTTTACTGATTGCGAGATCATTGGCTAGGGTTGACGGGGGGGGGGGGGGGCCTAGTGGCATCGTGGGGATGATGGGTGGGTGTGATGGGTGGGGGTCAATGGCGTATCGAATGCTGTGAACGATGTGGAGCATTTTCCGATGGCGAGATTTAGTTGTTGTTCTTGTTGTTGCAGTGGGTGTTGGTGGTAGTGGTTATGGCAGTGCTAATGAATGTAGTACTGGTGGTATTTGCTTTTGTAGATGTTCTTGTGGTTGCCGTGGTGGTTAAAATTGTTGTTGTAGTGATGGTGGTTATGATTCTCGTTTACAACACCTCCAGCGCCACAACTGGTCGTAGCTGTTACTGTTGACGGTTATGTTGTTGGCGTGCCGTGTCGGCGGCGGCAGCAATGACGACGACGACGGCTTCATAAAAATGCTTACACATTGGCCTACGTTCCCCTATTATATTAGAAATGCGAATGCGAGGAATTGTATACACAGAAAACCCATCAGACAATACTGCTATGTTAGCACGCATATCTTTGATATATGCAAATAAACTAAAGGAATTGATCTACACGCAGATCAATGACGTCAGCATTGTTGGCCTTTCAAAATGTCTTGGAGTTCGTGCAAGGTGGAATAGCTGGTTTGAGAGAGAATAACTACAGGATTTATATCCGAATTTGAATGGATGTTTATCTTGGATGGGAACAATTATAAACATTTATTTCATTCTTGAGTCCTAAATTCGTGATTTCTCTGTATATTATTAGCGCACCTGGCCTGAAAAGCCAAGTGAGCTTATGCCATGGTGACCGTCTGTCGTGTGTCCGTCGTTCGTCCGTCGTCCGTCCGTCGCCCGTCCACTTTTCCTTTAAACGACTTCTTCTCAAGAACCACTGGGCCGATTTCAAATTCATTTTATATAGGTTTTAGGGTATTTTGATCTCAAATTTGTCATTTAAAACGGTAGGTTAAACGATTTGGCGGCCATCTTGGATCATTCTGCCGATCACGATCAGAATAAAACGAGGATAATAGAACCTTTTACCATTTTAAAATCGGACCAGAAATGGTCGAGTTATCAACAAAACTCCCGTTAAATTTTTTATAAAATATTGCTTCGACGTCGTAATTACGTGTATGCATTAACTGAATTGGGAATGTGCTGTTCACGTGATAGCCACGTCACCACTTCTAGCTACACGCTGATTGGCTGAAGCGCCTGCCTCTGACGTCACGAGTAATATAAAAGTGACGAAAAATTGAAGATCCGGAGCATCATCGGCGTGGAAGCCGACCCATCAAGAAGACTGCTGGACCAGTGCAGTGCCAGATGCGGGACAACTGCTAACCGACGGTGACTCCATCGATCATCATCTCGGTGCCATTCGGTGGGCAGTCTTATGACTTTCCGCGATACAGCAATTTTGAATGCTCCCGGACGGCCATCCGGGAGGCAAAAATAAATTAAAGTAAGAACTCCCGCATCCGAACTTTCCTAAGGGAGCTTTGTTGCAGAAAGGGCCTTGCGGCCCGATGTGATTCTACGGGATGTAGAGCTGATGGTGATTCTTGGTGGATAACTCGCCGGATCTTCTAACCATGCTGAAATGTTGATTCAAACTTGTGCGCTACATGTCGCGTGTGGTAATTAACTTTTAGACCACAGTCTGGGGGGGGGGGGGACTCTGCTCGGTGCGCCGCAAGACCTATGCGACGCATCCCGCACCATGTACCCAGTTATTGCACATGCATAATTAATTATGACATTAGCCCTCTCTGTTAATGGGCAACTTTGAACTTTCACACCGCCGTCGCCGGACGGAAACTTTACAGCAAACTGTTTAAATGTTTAAATCATGTATCCGTTATATCACTATCTAATGGACATTTTATTATCCGTTCTTCTTCACCGTCATGAGAGTGTGCTGCATCAATAGTCTGCCTGCAGAAACCTGCTTGCGGATACCTGCTTGCAGAAACCTGCCAGCGGAAATCTTTCCTGCATTAAAGATCATGCCATCTCACGCTATTTCCATATTAGTGCATCAATTTCAGTGACTTATGAACTTTTACCGTACCGATGACCAATAGGTACTCAAGTAGCTATACTGTTGTATATTTCATTATTTCCGTGTATGGTACTATGCCTAATAGGTACCTTACGGGTCCTTCTGACCGCAATTTTATACTTATTTTATGTGAATATTATCCTTATTTACTGTGGGTGCTCTCAACTAACAGCACCATAAGGTCTTATGACCTTTGATATATATCGTTCTCACTGTATTAGTTAGTTGTGTATACGCGTGTAAAGAAAAGTATGTTATTACTGAAAATCATACGTGTTATCATAAAGTAATTGAAGAACCTATTATGTCATTATCCCGCGCACGCTCTATGCGTATGAATGCCGACAATTGTAGTTACGAATGTTTTCAAAAATACATCATTTACAATACACAAACATATTTATCGCCTATCGACAGTAGCAATACTAATATTCTAGCCGAGCATAAGGTCAATCTAGTGGTTGCCAACATATGTTGTGATGCGTGCCTCGAGCAACCGCTCGAAGACAATTGCTCTACATGTCATCGAGCCACGAATTATGGATATGTTCGCTTTCATGGGTTAGATGCGGCAGATTAGTTCGTTAGCTGGCTGACACGTGCTAAGGCTGCACGTGTCGGTAAACGTATCGATAGAAAATATATTTTCTCTGACTGCTTGGTGATCGCTCACAACGCTCGTGCCTATGATTCCCTTTTACTCCTTCAATGCATTTGCAAAACCGCTAATACGCATCTTAAACCTTCAAATATTATCATGCGCGGTCGTTCAGTTCTCTCATTTGACGTAGGTACTATTCGGTTTATCGATTCCATTAACTTTTTCCCCCTTTCATTACGTAAGGTGGGCGATGCTTTTAATCTTTCTGTTCGAAAGGGGACATTTCCCCATCAGCTCAACATGCCTCAATATTGGGGTACGGTAATACCATTTCCCGAGAGGGAGATATTCTGTCCACAAAATATGAATGCGAATGAATTAATTGAATTTGATCGATGGTACAACGAGCAGATATCTAGACACGATCGCTACGATGTCGATAAAAATCTCATCGAATATTGTAATGATGACGTAACCGTATTACGTTTAGCCATGTCTAGATTTAGACTTTATTTTCTGAATCGACGGAAGGCCAAAACCCATTTGTAACAGGGATAACGCTAGCTGGAGCATGTAATGCGGCCTATCGCTCTTTATGGCTTCGACCTGAGAGCGTACAGACTATACCCGATTTCTCCCTAAGAGCAAAACGTGCTTATAGTGTTTTGGTGTAGAATGGTTGGAATGGGTCAGTCAATGCGAGGGTCACCAAATCGTGCATGCGCTAAATGGCGGTGAACAGAAAATATGCGGACATTATGTGGATGGAATTGATGTATCTGAAAATATTCTTTACGAGTTCTTAGGTTGTAAATTCCACGGACACGAGGTCTGCTTGTTGCGGTGATAAGCTGATACGACATATACACCATATGGCGATCAGACATATGAAGAAGCATATTCCGAGCTTCAATGTCGCATTTCTTTATTTGAATCGTGTGGATATACGGTGAGAATTATGTGGGAATGCGACTTTAAGAAACAAGTCGCTATTCCTCCGAGCTAAATGATTTTATCACCGAATTGGACTTAGCACACCCAATATCACCACGTGATGCGCTATTTGGTGGTCGTACATCCGCGATTCGTTTATTTATGGAAGCGGATGAGCATACCACACTCGAATATTTAGACTGCGTTTCCATGTATCCTTCAGTGATGAAACAATGTTGTTTTCCAGAAGGATCATATGCGGTTTCTAAGAGGCGATGACTTGAGTGATAAGACAGTGCATGACTTCTTCGGTCTTATTAAATGCAAAGTCCTTCCACCTCGTGATTTATACTTTCCCGTGCTACCTGCTCGAATAAATTCGCGACTCATGTTTGTACTATGCGACGTATGCGCAAAAAATGAACAATCTTCTGTATGCGAACATACGGAACAACAGCGCAGTTTATGCGGAACATGGACCACTCCAGAGTTACAGCTAGCTATATGCAACGGTTATGTCATTAAAAAAATTTATGAAGTATGGCATTATCACGCGTCATCGCAATATGAGCCGCATGGCGACGATGGGTTATTTTCAGAATACATTAACCGTTTTCTGAAAATTAAACAGGAAAGTAGCGGTTATCCTGATTGTGTTGGTAGTGAGAGTGAAAAGGCGAATTACATGGCTGACTATTATAAACATGAAGGAATACATCTCGACCCTGCCAAAATATCGTATAGACCCGGGTTTGCGCTTGTCGCTAAATCCTGTTTGGAATATTTTATGGGGACGATTTTCTCTTCGTGATCATAAAAAGAATAGCATGATATCGACACATAATGGTCTACTCTCCCTTCTGAATGATAAAAGTAAAACTGTAGGTTCCATTTCATTCCTGAACGATAGTCTTCTAATGGCCTCCTATTCGGTCAATGACGAGTACGTTCAGTCACCATTAAATACCAACTGTATTCTTGCATCTTTCGTGACAGCCTATGGCCGAATAAAACTGTATGAAGTCTTGTCCTTGCTCGGATGCTGCGTAGCCTATCACGATACAGATTCGGTGGTATTTAGTACCCGTGAAGGTGAGCCGTCCATTCAAGATCGAAGTGGGTATCTAGGTTCTTGGACGAATGAAATGCCCTCCAATTACGAATTAACAAGATTTTGCGCACTCGGTCCAAAAACTACAGTTACGAAACGAAGCGTCGCGGCGATCCATCGATCGTTAAACAGGTGACGAAGGTTAAAGGTTTAACGCTCGGTACCCAACAATCAAAACAAGTCAATTTTGATACAATGAAAAAATCCATCAATCAAATTATAAACGATGGCGGAATTACGGATAGTAATAGCGTACTATTAAGCTATCCATCAAAGATCACGCACACCGATCAATTTAGAATTCTTTCGGTAAATAGCAGTAAGATTTTCAGACCCGTCTTTAAAAAACGTATTTTGAAACTGGGAGATTTATCATCAGTACCATATGGTTACACTAGCGTAATATAAATAGCGACAGCGCACTTTTTTTCAGTCAGTACGTAAACAATGTCGGTGTCATCCATGTCCGCCAAAGCCGCGCTAGCTGCTCGTGCTATGATGACATATATTGCTAGTCTGTGTAACGCTGATAAGGATAAGATGCGTACGTTGATTATGAGGAGCATGCGGTTCGCTTTAAGAGATGACAAAATTAATGCTGGAAGAATTATACTCATGTCTGAAATTAGCAAGGGTTTATTAACCGAATATGGGATAGACATAGTGCATTGGGTTCACGTATTATTGCTGCGAAGCTTCATTAATCGATGTCTTTCTCATTCATAACTTATGCTTAGTTATCGCACGCATTACTAGCCTTATATTACCGCAAAAATATTACGACTGAAAGTTGTTGTCATACGCCATGAACTTACAGTCACATAGTTTTCAAAATATTTTGTGCATCCAGCGATAATACGCGTCAACTTTATTGTATCGAGTCTCTCAGCCGCGTAATGGTTAAAAGTTGGTCGTGCACGTTATTGCTCATAAAGTGTGCGATGGTAGAAGATAGTGTCTTGTACCGCGTGAATATGTACGTTATTGATCGAACAAATGCGCTCCATAAATTCAAATTAAGCATGTCTATGTACGTCATTGTAATGCATGGTATTTACACCAGATGTCATTCATTCTGTGTGCGGCTGTTCATTATTGTTACCAATGATATATAAATGCAGCAGTTTCACGCTATGATTATTCGTTCTCCACGATGTCGTCTGATCCTTGCTTTAAATATTTAAATCGCTCGGCGTTTTGGTGTGATCTTGGTAATTCGCATAAAGCGCGACAATACGTTTTGGCGAAAAGTGGTGTATTGATCTATGGCAGTTTCATCCTGACGGTTATCCCACTAAACGTGGTTTGTATCTTAGCGTAGCGGCGTTTAATCAGCTGTTACAGATCATACCCGATCTTGAAGACACTGTAAAACGTGCGCGCAAAAAAGAAGGCGTACTATTTACATATTCTTTGGACAATTCTGTTCGTATTTCTATCTGTGACGAATTTCTGTGTATTTTTTCTGCTCTGACGCAGAACCACATGCCACACATTGCGGATTATATCTGCAAGACAACGCGTGGGAATTATTGAAACAGAACTCGAGTAATTTGCTGACAGCATTACCTAACTTTTACGCGCCACCCGATGTGAGCGGTGACGAGTTGTTTAGCACGATACCTCAGTGCTTTTACGGTGTGAAAAAGTGAGAACATGAATAACGTTCCAACCACTAGTGATTCCGCAGAGATGTCTAATCATGATACGCTTACCACGGACGCTATTTACCTCGATGAGGTTTTAAGCGATGACGAACTAAATCTCGTCGATGACGATAGCGTCAAATTGTGTCACTGTTGTAAAACTATGGGGCATCCACACCAGTATTGCCTTACAGATCATGTGCAAATGATTAGTCAGAAATTATTCGCATCCATGCTGTGTGAAAAGATACATTCGTTGGTTGTGCGCGATTGTTACGGATGTCTAGTAAATCATCCGAGTCAACGTGAACATTCATGTTTAGGGATTGATGTTGACCGTAATCTAATTGACAATTTTGAACTGTATAATGAGGCAGCATTATTAGAAATGGATGAAGGCGAATATTGCGCTCGACTAGCCAGCCATTACTATATATGCGAACATTGTAATGATCTGTACCATATGTGTATGACTCAATGGTATAGGTACATTGTGGATGTAATATATGAAAAACAGATGTTGGCGCCATAACTATAATTAATATTAATTTATTTAGTTTTATTTAAAATTAACCGAGTGTTTTTAAGCATTAAAACACGAGGATAATTTTTAATAAAATCAAATACGTATTTTATTTTTTTAAATAACATAATTAATTGTTTTATTTTGTCAATCGTAGCTTTGTAAAATATGATGTATTAGGTGTGTTTTTTCGTATCTTTGTAACGATATGTATTATTGATGTCTGTATTAAGAAAAAGGTTTTAAAATCGGATTTCACTTGTGCAGTACTAGCTCTCTATCTCTCTATATCTTTATCTGTTGCTAGCGACTTGTTATTCACTCCCCCCGCCTCTTCCGCACGCGTTGGTATGCCCGCTTTTCACTTGACAGAGGCACTTGACGGAATGTGCCATCGCTATTTTTTAGAGAAGAATGGTCCAGGTGAATGAATGATAGAGTGAGCTGAATAGAGCATACTTAAATAAAACACCGTTAGACGGTTTTTGTTCAATTTCATGACAAAATATTCACTGAATATTGTGTTTATTTTTGTAACTATTTAAAGATGTTATGGATTTGTCGCACAAGTATCTGATGTCATAATCATACGCTTAAATGTTCATAGCATTTCTGCTCCATAGTGTGGCTCCATAGTGTGTATATGATGACACAATTCTCAAACGTACATAGCATTTCTCCTACGTCACCAGTATCTGACGTCAAAATCATAGTATTTCTCCTAATTATATGATACAATTTTTAAATGGACATAGCATTCCTCCTACGTCTCGAGTATCTGAGGTCGCAATCGTAGTATTTCTCCTAATTTTACGTCACAATTCTTAAATGTACACAGTGTTTCACCTACGAGTATCTGACGTCGCAATCATAGCATTTCTCCTAATTTTACGTCACAATTCTTAAATGTACACAGTATTTCACCTACGAGTATATATATATATATATATATATATATATATATATATATATATATATATATATATATATATATATATGCGCATGAGCGTATACCTTCTTAGTCGTATGTGGACGCACATGTGACGATGCTATGGCATCAACGCTTGACTGTAATACGACGTTACGGCACCCATTTACTATGATTGTCTGCGGTCCAATGCAGTGCAGTAAAACTGAGATGATAAAAGCACTAATAAGAGATCCCTATGCCATTACTCCCCCTCCACAGAGGATTGTGTACTGCAACGGTGCGTGGCAAGATGGGTATAACGATTTGGCGAAAGAAGTTGAATTTAAAGAGGGTGTGAATGTTGAACTAGACAGAAGTTGCAGAACATTGGTGGTGCTCGACGATTTGATGAATAAATGCGACGAGAATGTAGCCGACCTATTTACAAAACGTTCGCACCATGAGAATTGTAGCGTAATATTTGTCGCACAAAATCTGTTTCACAAGTCTCGCAATCAACGCGACTTATCGGTTAACTGTCATTACATGGTATTGTTTAAGAATCCCCGTGATGCGTCATCCATTCGTTCATTATCTAATCAGATGTACCCAGGCAATACAAAGTATTTGATCGAATCATATAAGGACGCTACACGCGAACCTCACTCATATCTACTCCTAGATTTGAAACAGACGGCACCTGACAATATCAGACTCCATTCATCTGTTCATCCGAAGGAGGGGTGCTACGTTTACATACCTAAGAAAAATGGCATCACGTAAACGGAACGCCATTTACCTATGCTGCAATATTAGGCTAAAGTAAAGCCTTCAATGAGAAATGATGTAATCAAACAGTGTTCGAACGAATTGGTGGATGTACTATGCGAATCATGCCTAAACGTATTACGTGGGAATGTTCATCTCACTAAAATACGCTACAAGCAGCTGAGTAAATACAAAGCGAAAATGCGTACGCTGACTAGTCGCGGTGTGCCATATGCACGTAAAAGAAAATTGCTACAAACAGGCAGATTTTTAGGTGCCTTATTACCAGCGGTGATCGGTACGCCAGCGCCATAATTGGTAAACTGTTCGCGTGAAAAGATGGAACATTCACGTAAAATGGCACTAGTTCCTCATGAATTGATAGGTAATTTAAATGAACAGAGTAAAATATCATTGCTACAGACAGATTCATCGATACGTAAAGCTATTAGTCTCGACAACAAGATATCCAATATATTAACCAGACACGATCTGACTGAAAATGAAAAAGCAAAATCATATTCGCAAGTATTGGATAAGTATAGGCATTACTATCAGCAAACGCAAGGACAACAACAACAACAATATCAACCATTACCTCTACAACCCATAACTAACTACGATGCACTGCCAGCACAAATACTTGAACGTACAATGAGGGGAATACCAAAAACGTACAAGACAAAAGCCAGTGGAGTAATTGATATTTTACGTTCGGTTCCTGAACGTTTTCACGTTAATGATTTGGGCGAAGTGACAATAGAGGGTACGTTTTTCTCAAAAAGTAATGTACTCGACCTGCTTACAAACGTAGTAGCGCATGGTCGTAAACCTCTTATGGCTGGTATGCATGATCAAGCAGAGGGAAAGTTTCTTAATCTGTTACGCGACCTAAACATACCATGTAGATTTGTAGGGCAAGAGAAAACGATGAGACAGATATATAATGGTGCAGAAAAGGATGTTAGCGCCAGTGAGTACACGCCTACGCCCGCGAGCAAAAGAATACGTAGAAAGAGTTCTCTAGCAGACATCAGGAAGAAAAAGCGACATTCAATTCCAGTGTGGGTAAATTTAGATAAGTCATGAATGATGCTAAATTGGCTAAAGTATATTTTGATCCGAAACATTACGTGTCTTTTGGTGGGAAAGAAAAGCTATACAATGCGTTCAAAGGTAAAATACCTCGCAACTACATCAACAAATGGTTAAAACACCAAGAAGTATATACCCTACACAGACCGCAGAGAACAAAGTTTGACAGGCGAAAAATAAGAGTTTCAGCCGTTGATGAACTATGGCAGGCAGATCTATGCTCGATGGGCATGCTGGCAAAAGAGAACAACAACGTGTTATATTTGCTATGCGTAGTTGATGCCCTTTCAAAATATGCATGGGTGGAACGCCTGTTTAGTAAAACGTCGTCGGCAGTCAAGAAAGGGTTAGAATCAATATTGGAGCATACTGTGCGTCGCCCACACGCTATTCAAACAGACAAAGGGGGTGAGTTCGTGAACCGTGTAATGAAAACATTTTTGAAAGATAATGGAATACATTTCTACACTTCTCAAAATGAAACAAAAGCTGCAATGGTAGAGCGTTTTCAACGCACGCTGAAGGGTCGAATATACAGATACATGACGCATAAAAATACACG
Organism: Chaetoderma sp. LZ-2023a; assembly: GCA_034401795.1. Taxonomy (NCBI): domain Eukaryota; kingdom Metazoa; phylum Mollusca; class Caudofoveata; order Chaetodermatida; family Chaetodermatidae; genus Chaetoderma; species Chaetoderma sp. LZ-2023a. The sequence goes on from CM067373.1 coordinate 154,583,916, forward strand.
AAAGTATATCGATGTATTACCCAGTTTAGTCGCGGCGTACAATAATACAACGCATTCCAGTACGAGCATGGCTCCTACCGAAGTCGACCATAGTACGGAGTTAATCGCATGGAGAAATATATATGGAAAGAAGACGAAGAAACGTTCCAAATCTAAAAACAGCCCTACTCAAGGCGACCATGTTAGAATATCACAAGCGAAAATGCCATTTGAAAAAGCATATCGCGGGCAATGGAGTCACGAATTGTTTAAGGTACATGAGGTGCTTACAGACAAATATCCACACTTATATAAATTAGAAGACTATGGAGGTGACCCGATTATTGGTACTTTTTATCGCGATGAGATACAGCAAGTGCTAGAAGAAAATGATAAAGAGTATGCCGTGGAAAAAATACTTAAAAGTAGAAAAAATAAAAAGGGACAACGCGAGTATCTGGTAAAGTGGCTCGGTTACCCGGATAAGTTTAACACGTGGGTTAATGAACTACGTACTATACATCATTGACAATGGATGAATATATGGAGAGAAGATCGGATCAGAGCATGTGGCGAATGCTGGGTTCACGAGTACCGAAAGAAGAAATAGTATACCTAGCTCAAATTATAATAATTTATATCGTAATCATTACGTGTATCGTGAATCTGAGTATACAAAATGGGCAATCAGGCATATGGATATCGCTTTTGAGCGGATGTCTAGGGTATATAATGCCTAGTCCGCGCATAAAGACGGCCATACATCATTCGACTCAGAATGAACGAGGATCAGTTTTACATAATGCTTCCGAGCAATAGTAGTACCCAGTTCTTTCCAGACAATAAGATATCAGAGTTTCGAACACGTCTGCAAACTCCATTAACATTAGATGGTGAATGGGAAGTGGGCCTCTCGAGTGTGTTATATCCGAGGAGTTGGCTTACTATTGTGAAGGAAAGTTTTGTACAAATATACGCATTTACTAAGAAGAAGATAAAGAAGAAGAAGAAAAAAGATAGCGATGCGTCAGAAGAAATTAGCAAAGATGGCGCCAGCACGTCAGAAATAGAAAAGACATCGTCTTTTCCACTAGTTTTAAAAGATGGTTTCGGCAATACACATACTGCCGATCGGGGAAAACGGTTACGAAATGCTCGGGGAAAAGATGCGCGAAAGGATAAAACAAATAATAACGGGAAAAAACGTTTACGTAGAAGCAAAAATTATTATTATGTGCAAACAGAAGCTTCATTTATCAATGTACCGAAAGGGTACTATGCCGTAAAAAATATGGTAGACTATCTAAATAGCCAGATAGAGAGCAAGACAAGATTTAGACACAAAAAGATATTTTTCAATTTTTACTTCGCATCGCGCGAATCTAGTTTCTCTCACGGTTAAAGATAATTACGCTATACGTTTAGGTAGAGATGTAGCAAATTTAATCAGATTCGAAGGAGGAAAAATACATATGGGCCCTATAGACTTTAAAGAATCATTTCATTCAAATCGTGAGGGTGGTCCTACGACCGCGTATATATACTGTGACGTAGTCTCACACAGCGTGGTAGGCAATACTTCCGCACCGCTACTCAGAGTGATACCCGTTTCTAGTACAGATGGAGGAAAAGATATATGTCAGTGGACGTTTCCTGATATTCAATACCGTACTGTGTCAAAGAACTACATCGATACTATTGGAATACTTATAACGGATAGAACTGGCGCCAATGTCCCATTCAAGGACGGAGCATCGCCGAGTGTACTCTGTTTGCATTTCAGATGATGATGACAACAATAATGAGAGGGACATTAAGAGGGTCGATTAGAGGAAGAACGAATGCACCAGCGCTGGCTCGTTACTATGCGAGTCAAGTGGGTCATGGACGTATTCCAGATTTTGTAGGCACACGATACCAATCAGGACATGGATTCGGTAATATCTTAGGTGGACTATTACGTTCAGCAATACCTTTCGCAAAAAATGTGGCTAAATCTATAGGTAAACAAGCTCTTAGTGCTGGAATCGGACTAACCGAGGACGTAATGGCTGGAAAAAATGTTAAAACGGCATTAAAATCGAGAGCAGGTGGTGTTGCCAGGTCTTTGATACCGGAAGCTGTAACAGCGGTGCGAGGTGGTTTAAGACCACCTCAACCTAAACGTAAAATGAGGAATAATACACGTAATGCTCAGTCAATGCGTGCGATACCGAAGAGGAAGGGTCGCAATAGACGTCAGAGAAAACAAGCTGATATCTTTAATTAACAAACAACATGGAACTTAATCAGATCTGCGAGTGCTCGAAGAGCGAATTAGACATTTTTCAGATGCATCCCATAGTGACGACATTGGAGTCTGCAAAATGGGAACTGTTTCAGCCTGTATCTAGTTTATCAGATAGTGGACCGATCGAGTTTTACGTCAGTGGGTCTGCCGATAGATATCTAGATCTTACGCAATCTTATCTTTCGATTAAAGTTAAGCTAGTAAAGCTAGATCGAAATGGTGATGAAAAGACACTCGAGGCGAATGACCTGATAGCTCCTGCGAATAATCTTTTGCATACGATGTTCTCACAAGTGGATGTTTTTTTGAATGGAAAGCGTGTCAGCGACTCGAACGAAAATTATGGTTTCCGCTCGTACATCGAGACGTTACTAAATTATGGCAGCGATGCCACATCCTCGCATCTACAACTTGCTGGATGGAAAATAGATGATGCCGGCGAATTTGATAATAGGTTTTCAAGCACGTAGAAGAATGATGGAGCAGAGTAAAACGGTGCAATTAATAGGCCGCATCACAGCGATATGTTTCTGCAAGACCGATTCCTGCTCGGTTCCGTTGATTTAAGAGTACGCCTACAGAGGAGTAAAGATGCGTTCGCCATTATGGCCGCAGAAGGAGTGAGGCCTAAATTGAAAATAAATGAAAATAATGTCGGCTAACTTATTTGTATGCAAAGTTATCCCATCATCAGATCTGCTAGTGGCGCACGCCGTTACTCTGAGACAGACAAGCGTGAAATATCATATTCGCAGGGTAGTGTGTAAGACTTTTCCAGCACCTAGCGGTGTTCTGAGCATCGATAGAGATAATATATTTATTGGGCAGCTACCTACTAGAGTATTATTCGCTTTTGTACATAATGATGCCTATAATGGTGTGGTGCATAAAAATCTGTTCAAGTTTGATAACAATAACACTACCTACGCTACATGCTATATATAACAGGGTAAATACATATATATATATATATATATTTCGCAATATGGTTGTACTACCCGGCTACGAGTGACAAAGTTCTTATATGTCACCTTAAGTTTGTTGAATTGAGGAAAATAGATGAAACATAAACACTGGCTGATGAAATGCTATATAGGCGAATTTATTTACAGTGATGTAGCTTTGAATACCATGGTTTTCAGGTTAAAACTCACGTATCAGAAACCCCCATAGCTTACAAGACAACATTTCGGATGCCAGAATCTCTACAGCAATCCCACCGAATAGCCGTCATTTGAATCCATGAAGCCTGGTTATTCAGTTCTCATCCTTTAATTTGCCATACAATGCTGAAAAACAGCCATGTCTATATTTCTAGGTAAATGCCATGCAATTCACTGTGCTAACCTTTATAGGTTTTTACTCTCCCTCCTGCTATGCACAGTCCGGTCCTATTAAACACAGTTCTGACTTCCTCTCTCTCACTCAGCTGTTCTCCCTGCCTCCCATTACTGCAACCTGATCTGGTCAGATTTTAATTGATGCCAAATAGTCCTGAACTATATCTTAGTTACTAAATTACACCTATGGGATAGCCGGATTAAACCAACTCAGTTTCACATGGATACCTCAAGTTATCTCATGTGACACAAGATTACTATCCCAGATGCACTCAGCAACCAAGTCCAGCTCCTCTCTTAGATACATATTCATACACCAAGCATGCATAAATTAGCTGGGAGGGTGACAGGTTAATTAATATGACCAGCGAATGCTGGAATTGAGCATATACCGTGTGGCTTAAACAAGCACATAGGCTGGGTGGAAAGTTATTTATTCATTAATTAAAGTCATGTAAATTCACTCTCTCACATTCTCCCCAACTTTCATTTTGTCGTCCCGACAATTATTTATCAACTGGGCTAAGTTGTTTTGTTAGAACTAGTGCTAATAAACGTTGAGCCTTAGCTAGGTCGGCTATGATTCCTGATGTGCTTTCACTCATAAACCCTTCTTGTTTCACCACAACTTGTACGGCTTCACTGGGGAGTTGACTGGTATCTGTATACCCTAACCTGTCGCTATGCTTTCCCGCTGTGATCCGTGTAGATCGCCTAAGAATTGGAGGTTCCCCAATGTTCTCAGAGACTTTACTAGCATCCTGGCATATCCTACCATGTCCAATGGCTAATCCATCTGTCACTCCTAACCGTAGATCAGGTCCAATATTATCCAGTGACTCTGCTATTTCCTGAACCGTTTTACTTGTCGTACTCCTTAAGCGGCTTGCTGATTCTAAATGGTTACTTTGATGATTTGTGACTGGTGTTCGATTAATATCTGCATTATTTAAAGCAGCAGCTACATTAGACAAATCAATATCTTCATTCTCTGAGGTAGATATATCTGGTTGATCATCATCTGTGTTGTCTTCACCTTGCTGGAACTCCTCATCACAAGAATTCTTATCGTCACTGGGAATAACATCTCTGTCACACATACTAACATATTCATGCACATTTAACAATTCAGTCCTATGTACTCGCCTAATATTGCCAATGCCAGTTATTGGTTGAATCTCATAGACATGATTTAATGGATCTATTCGTCTAATTACTACATAGGGTTTATCACACCACCGATCTTGAATCTTGTTCCGCCCTTTTATTCCTCTATTCTTGATGTAAACTTTGGTTCCTGGGGATATATCAAAATCACTAGCCTTTTCATCACATCGTTTCTGACGTTTTTCTGCTTCCTCCCTGAGTTTGTTTCCTGCTAATTTCTGAGCGATCTCCATTTTCTTTTGATGCTGTTCTATCCAGTCATGCATAGCCATGTCCTCATGTGTATCCGTGCCACCTGACAACATACTATCAATGGGCAACCAGGCTTCTTGGCCAAAGAAAAGAAAATGAGGTGAATAACCAGTTGATGCATGAGGTGTCACATTGTAAGCCCAGACCAACTCTGGAATGTACTTAGGCCATTTCCGCTTCTGTTCTGGTGTTAATGTCCTCAACAAATCATGAAATGTCCGATTAAACCTCTCAGTCTGTCCGTTTCCCTGGGGATGGTATGGTGTAGTTCTGGTCTTTTTGATATTATACATGCTACACAATTCTGCAATAACGGAAGATTCAAAATTCTTGCCTTGGTCACTATGAATGGAGCGTGGTATACCATATCTTAAAAACCATTCCTTAACCAATGCTTCTGCAATGGTATGTGCCTTTTGGTCACGTGTTGGAACACACAGGACTAGTTTTGTAAAGACATCAGTCATCACTAGTACATTTTCACGTCCATCACTAGATCGTTCTAACAGTGTAAAATCAATAGCCAATATGTCCAATGGTTTCCTAGCAATCAAACTTTTCATGGTAGTGTGAACCTTTGGCTTTGATTTGGCTAACAAACAACGTTCACAATGTTGACAGTGACTTTCTATTTCGGCAAACATTTTTGGCCAATAGCACCGTGCTCTGATCAACATCCAGGTTCGTTCCTTACCGTGATGTCCCATCTTGTCATGAATGGCTTCCAGAACTTGACTCTTCAATGAGGAGGGTAACAATAATTGGGTCACTTCTTGGCCATCCACCCAAATGATATGATATAGAACACCCTTAATTTCCCTCAAATGATTCCATTGATTGACTAATTTCTGAACGTTACTAGATTCATTGCGAATCTGGTTTCTAGCAGGTTTTCCATGTTTCCAAAAATATACCAGTCTTCCAACCTCACTATCTAATCTCTGCAGTTCAGCTAATTCTGTACTACTGTATGACGGCAAGGTATCTGAAACACTATGCGCATCCGTTGATGGGCTTGATTGACCCGAGGTCTGCATTTCCTCTGCTGATACATCCAATCTTTGCAACTCACTGATTTTCCTTCTTAATTCCACCGGTACGACTATTCCCCCCAAAAACGGTTCTACGATCCAGGAACAATTCTTCTGCTTTAGCATGAACCTTAGCATGTAACCGGCTAAGAGCATCTGCATTCCGATTGGACTTCCCTGAACGGTATTTAACAGTAAAATCAAACTGAGACAACTGTGCCATCCATCTAGCTTCTGTCGCTCCTAATTTGGCTGTTTGTATATATGAAAGAGGATTACTGTCGGTGTACACTAAAAATTTGGAACCTAATAAATAGTCTCGGAACTTATCTGTTATGGCCCACTTCAAACCTAACATCTCGAGTTTCATAGAACTATAATTTGCATCATTTCTTTCAGCTGGTCGGAGTCCTCTACTTGCATAGGCAATGACAACACACCTACCATCCTGTTGTTGCGAAAGAACAGCACTGAGGCCTCTGTAACTGGCATCTGTTTCCACGATGAATGGTTGCGAAAAATCAGGGTATCCTAATAATGGACTGCTGGTTAGCATTTCTTTGAGGTTTTCAAAGGCTTTGTCACAGGAATCATCCCATCGTTCACAAAATGATCGGCGGTCTTGCTTAGACTTTAGCTGTTTCTTCTTTTTATTATGTCCTTCAAACAGTTGATGGAGAGGTTTGGCTATCTGTGCAAATCCTTTCACAAATCTTCTATAGTATGAGGCGAGGCCGATGAACGATCTTAACTCTGTCTCGGTCTTTGGAGTTTTCCAATTCTTCACACACTCTATTTTGTCTGGATCTGTGGCAATGCCTTCTTCTGAGATTTGGTGTCCTAAATATTTTACTTTCTTCTTGAATAGATGGCACTTCTCTGGTTTGAGCTTGAGACCAAATTTCAATAGACGCTGAAAAACTAGTTCTAACCTCTCTATCATTTCCTCAAATGATTGTCCATACACCAAGATGTCATCTAGATAAACAATTAATGTAAGCAGATTTTGATCACCTAAACAAGCTTGCATAAGACGGGCAAATGTTGCAGGAGAATTGCATAACCCCATGGGCAATCTTGTATATTCAAAGAGTCCAAAGGTTCCTACACGTATAGCAGTCTTGGGCATGTCTTTTTCCTCCAGCGCACATTGAAGGAAGCCATGTGCAAGATCGATTGTGGAGAAATATTTTACACCTTTTAAGGCATCCAGAGCTTCTTCAACACGTGGGAGTGGATGGGCATCTTTCACAGTCTTTGCATTTAATAACCGGAAATCTCCACACACCCTGATGGTTCCATCAGTTTTCTTAACTACCACTATTGCAGAGGCATATGGCGATATACTCGGCCGAAGGATTCCAGAAGCAAGTTGTGTATTGATGTACCTAGTTACTTGCTCCATTTGATTTGGAGGAATTCGTCTATGTGGCAATTTAACTGGTATATCATCTGTCAGCATAATGTTGTGCTTAATCAAGTCACAGTAGCCTAAATCATGATCACCTTTACTGAAAATCCTTTTATGCCTGAAAACTAAATCATTTATCTGCTCCCGCTGTTGTAGTGTAAGGTCACTTCCAATATCTAATTTTGAAACAATATCTCTAGTAGATAAATCTGCTTCTGCTTGGTTCACTTCTAACTTATCTATTGAGGAGTCATACTGTTTGGATTCTACTTCAAATGTCTCTGTGTTAATAAGAAGCCCTTTGGTCAAGATTCCAACCTGTTGGTGCGGTTGCAGATATACGTCGTCCTCACTAAAGTTGGCAATACTTACGGCCAGACAGCCCTGCTCCACTTTTACATATGCTGGTGTTACTACTACTCCTTTTGGGAGATGAGTACTTACCTTCAAGTTCTCCACTAGGGCATAATAATTTGCACAAATATCACTACGACTTGTGGCTGTAACAACACGGGCAGATCCGGCTGGAATTAAAATAGGTTGTCTACCAGAAATTCTAACATATCCATAGGTGGAAAGTTCTTCATGCTGATACCTGATACCAGGAAGCTGACCATATAAAGATAACACTTCCAACCATGGTTTCGCTCCTGGATTCTGAGAAATGGATTGACTCATCTTTTGGTTTGCCCCCAGTAGCACATGTAGTTTCTGTAGGATATTACTTCCAACAACTCCTGGTAAGCGTTTTTTTCTAGTGACAGATGGCCCACTAAAAGGATCCTTAACAATTAAAAATCCTACATCCTGAATACACATGCCAAACAGGTCAATATTAACCTCAACATAGCCAATGAAAGGCAGTTCTGTTCCATTAGCTGTGGACACCGTTATTTGTGAACCTATGTCAACTAATGAAACATCCCTCTCTTTCAAATGTGTCAAATAAAAAGACTCAGTGATAGTGGATATCTCTGCTCCACTATCAATGAGACATGGTATCTCTACAGAGCCTATCTTAATTTTACTCTCAGGACAACGACCAATTGCATTACTAATTATAGCAGGTTCTCCTGTATTATAATCGCCTACCGTCTGGCTCGCAACGGCAGGCGAAACTAGTTTAATGGTGCCTTACCTTGCTGTGATGGGTTGTAGTCATATCTTGCCAGACCCTGATTCGACGGATTTCCCTGATGTCCTAGTCTAGCTTGAGGACAGTCACGTATAAAGTGCTGAGGACTTCCACACTGAAAACAAGCTGGTACTGATTGCTGTTTCCTGACTTGACTTTTATTGGGTGTTGACTAGTTCCTGGTCTGCTGCATCATCAGTTTCATAAGTCCATCCATGTGCTCTTCCATTTTCTGGGTTTGTTCTGCTTGCTTGTGCAACTGTTGCTCCCACAACTGATTTTGCCGTTTCATTAGGTCAATGAGGGAAGATCTCCATCAATGCTGTTGGCTGCTGCTTCTCTAACTTGTGCTCTTCCCTCATTTCGCTGGCCCCTTCTGCACCACTCAATGGCCCAGTCACGCACTTCAAAGAAAGTGTCCTCTTCATATTCTGAAATCCGCCTGTGAAGTTCTCTTTTGAGACTGATATCGGCAACACCCTCAGCAAATTGAGATTTCAGCATGTCATCCTTTTCATTTTTACTTCTAGGGTCAAGTTGTTCAATGGAGCGTATTAACTTTAGTAGCTCATGGGAAAACTCTAGTATTGTTTCTCGTGGATCTTGTCGACGCCGATAGAAAGCTTGTCGGCGCTGGTGTACAGTTCCAGACTCGTTAAAGATTTCCTGCAACACGTGGAAAACTTCATCTACCGTTTCTACCTCTTCTCTGCTTTCAATTTCAGCTCGGGCTGGTCCCACAAGGTTATTTCGGATGAAGCAGTAAGCTTGGGCACTGGACATGGGATGTGATGCTATATAATTTTTCATATCTGATATCCATTCCTCAAGGGTTAACCTGTGATCCCCTGGCCCACTAAATTTCTCCAGACGTTTCTCTGGTGCTAGATAAACTATGCGGGAGGGTTCTGCTTGTTGTGACATTTCACTTTCCCCAACCCCACCTGTGGTGCCCTTAGGATCATAACCCCCAGGTAGAGTAGGTTTACTTTTCTTAACCCTTTCCCTTAGTTTCGTGTTCTCATCTTCGGCTTGGTCTAGTTCTAGCCTTAATTTGGCCACTTCAGCCTGCAACAATTTGGCATCCATTTTAAAGTTATTTGTTAGAATTAATTTATGTTGCAATTGAAATCAATTTATTTTGCAATTGAATTTAATGTATGTTGCAATTTAAATTAATTTATGTTGCAATTGAAATCAATTTTATTGTCATTGTTTATATGATTAAGGAGTCCTACAAATGTACACGATCTTGTAATTTCCCAGTTTGATAGGAAATTCAACACTCAATCAAACAGGCATGTATGAACTTTGGCATCTCTACCGACAGACTGAAAGACCGCCAAATATTCAATAGCTGTGTCCCACAGCTACCAACATGGGGGTTTCTAAATAGATGTTCCTTGCATCGGCGTAAGCAGATTTTCATGGACTGTATGGAACATGAATATATGCTATAGGCCTATGCCTCTATGCAGCTGCAGTCACACAGACACCAACATTAGCGTAACTATCAATAGATACACACTTAGTTTAGGAACAAAGCAAGTGTGAAGCACAATACAAGCGACCACCATATACGATAAAAACAAATATATAGTACATTTCTAATATAATGAGCAATTAAGGAGGTTATGCAACTAATTGGTTAACAGCCAATCATTATGAACCATGTATCATCCTTTAACACCGTGATGAACTTATCAACAATAAACAACATGTCTCTTAAATATATCTTGGAGATGAATCTGGCTAAGCGCCACAATCATGGTAATAGTATGAGTCTATAATGTTACCGTATCGGATAGCAACTTGATGATGTTCTTCCATAATAACGGACCATTGCATATGGGGGTTTCTGATGCTGCTGTCGTATGTGTGATGCTGGGATGTCCCTTTGCCTCTCAGCCTTCACTGTACTGCTCCCAGGTGCCTATTATGATGATACATCAGTGTCTATGTCCCTAACTTAAATTAATAAAGTTCTACAGTGTCCTCAACCCTACTCGCCGCGCCAAATTGTAACAGGGTAAATACATATATATATATATATATTTCGCAATATGGTTGTACTACCCGGCTACGAGTGACAAAGTTCTTATATGTCACCTTATGTTCGTTGAATTGAGGAAAATAGATGAAACATAAACACTGGCTGATGAAATGCTATATAGCTTTGAATACCAGGGTTTTCAGGTTAAAACTCACGTATCAGAAACCCCCATAGCTTACAAGACAACATTTCGGATGCCAGATTCTCTACAGCAATCCCACCGAATAGCCGTCATTTGAATCCATGAAGCCTGGTTATTCAGTTCTCATCCTTTAATTTGCCATACAATGCCGAAAAACAGCCATGTCTATATTTCTAGGTAAATGCCATGCAATTTACTGTGCTAACCTTTATAGGTTTTTACTCTCCCTCCTGCTATGCACAGTCCGGTCCTATTAAACACAGTTCTGACTTCCTCTCTCTCACTCAGCTGTTCTCCCTGCCTCCCATTACTGCAACCTGATCTGGTCAGATTTTAATTGACGCCAAATAGTCCTGAACTATATCTTAGTTACTAAATTACACCTATGGGATAGCCGGATTAAACCAACTCAGTTTCACATGGATACCTCAAGTTATCTCATGTGACACAAGATTACTATCCAAGATGCACTCAGCAACCAAGTCCAGCTCCTCTCTTAGATACATATTCATACACCAAGCATGCATAAATTAGCTGGGAGGGTGACAGGTTAATTAATATGACCAGCGAATGCTGGAATTGAGCATATACCGTGTGGCTTAAACAAGTACATAGGCTGGGTGGAAAGTTATTTATTCATTAATTAAAGTCATGTAAATTCACTCTCTCACATTTATAAATGGAGAAGAGGTTACAACATCGCCAATACGTCCCTCGTTTAGTGACGACATTTACTCGGACGCTTATTTCTCACTATTCAGCAGTACTGGGGCATTATTCAAAGACCGTGGCTACCTGATAAATAAGACTCAGTTCAGACATGGAACCACATTGTTCGCATGGGATTTTATGCCAGATCTAGCTGATTCAGAGCATCGTTACCCTACACGCACTGGTTCGCTGTGAGTGGTCTTCCAATTTGCTCAAGCACTTGCCGCTACAACCAATGTAATTTGCTATGCAGAATTTGATAATACAATAGAAATTGGATCAGACTTTAACATATTAACAGATTATTAACAAATATGTTGAATACATTTGAAATTGAGGATCTATTATTCGGCGACAATAAAACGTGTGAACACTTTCTCGGCGTTTTTCCAATTGACAATGTACCCGCACATATTAAATACCTCCTGGCCTCATTAGTAATAAACACGCATCCCAGTAATAAATCCGGACAACATTGGGTGGCGGTTTATTACAGTAGAAATGGAATGCTGAATACTTTGATCCATATGGAAGACGCCCTTCTGACGGAAGAATGATATCAAATGTACAAAATGGACACCGCGCGTGTGTTTATTATTACAACAATGTATGTGTTCAACCATCCGTGATGACAACTTGTGGATATTATTGCGTATATTTCTTATACCATCGTTCGAGAGGTGTACAAATGAAACACATATTATGGGCCCTAAGAAACAGAGACAAAAATGACTCGATAGTGAAACATCTGACGCGCAGGATTATGAAGAAAAAATGATCATAATGTATAATTATTTATGTACTATGTTTACTATTTAATTATCGTTAATAAATGTCGCTAATATTTATCATAAGAAAAATGCACGTGTCAATAAAAACATTTTGTAAAAATATGTTATTATTTCTTCGTGTTCCCTTCTCATCCCTCACCCTTCCCCCCCCCCCCATCCCCCACCCCACACCCCACCCCCCGCTATTATGATAAAAATATGTAATGGTAGACTAGGCATGCGAGGCGTACCACAATGATCCAAAGATCTGTAATTAATCGTATTCACATCGCGACAATGACAAAATACGGACATATTTGAATACAGATGAAACTATATGACGTGCTCTGTAATTGAACGCTGCGTATCAATTCCAGTTTTCTATAACTGGAATGTCATTCAAACACGGTGCGATAGTAAAGTTTTGTAAACCGATGATGTTAAGCGGTGGAGAAAAAACACGTGACCGAAATAAGGGCGTATTCAGATTGGAAAGATAGTTTTACTGACAGCTCATATTTTAGCTATAAAAGCGAAATGCGTGCGACTAGTAAGGCATACAGCTTTTTGAATTTGTCAAAACACGTAAAATGGAATCTCAATTATGCGATCGATGGAGAACGATAGGTTCTACACCTATTAATTGCGGTTGCATCAGATGGAACCAATATAAAGAGGTTGCAGTACGGCAACCATTTGCAATGTTGGAGAGAATATCTAGCGGATCCGAACGAACGCAATTACAACAAATGGTTGCATACGAAGTACCTACTTCGTAATGATTGTTGTATGTGTATATCGTGCAAACAAAACAGAAGTTATCAATTGCATTAATTGAGATACAAATATTTACGTTATCAAAATAAAAAAAATAAGAAAAATAGGCCTCTTTTTTAAGGGGCCACCAATAAACCAAAATTATGTTACATACACCCACACACAAACGGGTACATAAAAAAGATGCACACACGCATGCACGCACAATGTACACGCATAGGGGACAGGGAAAAAGGGACAAGGGTGACAAGGGCCATGCGCGTAGAACCACGCGCGCGTCACCACGCGCGTATCATAACATGCGTGAGGGTATGTGCAGTACGTGTTTGTGTTGGTGCATCAGGTGTGTGCATGTGGGTACGTATGCAAAAAAAATGAAGGTAGGACACCCTTGTGGATGATGGATCAGTAACAGATTTACAACGATACAGACGCATTCAACCACATATTCCACCATGGGCGAAGCCTTTCATCGTGGTACATACCAGTGACATTATTAGTTCGCGAGGAAACAGGCATTGACAAAATCTAAAATCGCATGACCTTAAAGCGAATGAAGCGGCCATGTTTAATGTTAATATGAGTAATGCGCGAACACACCATAAATATGCATAAAGCACTCGCGCACAAAACGTGATATTCTAATAATTACCCAAGGGAATTAATACATATGTCCACTCGGCTAAGAACTAGGAAACGATACAATATTGTATCCAGAGCACAAAGCTGGACGCATTCGCAACTACAAAGTAAAATCTCCTATCGAGTAGGCGATAATTCGATAGTAATTTTGAATATTTCTAAAAAAAACCACTTAGTACGAGACTTGAGGTACATTCTTATAGTATTCCTTAACACATGGTATGTTTGCATCTCGATTCAAGCTTGATCTCACAGCTATTCTAAATGTATGGTTAAATCATACGCAACAAATAATCTTTTTAGCATAAGTACGCTCTACATGCAATTCTATAAACGGTACCCTCAGTGATATAATTACCACATTTTAACCATCGTATCTAAAACGATTGACGTTATTGCAAAGTATTTAAAAAACAATTTGCGCGTAATGACGGTTAAAAGTCAATCAAAATAGTCGACAAAAATAGTTTACTAATAATGTTAGCCACGTCAAATTATTTTCAAAATATCCAACAGTTTACCTGTATGGTATCGATAGAAAATGAGATATATATTCATCGGTATTAGGGTTAACTTCTTTTTAACCCAGGATAAAATCCATCACCACCAAATCTTGGTTACCATTCCAACCGAACATACCATTAATACGAGATTATTTTTAATATTTTGTTGCTAATCTGTCTGTTAGCTGTTGCTTACTAACAGCTTACAGGCAGTCTCTAAATTTTCTACAGTTTACTAATAACGTTACCGACGAAACAGTCAAATTAATTTCAAACATCAATACCGTAATTCCTCATACATCCTCAACCTCATACGACCTCCGTTATCGGACAACCTCTTAAACTCTATTCTTTTACATTACTCTCTTATTACTTTTACATTATCTACCACGGTAGATAACCACGGAGGGGGGAGCACTGCCACTACGTTCAAACGTAAAATACACAACTTTTAAACTTTTAAGGGTTAACTAATTCAAAATAATAGAACATTCCAGAGTGAATATACGTGTGCGGCTGTGCGTCATTGTTATCGAGAAAAACGTGTGCCGCTGTGCGTCATTGTTCTCTAGAATGCGTGTGCCCCTGTGCGCCATTGTTCTCCAAAAGCTAGCAAATGAAATGGAGCGTTTTGATTGGTTAAAACCACATTCCAACGAAAAGAACAATGACGCACAGCCGCACCCTTAACTACTGTTGCTGATGTGACTTTTATCTGATTTCTCATCGTTGATTTTCGTGAAATCGATATCGCCGCTGTGACGCGCCACTACTAGATAACAGATACTGAATGCGCAGCAAAATATAGTGACAAACACAAAATCTGGCGATGTCATCCGTAAACTACACTTTTCTTCTAAGACTATCGCAGAGCCACGGCCATCAATCGTTACTTCTCTGCCGACTGATAAACTGTCAAACGATGACATTTTGCGATGACGTTTCATGAATGACAAATCGTAGTAAACAAATCGTAGTAAAACAATACCGCGTAGTAATCCCTACGCGTCACGGCCACATCAATCGATGGTTTAATTGGTCGATTTAAATGGGCTGTGCACCCAACAGCCAATGAAAATACTCCGTTGAATGTGGCATGTGTGCTCATATCGAAAAATATGGAACGGGCTAGAAAGCTTGTTTATATGATAAATTAGATTATCAAATAAGACGAAAGTGTAACTTGCACCTTTATGCATTTACGCTGAATGATAAAGCCCATAGATCCACCAAGGTGTGAAGCCCGTTTTTCACGATCAGTTTAATCTGACAGACAAATCTAAAGCAAAAATCTGATGCCGTAGAGCGAATCTGAAAAGCGTTTAGACGATCAGATTACTCTGTGCGATTAATCTGTCAGGCAGATGAAAAATCTGATGGAAAATTTTCTGATAGAAAAATCTGAAGAAAGCATCTGAAAAAGAAATATGGCGTCGTTAGCATTTCCAAATTGGTAATGACGTCATTAGCTTTGCCAATGGTAGCGGCAGACAATATGGCACACCCTCTATGGACAGTATCACAGTCCGCTTTCTGTTTAATTTTATACAGTTGGTTTAACAAATCTTCCTGTCATTCAATTCTGAACCTCTCGTTAAAATCGGCCAACATTCAAAGTGACACGGGCGCATACATGTTGCTGATGACGTCAACGATGATGACGTATTTAGAGATTCGCCTTCAGACATCAGACTTCAGACATCAGACTTCAGGCTTATGACATCAGACTTCAGACTTTATGTTCACACAGTCAGATTTTATCGAATTCACCAAATCTGATCAGATTAATTGGATCATGAAATGCGGGCTTTAGCATATCGTGTTGAATATATTGGGACTAGACTGACTGGAGGTAATTGATGCCTAAGGCAACAGCAACATCTGGTATGATTGGTTAAAATACATTCAGCAGCTTATCAGCCATGAAACACAAGTTTTCTTTCTCGCATAGCAAAAAAAACCCTGCCAAACATAGGATATGGTTGAATCATAGTGATAGTTGGCTTCCACACGTCGCAAGCTTTCATTTGATATGCATATTGATATGGCTAGTGATAAAAACGACAATATTTCATAGACGAAAAGGTGGGCGTGGCACATTATAACGCGAAGCATTAAAAATTCATTCTTCTCAAACCACCCAAGGGTGGCACCTGGTGGATTTGTGATGAGTACACCTCAGAGATACAGAAACAACAATAAAACATTGTATATACTCTAAAACAACCTTCGGTGAAGAATCTTCCAGACTATAATAGCTAAAGTATCGTTTGGGCTATTACAAACTTGCGATACTGTTGACAAATGGACAACAAGATTTCGACAGTATACATTCAATGTTCCTGTAAAGCGATTGTCTTTCATATACTGGCAAACCGGTTTCATCAGAAATTTACCTAAATTACTTTGTAATCTCTAAGTGTCTGGCCATGCAAACGGAAAATCACATTAGATATGAATGTATAGAAGCTGAAACCAGACTTTTCTGTATATGTTGTGTCGATAATGGACCCACACCTCGCTCGTATTTGGATCGATCGATCGATCGCTGAGGTCCCTGACTACCAATTTGTAGAAAACCATACAGGGGAGCTGTTAAATATTTTGAAACTAATTTGACTAATTAGTTTCAAAATATTCAACAAACTGGTTATTAAGTGATAAAGACATAGAATGGACCTTTCCAAGTTTATCTGAACTAAACTGAACTTAACAGTTCAGTTCAGTTCAGTTCAGTTCAGTTCAGTTCGGTTATACATACAGATTTCAAGCACTAATATAGGCAACGCATTCTCGTCCATGCAAAGATATATAATGGATAGGCACATGTTTAGAAGGATAGAGGGGTGTGGGTGGATGGGTGGGGTGGAGGCGGATGCTGGGGTGGCGTGGGGTGGGTGGGGTGTCGCTGCGGTGGTGGGGTGGTAGAGTCGGGAAGTTTGCACCTTAACACACACCTCAATGTTTTCCAACGTGCATACAGTTACGTCTACACAGTTGAACACTCACACACGCACATATGGCGTGCGTTGTGCACGTGCAGCGTGCGTGCGTGAATTAGTATTAAATCAGTGGGATTCCGTTAAAGAAATATCAAATTGAAATATGTTTAAATGGATGAATGGGTGGATGAATGGATGGATGGATGAATGGATGGACGGACGGACGGACGGACGGACGGACGGACGGACGGACGAACGAACGAACGAACGAGCGAACGAACGGACGGACGGACGGGCGAGCGGGCGGGCGGGCGGGCAGGCGGGCGGGCTGGCGGACGAACGAACGAATGAATACACTCGCGGCGCTCTTCAGTTGAGAAGTAAGGTCTAAGCAAATTTTGGTTTGGCTTCTGGAAGCTAGATATCTATCTTCCGTTTCCAGTTATACCATTTTCATAATATGAGCGAGCTAACTTTCCCTCCGTTATAGCTTTAAATCTCAGATTGTGATTTTGTAGTTGAAATGGGCAAATGATAAACTTTAAATGTTTTTAAAAAGATCACGCGGTGGCGCGACTTGCCATCAGTTCACTCATGTGTAATTGCTTTAAAAAAGTAGGATATTACTAATAATGTTTAATTGTGTTGATATCGTGTCTCAATCAATCTTTAGGCATTCCATGGTGGTGTAGTTTAGAAGCCTGTCGCGTCTCTCTCTCTCTCTCTCTCTCTCTCTCTCTCTCTCTCTCTCTCTCTCACCTTTTAATTTATTGTCTACTTTAGTATTTTACAGTCATTGGCTGCTTATAACAATTCTGTAGGGAGAGGGCAAATCTAAAGTCGTGTTCTCATTGGAGAGTTAATCGGCAATAACGCCATATCTCAGTATTGCGCTACGCCGGTTAAGTCTCTAGTGAGAACACTGCCTAAGTTGTAAGAACTTGTGCCCGATCCCATTGTGCAAATTTTACAATAAAATACGTTTAAACAAGTACACATATTGATGCAAGGCATCAATGGTAAATAGCGTGCCTGGAGGTTATTATAATTCTGAGAATAAACTCAACTGTTTCATGAAAAAATGAAGTTATATAAAGGCATACAATAAACACAAAAGAAGGAATATTCCTTGCAAAAAGATATGGGCAGTATTAGCTATGGGCTAGGAAAAGCAGCTTATATTTTTGGTCAGTCCAACAATTTTTCCATCCATCCTCTTTCTTCAGGCCAAACTCCTTAAGAGAGAGAGGAACAGACAAACTTAAGAGCAGCCAGTGATGAGAAAATTGCACTACTGCATCAACAGAGTGTAACAGATCAAATTTGGGTCAATAGGTATCAACAACTTGTAAAGATAAAGAAATCAAGAGAGCTGGCAACCCAGTCAGTAGAAAATCAGCGCAAGAAGCAGTACAGACCATGACACCCATTCAAACATATTTTTTTAAAACATGTAAAGAATATTTTAAACCCAAATCTTGATACCTTCTTAAACAGACGTGAAGAGCTTATTACCCGGAAATATATTGGTGTATTATACACTGCAATGCCAGTGAAATGCACAAAGCAAGTATATTTTTGATGCAATACAGGACCCCGATCTGTACCGACAGATAACCTTTTCAGCAAAGTTAAGTGGCTAGGATAGAACCAATATCGTGAACCTAGTTTTCTCCAACGAAAATGATTTAGTAGAAAACATTCTGACTGAAGACCCAGTGGGAAGCATCGTGATCTGTTTCATTTGGCTATCATATCTATGTTACCTATTAAACGATATCTTTACTGGAAACAGTGACAAACTATTAAATCAAATATTTTTGCTAGACAAAAAGGCCAAAATTGGCCTCAACCGTTGTAATGATGACGATCTTGTTGACCATATGTGCAAATGTTAGGGTATTAGCCTGATAAGTCAGGTTCTACCAGTACACGCGGCTAATAATATGGGATATATAGAAATATTTTCACATTACTATAATACATATTTAGTGGTAGAATTATTACAATATCTCGCACAGCACGAGAACATAGTGAGTTCTACATGGCCTTATGTTCGAAAACTGGCTACAAGGCGTGTAGAGATATTCTGGTACCGAATATAGTACATTATTGGAATTTGACAATGGTGTGCCACTACTAAATTGCATATGACAAAATTACTGTATAGTAAACATTTTTTAAACCTTTGATACTTTATTAGCGTATTCATATACGTATCTAACCATATGGGTGAATCTCTGGGGTCGAACCTATTGCAAACAGTGTGGTACAGAAAATCGTTGATCTGACGGAATTTGCGCCAATTTTCGGTATTGAATTGTGTACTATGAAATTACGTTCCTGTAGAATTGTTTTAAATTCGGAATACAACTAGCATATTTCCTTTAAGTATTTGTGTGTGAAATTCTGGGGGTGAACGTATTGCCATGAAAACCATGAATTATCCTAAGTTTGAGCTTATTTACGTTACGAAATTTTTCAATCTCGCTACGTCGTAAGCTTATGCCTATACCTATCTAAACATATGGGTGATATTCTGGGCCGAACCCATTTTGAGCGATATGTCAGGACATATCGACACCTATCTGAATGTGGTGAATGTGACCCAACCATATTACAATGGGGCCATATGGTGAATATGTAGTAACATATTACCAAATTACTAGATGGTAGAATCGTGCAAAAGCACAGCTATATGTAAAAAATTGATTACAAACTGAGATTCTAATACTGAATATAGTAAATTGTTCGCATTTGACAATTGTCCGTGACCACTAAATTGAATATTACGAAATTACTACGTGGTAGAAATCTCAAGATTCATTAGCGTATTCATATCCCTATCTAACCATATGGGTGAAATTATGTAGCCACACAATTTGCAGACGGTAGGGTATTGAAAACCACAGATCTGCCAACATTGGAACAAATGTATGCGATGAAATTGCATACTACGAAAATACCTCACGTTCGAATTCTTTTAAATTCCCAATGTAACTAGCATATTCAAACTCCTATACGTCTATGTGAGCGAAGTTCTGGAACCGACCATATTACGGAAAGTAGGGTACCGAAAACCATGAATACACCATCATTTAAGCTAAATTTTGCGTATTAAAATTACTATATCTAGAATTTGTTAGATTCGGAATATAACTAGCTTATTAAAGCTCAAGTCTATGTGGGGTCAATTATGGGGCTGAACATACTACAGACAATAGGGCACTGAAAACTGTGGTGGTTTATTAATACAATGAACCTTTCCAGTTTAGCCCATCTCTAGCTAAACTCAACCCATACCACTCTCGAGTTGGGAGCGATGGATTTCTGAACTACCAGACGATAACTTTCAAGAAGACTATACAGGTAAGCCATGGAATATTTTGACACTAAATTGACAGGGTCCAGTTTCTGCATATGGCAGCAACAGCGGCCAGTCAAATTATTTTCAAAATATTCAACAGCATTTTTATTAAACAACAAAACATACAATTCGTACAACGTGTCAGATTATTAAGCATTTAAGATGAACTAAATCGAGTCAGTCATGACGTCATTATTATGACGTTATCCTATGCGTCACTTAATTAATTACGACGTCATATGACGTAATATGATGGATAGACAACCTGAAAACGCCTATTAGCAAGTGGTATTAATTACCCTGGGTCCGTCAGAGGATGAGTGTATTGTATTCGGGTCTATGTGCGTTCTGGATGGCAAGGGTCTACAATCTATAAATACGGGTGCTCTCTTAATACAAGTGGTCCATATTGTGTGGACCACGCATTAACAAGTGGTATTAGCCCTGTAATGCTCAATTTGCTCATGCCAATTTCAATAGAGGGATCCATTTCTAGGTATGCCACGCCTATTTTTAGCTAAGCTCCACCCCTTTTTTGCGTGTTGGAATCGATGTCCATATATACGCTGAAAAATGAATTCCCAGACTTCCAATTTCAAGGTAACTATACAGGTAAACTGATGACTATTTTGAAACTAATTTGACTGGGTGCAACGAAAACCATGAATCGGCCTAAATTTGAGCCGAAATTATTTCATGGTCGATAGTTTTAAATCTCACTACTCCGTAAGCGTATGCTAATACCTATCTAAACAGATGGGTGACATTCTGGGGCCGAACCCATTATGAGCGATATGCCAGGACATACCGACACCTATCTGAATGTGGTGAATGTGAACCAACCATATTATAATGGGGCCATACGGCGAATATGTAACTACCTACGATGAGATTACTTGATGGTATAATTGTGCAAAAACACTAGCTCATATTGAGTTATATACATCCATATATAAAAGAAATTATTATAAATCGAGAACAGACATTCTGATACCGAATATAGTAAATTGTTGGCATTTGACAACTGTCCGTGGCTACTAAATTGAATATTCCGAAATTACTACGTGGTAGAAAACTCAAGATTCATTAGCGTGTTCATATCGCTATCTAACCATATCGGTGAAATTATGTGGCCAAACCTATTGCAGACAGGTAATTGTATTGCATTGAAAACCCGCAGATCTGCCAAAATTGAAACGAATTTACGCGATGAAATCGTATACTACGAAATTACTTCACGGTCGAATTTTTTTAAATTCCCAATATAACTATCGTATTCAAATCCCTCTACGTCTATGTGAGCGAAGTTCTGGAGCCGACCATATGACATACAGACAGTAGGGCACCGAAAAGCACGAAAACCCCAACATTTAAGCCAATTTTTGCCTAATAAATTTATTTCATCTACAATTTGTTAGATTCGGAATATACCTAGTATATTAAGGCTCAAGTCTATGTAGGTGAAATTATGGGGCTAAACGTACTACAGACAATAGGGCACTGAAAACTGTGAATCACCGGAAATCTAGCAAATTTTCGGTATGAAATTGTGCACTACGAAATTACTTCATGGTAAAGATTTTTAACCTCAATCCATTAATTCACTAGCGTATTGATATACCTATCTAACTAAATGGTTGAAATTCTGTGGCCGAATTTCCTGTAAAACTTCTTAACGTAGCACATGCATAGGCCTACACTTTCGGTTGATTTCTGTATTCAACAATCTGCTACAATATCATTGACAGCAGTTTTGACTGGAAATTTGGAACATTGGTAGTCTATCAATACTGCTACATAATTACATTGGCCCTACATGGATTTATTCCCACGGATGGATTAAAGACAAAAGGATACTACTGATAATCACACATCCATCATTCATTCGTATCCCGCGAGTTCTCTTTCGATACGAGATCGAGAAATGTATCTCGTATGTAGGGGCCTATTGAGTAGCCATTGATTTCACGATCCAGTGTTGCTTTTACAGTCTGCTACGGAGATAGACTGGGTCCAGGTCTGTCTGGTATCCGAAGTTGAGTCTGTCTAACAGTCTAGTCGTTGTGATAACGTAAGAAGATGACCGGTCATTACATTAGAGGTGTAGTTTCGAAGAAGCCAAGCCTTTATTTTTAGATGGATCCATTATTGTTAGCGAACTCTGTCTACTTTTTCGCCCTCTACAATATTATTATGCACGTATTTCTTTTGAATTTACCACACACATAGTACGCCTCAAGACTGTCCGTAACAAGTCTGTAATTTTTACCCTATCTCGAATGCAACAAATGTGAATCATACTATAATACAATACGAGAAAGGTTAAACAGACATGGTACATCATCGTCGTCCTCATAATTTATTAACCCTGTATTACCTAAATTGAGTCAAGAATATGAAAAAAATTATTTGGTTATTGAGTGTCTATTTGCAGGCCAATAGACGACTGTTTTGAAGAGTTACTATTGGAATGACTGGCTCAATTATCGAGCCAGTCATTTCAGTGGTGGATTTTCAAAAACGATCCCTTGACCTGCACATTAACATCCTCAAGATCACTGTATGTATGCTGAATAATGAATTCCCAGACTTCCAATTTCAAGGTAACTATACAGGTAAGCTGATGACTATTTTGAAACTAATTTGACTGGGTGCTTTTAAAGGTGTGGCCGCAACAACGCCAGGTCAAATTAGTTTCAAAATATTCAACACGATGTTGATTAAACAGTAAAGACATACAATTCGTACATTTGCCGGACTATTCAATGTTCATGACTGAGCTCGATACTCCATTCATTTACACATTTTGGATTGTGACGTCAGCCTGTATATGAAGTAATTGATTATGACGTCATATCCTCCAGTTACAGATCGAACCCAGCCATTATCATAGAAAATGACTGTTGAATAAATAGCAAAGACATACAATTCGAACAGCGTCTAGTCAAATTAGTTTCAAAATATTCAACAGCATGTTGATTAAATAGTAAAGACGTGCAATTCGCATACTTGACTGGCTATTCAATGTTCCTGGTGGAGCTAGATACGTCATTCATTACACATTTTGATTGTGACGTCCAGCTACATCTGACCTAAATAATTATGACGTCATATACAGAAAAATCCATTATCATAGAAAATGTCCTATGTCTAATTGCCGTCCAAGAGACCATTGTGGTTTTTCTTTTGCAATTTAATACTGGAATTATAGGATCGGTTATCCAACCAGTCATTCCAGTGGTAAACTTTCAAAACAAGTTCTCCGGTGAGTAGCTAATGCAAATGGACATTTCTCACGATCACCGCAAGAAGCCATTTGTGGTCAGTTTGATAGAGTGCTAAAGTGGACATATAAGTTCCGTTGGCTGTTTATTAAAATAATTAAGCGGTCATCGCCGCGCAAACTCTATTACAGTCGGACCAGAACAAATAAGAGAACTCGCCATGAATCACGCGCATGAAGATAATAATTATGAGCTATCCAGCAATCTAAAATAGAGCCGTGTCTTAGCGCCGAGAATTATTAGATCTCGTATCGATGGAGATCTCGCGAGACACAGCCCCACAATCCCCTGCGCGAAATGTCCACGCCAATAGGCAATTCTAGCCAGCAATACATAGAAGCGTGACCGCTGGAGCGGGCACGCAATAAAAAAATCTAAACTCGGTAAAAGAACTAAAGAGACACACCAAATTAATAAACAATATTGGCCGTTTAAAGATACACTGTTACAGCTACCCGCGTTACCTGAAACCTAGGGATGCTAATCGCATATCAAATGTTGTAGTGCCATAATAGATTATAGTTTATAGATTCCATATCATTTATATCATGTCACATTCCCTTATCTGTACCACAATAATCTGCTTTGTAATATCGCGTAAAAATTGAACAGCAGTCGAAACTAGGTAGTCGCTTCAAGCGATAATGTGTGATGCCATGTGTGTGCCAGTGAATTGCATTCTTTATTATGTAATACTCATCTCGTTGAATATTTTGAAACTATATGGCAGCAACAACTTTCAATCAAAATGGTTTCAAGATATTTAACACCTTACCTGTATGATTGCTTTGATATCACATTGGCAACCGTGTTTGTTATAGACAGGTTCCTTGAAACTCGATAGACATCAAGATTCTACTCAGATTTGAACACTTATAGTGTGTGTTATATTATAAGATGTGTGGGTTTTCAGATGACTTGATTTTCACACATTAGGTGTGTGTATGAGTGTATGTGTGCGTGCGTGCGTGGGTGCGAGGGTGCGTGCGTGCGTGCGTGCGTGCGTGCGTGCTTGCGTGCGTGCGTGCGTGTGTGTTGGAAGGGGGTGGGTGGGTGAGTCTGGGTTGGGGTGGAACGGGAGACCTATGACCTCTGCCATATAAATTTTTTACCTTAAGTACAAATGCACTGATCCTTGAGGCCCCCCCCCCCCCGGGAATCCACCCACCAGTATATCCACACCTCACCCCGCCCGCCGCACACCCGGCTACTCCAGGGCCCC
Source organism: Chaetoderma sp. LZ-2023a (assembly GCA_034401795.1). Taxonomy (NCBI): domain Eukaryota; kingdom Metazoa; phylum Mollusca; class Caudofoveata; order Chaetodermatida; family Chaetodermatidae; genus Chaetoderma; species Chaetoderma sp. LZ-2023a. The sequence goes on from CM067373.1 coordinate 154,608,934, forward strand.
ACCTACCCTTAAACCGGGCATGTTCAAATGATGTGATGTAGAAGGATGGACGGATCTGATCAGACTCATAGGCGTAGTAAGAGGGTGGCTGGGGTGTTCGTGGGAGGGGCAAGAAGGGGCAATAGTCCCCTCTACTTTTGGATCTGGGGTGGATAAGGATATGAGTTTTCCCCCATACTTTTTGAGTGTCTAAACGTGAAATTCCAAATTGAAACCCAAAATATGCAGAAGATGCCATCTCAGACCATCTAAATTTCCAAAACAAAATTCGAGAGGTAGCCCTCGGAGCCCGCCCCCCCCCCCCCACACACACACACATCTCCCGGACTTCGGATGGCTTTGCTCCTTCCCTGTTTGGACACCTTGCTACTCCTATGAGACTGGACACCTCAGAGCTTAAATACGTCTCATGGTTGGCGAAAGAAACCCTGATAATGCAGATTACTGGGCTGGTCTTGGTCGTGTAATGGGCCGTTAACGGTCATTTGTTTTTAATTTATGGACCTTTCCAGCTTTAGCTATGCCCCGCCCATCACTAGCTAAGCTCCACCCCCACCTCGCTCGTGGTGAGATCGATCGATCCCTGAACTCCCTGACTATCAATTTCCAGAAAACTACACAGGTAAGCTGTTAAATACTTTGAAACTAATTTGACTGGGCGCTATTGCTGTCTGTGGCAGTATCAGCGTTCGGTCAAATTAGTTTCAAAATGTTCAACAGAATGTTTGTTAAATAGTACAGACATACAATTCGTACAACGTGTCGGGCTATTAAGCGCTAAAGACGGACTATTTCGAATCATTCTCGCATACAATATACCGCGCTACTATGGTAACCTCTCGTGTGTCAACTTAACCCTTTAACTGACCAAAAAATTACTTTTCAGGTATGGCTATTTGAAAGGCCGAGAGAAGAGTATTTTTTAATATTTACCACTAGAATGACTGGCTCGGTAACCGAGCCAGTCATTCTAGTGGTAAATTTTCAATAAAAGTCTTCTCTCGGCTTGGAGATAGACACTGGCTAAGTAAAAATCTTTAATTGTCCTTATCAGTAAGCCCTTTAATGGCCAAGCCGGCGAAAAAGATCCAGTGGTCAATTTACAAAAATAGTCTTCTAAAATTCAAATATCTTGAAAAATATTGACCATCAAATATATCAAGTAGTATTTTGAGCGCTTTGAGGCGCTGTTAACACAAGAGCCGTTAAGCATGATTCTCGGAAATGGTCGGAATAGTTTAGAGGTTGTATCTGACACCAAATCATAAACAGATCATAACAATAAGCAAACAACTTTGATCCGTGGTATCGCTGAGGAATAACACCCGGGTTAATGATGAAGGTGCGAGGTGGGTATGCATTAGTGAAAATCCCTGATAACGCGGGTTACTTGGCAGTACTAGGTCAGTACTGGCCAAGTACCGGCCCATCAACCCGCGTTATTATGGTCAAGAACGAGAACATAATCATGGGCGAAGCCAGCACAGCGATTGTCAATATACAGGCAGTAGAGCGTTCACCTACAAACGGATTTACTGACAAAGGAGTCCCGCTACGTGCTGTGTCACAGAAAACAGATCATTTCATTAATTTCTTCCGTGAATCAGTTTCGTTGGCCAAGAAAACACGCTCGTAATACGCAACCTGTGTAGCGCTGATGCTATTACGAATATCACAACTATATGCATCTCCAAAGGTAGTTCTAGACATGTTTGATGCCTGCCACCTGCAAACACCTTCGTAGGAATACTCTCAACCAACATCGCTGACGTGAGAGTATATTCTACAATGATACTGTATACACGATGTGCAATAGGGACTATATGGTCATGTAATTGTTTTCAAAACAAAGCGGGCTCAGAGTTAAACTCAATGGAAATTGTAGTCTGCGGAAATTTAGCAGACAACAGTTAAGGCACTTGTCACTGCTTGAGCGCTTGGTGTGTGATGCCGCGTTACGAAACACGGGGTATCTAAACAATACACACACAAATAAAATCATCCTGTATATATACACCAGCACCCAGTCCACATGCATTCCCGGTGACATTAATATTCTATGATTACGCTAATAGTTGGCACATATTTTCATCATTGACACGGTCAAGAGATAATGTGTCTACATTATCAATATATGTATCTGTCTGCACATATCATACATGGACGTCCGCGTGGGGACAAGGGGACACGTACCCCCGCACACGAATGCACGCACACACACCACACCACACCCCGACACTCCTACCCAGCCCCACCCCTTTGATCAGGATAAAGATAACATTGTTTTTGCACTCACCTTATATGGATGTAGAGTCGATTTCACAGCCAAACCAGGGGATGGCCTCAGATCATGTCTAGATTTCCGGGGGCCCCACGACACCCCACAGGACAACATCCTCCTCCTTCAGCACCCCCCCCCCCCGCCCTGAGAAGGGGATGTCATCGCTCATAGGACCACCCATATGTTTCCATCCCACCCCCCTCTGGAAAATTTCCTGCGGTCACCCATGACGTCGTACACAGCTCGAACGAGCCTGTACCTAACTGGATCATCACGTGTGTAGGCCACAAAGAGTCATTGCTGACATTTCTATAAGGAGCCAAAAGCTCGTCTGGGTCATGGCGCTTTACACGTCACGACAGTCTCACTTACATTATCCTCCCGGTAGCTTTGGATGGAGGGTGAACGACGTAAAGGATGCCAAGAGAAGGAGCTGGACAGTCATTAGATGAAGTTCTCTTAGCATGCGAGCCCTAGTGACACAACAACCCCACCAGAACCGATTGACGACCTAAATAGTGTTTGCGTCAAGTCGCATGCACCTCCACCGAGCGTCAAGTCGCATGCACCTCCAGCGACGATCTACGACCATGGAACTGATGTAAGGCAGTGTGAGAGGTATAAACCTTATAAACTTCTTTTGTGTCAAATTAACCCTTTAATGGTCAACTTGGTAAAATAACGGCCTCTGCAGTGATCTTGAGAAATGTCCATTTGCAGGCTAAGAGAAGAACATTTTTGACAATTTACCACTGGAATGGCTGGCTCTGTAACCGAGCCAGTCATTCCAGTGGTAAATTGTGTAACAATTTGCAACATAATTTTTTTTAATCGTATTTGGCAAATTTCCAGCAGTTTCGTGTTTTCGAAGCCCCAGATTTAGGACGCGTATAGTATAAGTTGTACAACCCTAGACTCGCCTAAGACACTGGCTAAGCAGAAAATTGAATTTTCTTGACCATTACACTTTTGATGAATGTCCGTTTGAAGGATAAAAGAAATCAATTTATTTGTAAATCGTCGCTTTAAATTTACAAAAATACACGTTGGCTGCAAAAATCAAAATTTCCTTGAAAAGTAATGGCAATTAAATGGATAATTGAAATAATAGTATTTGAGCTCTTTAATGCGCTGTTGACACAAGAGGGTTAAGGTCCATAAAGGGATACTTGTGTTACGGATAAGTTTGGCCATGTGCTAAGGATGCCAGAAGACACAGCACAGAGATACCTACTCGGAGCCGGCAAATACAAAGCCAGGAGAGGACGTCATTGCGTGAATCTGCTAAGCATGCTACGTGGTGAACTCAAGAAAGCAGGATTAGGTACACTCACGTCAGGAATGGGCCTGAGGAAGCTAGGGATTTCGGCTGAGGGCAAGCCACGGTGGGAAAAAGCGAAGAAGGACGGATTGCTCGGTGGTGGGGGAGGGGGTAAATGTTTCGAGCGATCCGTATTTGAGGATATAGGCTAGTAGAATAATATCTGACTATTGACCTCGAACGTTACGTATCAGTATTTCTCGTGTGTCAAAAGCGCATCAACGCACTCAAACTGCTCCTTATAATGATAAAGTATTTAATGGTCAGAGTTTTTCAAAAATTTGGAATTTTTGCTCAGTGAACGCCCATTTGAAGGACAAGAGCAGACTACTTTTGTACATTTACCATTGCGTATTAATGAGTTATCGACCGTAGACTATACTTATAAATATGGATACGATATATAATATCGGCGTTGTGTCTGGACATATTTATAAGTATATCCTAAGGGTGATAACCCATACAGACCAGAAATGACAAATTCCTTTTAATGTGAGGTACATTTTGTTGGATATTTTGAAACTAATTTGACTGGGTACGATGATGTAAGAGGTTCTAATCGAATTAGTTTCAAATTATCTAACAGGTTTCCAGTATAGCTTTCTTGAAATTAAGATACTGCCAGACCACCCGCCCGGACGGACGCCGCTATTACATAATAACCCGCCAAATTTCTTGGCGGGTGTAAACATCGCTGAAAACCATATGCATGTGTACATATTATATATTACCCAGAGTTCACCCACTACTGGGGATTCTTATCAGTAGCCAGGTGCGAAAACGTGAAGTCATGCAGCCTATCAGATTTACATACATAAGAGGCAGTATTCCGGCGACTATACTGTTTAGAGCTCATTCGCTATGATATGCAAATAAACTAAGCATTATTCATTATTTTCTAAATGTCTCGGAGTTCGGAGGAGTTGGAATAGTCTGAGAGAGAATAAATACTCAATTTATACCAAGTTTGGAATGGATATTTATCCTGGATGCAATAGAGCGTAATTATAATCAAATTTATTTCATTCTTGAGTCCTCAGTTGGTGGTTTTTCTGTATTTTATTTGAAGAAATCTTGATATTTGGTGCTTGCTAGACGTCTTACAGAGGAGGCATAAAATGAATGTTGACAGATTTAGATTTGAATGGCTCTTTTATTACGGTTGAATTCGGGTTAGTTGTCGAGTTACTCCGCTTACCTCATTCACATTTCAGAACGACGAACGTATAATCGGACAACTGTTTCACCGTTCGTATACTCACAAGATCACCTTCGATACGAGACCAAGAAAAGTATTTCGTATGTATTGCGTATCCATTGGCGACACAAGGACACGAGCACTACTCTCTTCATAGCAGACAATATTAATTTACGTAAAACGACATGATATAAAGCCTATAGTAGTCTGTATGATAAGTAGTTAACAGAAAAATAATCCCTCTGAATTCGTCGTAAAATTCAAATATGTCTGGCACAAAATCAGGTCAATTATTGCGTAGATGCCGATATCACACGAACCACTGGGTGGATCGAGTCAATTTTAATGTCTGTATCAAGATAGTGATACAGAGGTTAAAATGATACCAAAATCAACACGATCCACAGTGTTACTTCTACTGTACTCTACGGAGATAGACTGGGTTCCAATCTGTCTGGTATCCGAAGTTGAGGCTGTGTAATGGTCTAGTCGTTGTGATGACGTAATAAGATGGCCGGTCACTACATTAGAGGTGTATTCTCGAAGAAGCCATGCCTATATTTTTAGATTGCAGTATCAAGTGGTACAAATTGTCTGACTCCCGCGTGGGATTATCAAATTATACTCTGAATTCAGTCATTTAAACCTTGTGTTTATATCGTACTAGATGCATCCGATTGCAAATTATGACCCATTGTTATCAATGAATTACTTAGGGATATTTTTAATACAGTTAAAAGCTGTGTATAGTGGGCACCTGCTTTTGGTGCCAAAAGATGGTCGTTCTTTAAAAAGGGTGGTCGTAACAGCATCTGTCTTAATGCACTGTCATCTTTTGGCTCCAATAGCTATTTACATTAGTGAATGATTTATCTTAAAGGTGCGTATTCACACCACAATGCTTGAAAATAAAATGGTTAAAAGTGTATTCTTTTATAGGCTTAAATTATGTGTCCATATGTAATGAAACGAAATAAATCTTAACATATGATGATTTCATTCAGTATAAATTAATATAACTTTTTAAGTTGCGAAATTGAAATAGAGGCTCGTTGTCCCTTACATACAAGTGGCATGAACTGTGGGGAGCTGAACAGACTTGTTACCAAGCTTTTTAGATGTAGCGTTGATCTCAATCACTCACCGATCAGCTTATTTCATTGAGATTTGTGCTTTGAATTGCCACTTCCAGCAGAAGAGCACCAGCAATACAAGTATATCGGTGTCATCAGTCACTACTTGGGTGTGCTTGTGTCCTTGTATGATAAGTACCTTCACATAGCTGATAACGTCGCAGCCAGCTTCTTCGTGCATGTACACACAGTTCTCTTCCCCACGAGATACACATTTTGGGCATAATTTTCAGTAGGATTGCTTTGAGTGATCGCGATAGATTATTAAAAATATAATCGCGATTACTCGATTAATCAGCTTGGATATAAATTACCAAGACATAACAACAAAAGAATATCAGTGACGAAAAGTACAATGGTGCAATCTTTTCACAAACCACTGGGTGGAATTAAATCAAATTTGGTATGTAGGTTACCCATATGATTCCGCTTTGCAAGACAATATTTAGATTTGGCTCCGCCCTCAGGGAGGCGTGGCGGGGGGGGGGGGGGGGGGGAGGCGTCAAATCAGTTGTAACGCAACACATCTGAAATCGTTAGATGGAACTCAACTAAATTTGAAATCTAACTAACCCATATGATTGTGGAGTGCAAGAGACCATTTAGATTTGGCTCCCCATCAAAGAGATGGGAGGGGTCAATAGGCCACATTTTAACCTGCGGAAATTGATTGTAACGCAACTCCAACCGTTGGACAGAATTCAACCAAATTTGGTCTATGGATTACCCATATCAATGTGAAGCACATGAGGCATTTACATTTGTCCCTGTCCCCAGGGCTGGGTGAGGGGTGGGGTCAAAACACAAAAATATTGATTGTAATGCAAGTCCTCTATCACTGTTTGGCGGAATTCAACAAAATTTGGTATGTGAGTTATCCATATGATCGTGTAGTGCAAAATGACATTTACATTTCCCTCTGCCCCTGGGGTGGGTTGTAGGGTGTGTCAAAATTTCAAAGCAGTGAACGTGGGGATTTTCGATGACGTGTTATCGACCGATCAATCTAGTTATAGTTGAAATGACATCATGATTGTAAATAAAGGAGCATGACTGATGAATTGGTGCTTAACTTTATTTCCCATACCCCTGAAAAGTTGTTGTTTTCAAGGGTCATATGCGGTATTTTTAAAATGACTGTTTTAAAAATGCTAAATGATGACAGCGTGGCATCATGAAATCTCTTATTCAGAATAGACTAAATGACCGAAACCTATAAAAAAAAATATATGTACCCTACTTCCGGGTTACGCTAATTTTATACAACTTGCAACTGGACTAAAAAGGATCTGCACCTTTGGGGTCAACGTTCAAAGGTCAGGGTAGTGGTGATCAAATTAAGGAAATTAATTACTTTTACTTCTTGGCATAGCTCCTCTTCCGCTACTATTTAGTAGAGTTATCTGGAATTTTGAAAACCCAACACAACTGTTTTGGTAACCGTGACCTTGACCTCTGGACCACTGAATTAAAATGTTTGTTCAGACCAGCCTAGGGGAACATATGCTATGTTTGGTGAAGATCTTAAGAGTTATCCTCTGGAAGCAACATTGACCATTGGCATTTCTTTGCACACCAAATGACGACAGGCCAAGTTTTATGACGATCCTTCAGTAGAACTTTAGTTATCATTCGGAAACACAAACCAATTTCATTAATTGGGGTTGGGTGGGAGGCGGGAACTGTGACATTGACTTTGAACTTTTGACACCAAAATTAATATGGGTTTCGTGCCGGCAAGGACAATGCACACACAAGACTGGTGACGATTTCGTTCATAGTCAACATAGGGATTTGAAGGCATGGATGGGCAAACTGATTAAAAGAAAACTCAACTTAGCTTATGCTAACCAATCAGGTGATAGGATTTGCCACCCATAATCCATCACTGACATTTCCGCTTCCTATTGATCTGACAACGAAAGATATTCAGACTTTAGTAGCTAAATGTTGATCAATTTCTACAGCCTATGACGACTGTCATGATTTAGTTTTCAACCAATCAGAAAATCCTAATGTGTCTACCTCTGTCTAAGCGCTCAGTTACAGAGGTGCCAGCTACAGTTTGGCAATGTGGTATAAAAGCAAGCATACAGGTACGTTGTTGAATATTGTGAAACTAATTTGTTTGGAAGTCAATTTAGTTTCAAAATATTCAACAAAATGAGTATTATACAATAAAGAATGTAATGCATTGACACTTCCATGACATCATACGCTATCGCTTGAGGAGACAAAATGGTTGCGATCATTCTTCAACATTAACACAGTATTACAAAGCAGATAAATGTGATACAGATAATGTGACAGGATTTGACGGATATGGAATCTAGAAACCATAAACTATGATTACAATACAACATTTGAGATGCGATTAGCATCCATTTAATGGGCAAACAAATAAATGAACGAATATGCAAATGAAATGTTATATACACCTATATATGTATATGGGGGTATGTGAGGTTAGGGGTAGTGTATAATAAGTTTAACAATATTAATTTATATATTATAGACATCTTTAGTAATTTTTTATTTACAGGAATGAGTAACAATGGCGTGTACAAATTTAAATATCTAAACATACAATGTGATGTGTCCCATTCAGAACTGGTGCTAAACATTACGTTCTATAATTAATCAATATTGGTCCGCTGAAGTCATATCCAGCCTGGATGATGCACGATGGGTATTCGTAAATGCTTTCCTCAGTTGCTAACGACGTCATCGAAGTGTTGTTAAATTACTAGCTAACCTCTAACACGAAATACCAGCTACAATAATCATATACATATATGCATAATGCTTGCAACTCAGATGTCAATACTGCGTCAATAATTACGAAACTGGTGTACTTTTTTAGACAATTTTGGTGGACGATGTTGCTATTTATGACAGCAACGCCTTCCACAAAATTTCATAGGAAATATCCACTAGTTAATCTTTTAACTTAATTTTAAATTTTAAATTTTGAGATCAAATTGGTAGGCTAATGGTTAATCATATGCTGGATATATTAAAACCAATTTCATCAGATGGCGCTGCTGCTTAATGCGTTGAACCCGGAAAACCAAATCACTAAAATCACAATTTTATAAATATTCTGTTGAGTATTTTGAAACTAATTTGACTGACAGCAACAGCTTCGTATAAAATTAGTCTCAAACTATTCAACAGATTACCTGCATGCTTACCTTAAATTTCAATTTCTGGGAATTCAGGGTTCAAAGGTCAAAGGAAGCATCAACTTCCAGTCAAAATATAATTGTAAGATATTCAACATTTTACACGTATGAACGATTTAAAATTATCATTTTAATTTTTGATTTTAGATAGCGGTAGCATACCACAGAGGCCTGCTTAAGTAGTAAATGTTAAATTAGACCTATGCATACTAGTTAGTTAGAAACTCTAGAAAGTCTTGCTGGTGACTTTCACTAATTTCGAATTTAACAACAATGATCGAATACTCATTTAATATCGACACAACTATAGGATGAAAACACTATTCGAAATTACCATTGCTGATGACTGCTGATGCAGTCCGTACCGAGTTGTCTTTTCTAGAAATCTGTAGACGTCACGCAAATGCCACGGCCAGTTCAAACACCTATTACGTCATCATTATTTACTAGTCATCATCTTGACGAATTCTGAATAATAATAATAATAATAATAATAATAATAATAATAATAATAATAATAATAATAACTAGAACACATTTACCGAAGTAACTAAATCTGTGATGACTGGGCATTAAGGACTATTATAAGCCTTCTTCTCACATGATCATTGAACATGTCTGATGCTGATCTGATAAAAAGTGTTGACGCAGTTCAAAAATCCATAGTTGAAATCCCCATAGTTTTACACAGGGTTTGATAAAGCTGATTTCTTGAAAACCAATAGCCTTGACCCTAAAGTATAAACTAATGTGTCCTGATTTGCTGTAGTGAAATTTTACCAAAATCAAGAAAAAGGCCATTAAATGTCAAATAAAGGTGACATTAATGAATTAAAGAAACTGACAAATTTTAGGTTTTTGCATGAATTATCTCCCTTTACCTGTTGAAGTTGATTGAGTCAATAATTTCTTCTTTATTTGACATTTGATGGCCTTTCCCTTAATTTTGGGTCGGATGTGTGACTACGGATTCTGAAAGAATGTTAAGTTTCAACATGATCTGCAGAAACCTTAAGGGGAGTCACTATGAGAATATCACAAATTGTACTCAATGGACCAGAAAATATGTAGGTGTCAGATGCGGGTTAACAGATGCTAGAAGTCTTAAGTTTCCCCATGATTTGCAAGAAACTCCAGGATGAGTTGCTGTCCGAATAGCACTCCCTTACATTTCCAATTGGATTTTTTGGACAAGAAAACGTGGAATTCTCTGGACAAGATCCAATTTCTGTAGATGATCTATACATGCATTGTGCGTACTAGAAATGTACCAAGTTTAGATTTGATATTTCCAAAACTGGGTCATTTATCACCAAATCGATTTCCAATACATTCCCTATCGACATATTTGTCTACGATATAAAAATCTCAATATCTCATGAACCGTTCGGGATATCAGAGTTGTGTAAATGGTGTCTGAGAGGCAATTCCACCACGGATTAGGCGATCTAAAGTGCTGAAACAACCCGGCCATAATTCAGTTATCTATCAGCATATCAAGGAAATATTGTTTAGTGTGCAGATTTGCAATAATAGAAATGTTAATATGCTCACTAACGATTTTATTTTAGTAAGCAATAGTAGCCTCTGGTATCTAAGGATGTCAAAAACGTCAACCCTCTGACAGGGACAGAAGTAAGAATTCTCATGATGTCAAATAACTGTTTTTATTCAGCATTTTCTCAAAAACTGATCACTGAACTGGAAAGATGTTTGGGTCACCTAGCATGTCAACAGATCCTAGAAATACGTTACGTTTCAAGATGATCTGGTAAAAATCCCAGTAGCAGTCGCTGACCGAATATTGCCCTATGGGTGGGAACAAAAATGCAGCTCTGAAAGGTTAACATGTTCGCCAATGATGTTATTTTATTAATCAATAGTAGTATAATGTACATATCAAGCATCTGACCAACTTAGAAATATGAATTATTTTGATTCCAAAAAATTGGGCGTATGCCGAATTTTCTAAAAAACGGGTCACCGGGCCCAAAAATAATTTTGGATGGAGATGCGGATCAACACATGCTAGAAGTCTCGCAAGTTTCAAGATGATTGAGGAAAAACTCTATGAGCAGTCAGTATCCGAATATTGCTCTCATACATTTCCGATGGTGGGCACGGCAATGCAGAGCTCTGAATGGTTAACATGTTCGCTAACGATTTTATTTTATTAATCAATAGTAGTATAACACATCTTCGTATATGCCAAATTTCAACCATCTGATAGCCCTAGCAATATGAAGTATCTTGATTCCAAAAAATTCGGCTTATGTCGGGTTTTCTCCAAATTTGTTCACAGTATCCAAAAGATATTTGGGTGGAGATGCGGATCAACACATGCTAGAAGTCTGTGATGTTTCAAGATGCTTGACGAAAAACTTTAGGCGTAGACCCTGTCCGTATATTGCTCGTACACATTTCCTATGGGACTTTTTGCCCGCGGAAATGCGGATATCTCGGAAACCATACACCCAAGCGAGAAGAAAAGTAATAGAAAACTAGATCCCAAGGGGTAATCAGATCAAAACTGTAGGAGGAGATAGGTTGCGAAAATCTTTGAGAATAATAATAATAATAATAATAATAATAATAATAATAATAATAATAATAATAATAAGAATAAACATCCTGAGAAAAAACAATAATCTGCAATAGATCGCAGATTAATAATAATAATAATAATAATAATAATAATAATAATAATAATAATAATAATAATTTGCAGTTTATTCGTGTTCTTTCTCTGACTTTCTGATCAAGTCAAAGATCGGCAATGGTAAATTTATGGGAACATACATACGTGTGCTAAAATTTGAGTCAGTCAGTTTAGTGGTTTTCGAGAGAAAAAAAAGTTGAGAAAGAGACAGACAGACAGACAGATAGATAGATATAGATAGATAGATAGATAGATAGATAGATAGACAAACATATGGACCAAACTGACATACCATCTTTCAACTACATGATCGTGGCAACAATAATAGTACAACTGTACATTCTTTGCAATTAACCTTTCCAGATCCATCATCAGACCTTGTATGACGTCATAATCAACTCAGCGCGTGTATGATGATGTCATAATCATTGCGTCACAAAGGGTTCCATATAGACCGTCATCAAATCTCAAATGGTCCGACACGTTGTATGAATTGTATGTCTTTGTAATTCTTTGCTATTTAATAAACATGCTGTTGAATATTTTGAAACTAATTTGACTGGGCGCTGTTGCTGCCTTAGGCAGCAACAGCACCGAGTCAAATTAGTTTCAAAATATTCAACAGCGTACCTGTGTAGTTTTTTTTGGAAATTGATAGTCAGGGTGTTCAGAGAGCGATCGATCGATCCCAGCACGCGCGAGGTGTGGGTGGAGCTTAGATAGAGACGGGCGGGGCATAGCTAAAACCGGAACGGTCCATTCATCATGTTTGTAAAGGAGAATTCCAGTTTATTCATCAATCATATGACGTCATAACCAACTACCTGGCGTGTAGGATAACGTCATAATTAATTACGTCATGAATGAATAGCTAAGCTCGTCATGAGCACGAAATTGATGACGGACTAAGAGTTGTACGAATTGGTTGTTTTTATTATTTAACAAACATTCCATTGAATATTTTGTAACTTATTTGTTTGGGCGCTGTTGCTGCTATATGCAGCAAAAACAGCGTCCACATTAACCTCAGCGCAATCAGACATGGCTAACAGCCAACTGCTTTTCATCCATGGCTCCGTCACCTATGAGTAAGGCCACCAGTACTATTCACAAAGACTTCATCGAGACAATCAGTGTTTTTAAAATTACCTCAGTCCATACATTACTTTAAGATTAAAGGTATTCAATTAATTCTAGTTATTTATCTGACTCTCGTGAATTTGATATATTTCTCCACTAAAATATTGGTCAATATATAGCAAAGTTTCAGCAATTTTACATTAACTGAAAACTAATTTTCATGCAGATATTAACTTATTTTTAATCCAAATGACGTAATTCCGGAATATTTTACACATAATTATGTTAGACAGCATAATTACATAATATTATATTTTCAATGCGCTAAATTGATTCTTTGGTATCATATTTCTATCCACTTATAATACATTTATAGGGTATAAAACCAATCATTTAGGAGATACAGAGCTGTCAAATTTAGTGTTGTCCGCCATTTTGGATTTTGCTAAATTATCTTCTTTCCCGGTGGCAGATTTTGTCGGATTTTGGATATAATGTTCAATGTGGCGGTATAACTAATATAAAACAAAAAAAATCCTTTGTGTGGGATTTTTCTCATAAGAAAAGGGAGAGAACTCACGAACATGCATCTCGCCTGAAACATAAATATGCCAAGAAGGTTAACTGCTCTTTGCATATATATATATATATATATATATATATATATATATATATATATATATATATATATATATATATATATATATATATATATATATATATATATATATATATATATATATATATATATATTAGCCTGGGAATGAGCATGAATATATAAGATGAATGAACATGAAATATAAACATAATGCAAAAAACTCTCAATCTTGAATTACCTCATGATATTTGGATTCCACACGTGGCGCCACCAACCATTCACTTGTCCGGCCATCAGTTACACAATTTGGTTGACATCCTCTCCCTCGACCATGTCTGCTTCTTAATTCTTTCTTACAAATGCCAAAAAAGGGAGAAGGGTAGAGTGGTCGTATAACTATCGTTTCAAAACAGCTAAAGCGAGTGGATTGGCGGAGTCTGACACATCCCTCATATAGTAATCCGTGAAAGAGGACTCACAGTGCCATTGTGCAACAGCCATGATGTCCTCTAACGGAACACCACTGTAAAGGTTCGGTCGAGGCGGTTATTCCTCTAACATCATGTACCCTTGCGCATTGCACCTGGTGCCCAGTCGCAATCTCATGGGTAGTCTGAATGCATTCGACTACCCAACGAGAGATAGAATCCATGGATGCGGTGCCACATGGCTTCTTATGGCAGATCCACAGATGTCTATCATTCGACCGTAACGAGTCTGTCCATTTCTTGTACTTAGTCAAAGCACGGACTGGGCACCAGACACTGGCATCACGATCAAACCTAGTTAGTTTCGGTATAATGATCGGTTTGCCGGGATATCTCAAAGATTGATTCTTTGACATAAACTCTGCTCTTGGCAGTAGACGCAGACCCTCTCCGGAGACAATAAATCAGTCCCTCTCTGCTGAAAGTGCATGGATCTCACTGCGCCTTCTAGCTAAGGAAGCTGCCAATAGAAAGACCGCCTTTAGAGTCAAATGCTTTAGACTAGCTGAACGCAACAGTTCGAAAGGGTGCTTGGCCAGTACATTAAGCACCAAAGATAGATTCCAGGCTGGAATGACTACCGGTTGTCTCGGTCGGAGATTGCTCATTCCCTTCACCATCACATTCAACTGGGCAACCTCTGGACTATCCCTGTTGGCTAGACAAGGGATAACTGATGCCAAAGCTTGTATCCAGCAATTGTCACAGGAGCTAGTCCTGAAAAGAACAGCTCACAGAGAAAGTCTGCTATTTGCTGAATAATGGATTGAAATGTATCAATACCTTTTTCTTCACACCAGTCTGCAAATCTGTTAACCTTGTTGTTATATGACTTAAAGGTTGACCTCCTTCTCGCAGCTGCGATGAAATCTGCAGCTTGTCGAGAAAAGCCTTCCGACGTGGAATGTTGTTTGATAACATCCACGCAGTCAATTTGAACATTTCGGGACGCTCGTGTAGGAAGCGTCCCTTGGCCTGGGGGGATTATGTTCGGAATCTCGGGTAACTGCACTGGGTTTTCCACCAGCAGATCTAGAAGATCCGTGAGCCACGCCCTGCTGGGCCAAAACGGCGCTATTAGCAGGACCAGGCATGGTTCCTCCCTGATCTTCACCAATATCATCGGTAGAAGAATGGTGGGTGGGTACGCGTATGCGTGCATCCCTCTCCAGCTTATCGCCAGAGCGTCTGTATCGACGGCATTTGGATCTGGAATCGGCGAGACATAAGTCATGATTTGAGCATTTTCCCTTGTGGCAAACAAGTCTACGTTGGGTTTGCCCCAATGCTCGAAGATCCTGTGTAGAACTGGAGGGTTGAGAGACCATTCTGTTGGCAGAATTCTCTGTCTGCAAGACAAAGCATCCGCCAGAATGTTCAATCGCCCAGGAATGTGAGATGCTTTCAAAACAACCGAGTAATTCCTGCACCATTGAATCAAGTGCCACACTTTGATACACAGTGTTGGGTGACTTGGTCCCGCCTTGGCGATTTATGTATGATACTACTGTCGAGTTGTCCGACCGTATCAATATCGCGTTGCCCCTGACTTTTGGAAGAAACTTTTCCAATGCCAGTTCCACTGCCATCATTTCCAACAGATTGATATGCAGCTGGCTCTCCTGGAGAGTCCATGTGCTCGAGACCTAGTGTTCTCGCAGGCAGGCCCCCATCCCTCCAGCGATGCATCCGTGTACACGGACAGCTCGGGTGGGGTAGGTGCAGAGAAACCCCTAGTAGGAGATTCTGACGCTTTTTCCACCATACAAGATGCAACATTATTGGCTGTAAAACTGGCACCAGCTTTGACAGGGATTCTGTTCTATGTTTCCACATAGACATCAGATACAACTGGATAGGTCTTCGCATCAGAGCAGCGTACGGGATTACCTGCTCCATGGAGACCATCATGCCCAGCATCTGAAGAAATCGCCTCGCCTGTATGTGGTCTCCCAATCGAAAACTCTTAAGGATGGCTAGCAGAGACACTACTCTGGGCTCTGACGGGTAAACCCTGCCCTCCTCGAGATCGAATCGCATCCCTAAATAAACGAAATGTTGAGTGGATGTCAACTCGGATTTCTCCTTGTTGACTATCCAGCCTAGATCTGAAAGCACCTTCAGAGTCAGAGCACTATCCACCTCTAACCTGGCTGATGTGTCTGCTTTGATCAGCCAATCATCTATGTAGGTGTGAAGCGCCACGTTCTCTTTTCTGAGAAACGCTGTCACCGCAAGGACCACTCTTGTGAAAACCCTCGGAACTGTCGACAGGCCAAACGAGAGAACAGTAAACTCCCATACTTGATTCTGAAACGCAAATCTCAGAAACCTGTTACAACTCCTGTTCATAGAAATGTGGAAATTTGCATCTTTCAGATCGATCGACACACCACATTCCCTTCCTCAATCCCGCCATTACCGACCCCGGAGTTTCCATCTGAAACCGAGGCGTATGGATAAACCAATTTAATGGCCTGAGATTGAGTACGGATCTTCATCCCCCTGTGCTCTTGGGGACAAGGAACATGTTTGAATAGAAGCCTGGAGTGTTCCGGTTTGCTGGTTTTATTGCTCCCCTCAGAAGCAAACCTGACACTTCATTTCGAATGGCTTCTAACTTGTCTGTTTCCCTTGGTGCGGGTGTCCAGACAGGTGCCAAAGACAGATTCTGTGGTGGAAAGTCCCGCCACTCTGGCATGTATCCCTGGGATAACCATCCCAGGACCAGACTGTCTGACGTCACACCTCGCCAAGCCTCGACGAAATGCATGAGCCTTCCATCCACTATAGATGCCTCGACGCCCAATGGGGGTGTCTGGCTCACGATCCGCTCCCCCCCCCCCTCTCTCTTGACGAGAGAGAGAGAGAGAACCATTTTGGTCTTGGCTTGGCCAGTCTAACTGGCACCACTGTTCCTGTCGCACAGGTGCGGTCCAGGCAGATGCGAAGGGAGCTCTCATACCATCAGGTACGATCCGCTCCCTTCTTTCCGCCCTTTGAAGACTTACCATTCCCCTTCCCACCTCTCGGGCGATCAGGAGCAACATTGGGGAGGGTAGGAGCCTCCACAACCTTCTTGGCTTTCTTCACCGGCTGAGAAAACCCAGAAGAAGCAGAAGCAGCACCAGGCTTAGCGTTCGCCTTTCCTTTGTGCTTTTTCTGCTTCTTAGAAGGTTGCATGGTCAGTGGCTTAGCTACAGCCCCTAGTGCGTGCGCATGACGCACTAGCTCTAGCTGCAGGTTAACTGCCAACCGATTCTTCGCAATGCTGGGCGTGTCCTCTAAGATGGCATGCGCCTGGCCACCAAAGATGCTACGGCCTGTCAGGGGAGTCCCAAGAAGACGCTCCCTGACGGCCGTGGCTGGATGCATATGGTCAAGAACCATCTGCCTCCTGGACTTGGTTACACGCACCTGCACCCTTGCCAATGCGTCCATAGACAGCACCAGGTGGCACAGGGTGGCCTGCCCCCGCTTCAGTCCACACCGACTGAAGAAGGCGATAAGAATGGTTGACAGCATCCATGGCTACCCTCAGACCCCCATCACATAGAGACAGGACTTCATCATGGTGTCCCTGAGATTTGTCCACCAGTGCCGGGGCGGAGCCACCAGCTCCAGCACTCTGGACACCCAGTACCCATCTGTCATCCTCGGTGACCGACGGGACAACACCATACTTGTCGTATTTCCCCCGTGGAATATGACACCTCGCCCGCACCTCCCTGGAGGCCGCAGGAAGCTGGCCCTTGGTCATGAGTTGATTGCTATAAATAGCATCAAGTAACTCAATAAACCTTGGATCCAGTCCAATAGACTGGATTCGGGCTGCGGGAAAGATCCCCATCCTAATCGATGCCACCGATGGACGGGGTGCAGCCTCCTCGGCCGTGGTCGGAACCACAGTTGGGTCTACCCTGGCTAGCCAAGCCAGAGCCTCAGACCAGTCCATCTCCGAGGAGGACACACCCGTGAACACGTCACCCGTTGACATGTTCACAGCCCTACCAGCAATGGCCTCCCTGCTAGGAGCCATTACTGATACGCCAGGAACTCCGGTACCATACGGTTCTGCCGCCACCCCATCGAACACACCAGTCCATGGAGTAGGCCTGCACGGAAAACTGTGCGGACCCGTAGCAGTCGCGGAACCGTGGCCAAACACGGGCGCCAATGGCACCCCATGTCTGACTGCCAGACCAGGCGAGATAGGTGAGTACCACGCCTGGCCCGGCACACCCATCACTGTGTCGGTTGGCGACAAATCAACCATCACGGGACCAGTGCCCGGTACCAGATTGGCCTCAACCACGCCCGGAGCCGCTGCCCTGCCTTGCGCCAAGCCAGACAGATGGAGGGCGGTTCCGTCCAGGACGGAATCAATCTCCATGCTCTCCACCCGTGGCATCACAGGCCTCAGCAACCTCTCCTCCTCGGCCTCCTCATCTTCAGACCACGAACAGTCGTCACTAGACGAGGAAACCGTGGAGCCATCCTGGCGGACGGCTCCCATGCCTGACGGACCAGCCACCCCTACTGGACCACCCGGAGGTGGCCACAGAGAGACAGAACCCGTCAGGCCCGAGCCCGACGGGACTGCCAGGGCGCCATACGAGACAGCTCCCTCGGTGGCCAGTCCAGAAATGAATCAAACATGGGGATAGACTGCCCTACAACTTTTGGCAGCATGATGACACCAGCGTGGGCAGAACGCTACGCAAGAAGCCTTGCATAGTCGGACCAAATCATGCCGGCGGTGCCATCTCCGCCACCTCTGGTTGTAGACGTGGAGCGCCCCCTAGGGCCGAAACGGATGCTCCATGATTTATTTTCGAGCCGCCTGACCCCGCGTCAGACCATGCCAAGTCCTTCTGGACAAGGAACTTCAGCATCATGTCGACCGACCACACTGCGCACACATTACACCTATTGTCAAGGTTACATTTCGTACAGCGAAAACAGACATCGTCCTTGAACAGAACCCGAACGAATTTGTGGCACTCGTCACATGATGGCGGGGTTGGCTTGGCCTATAAATAAGCACAAACCTACAATAAGCAAGCGGAACGAAACAGAGATGGAAGGCAGACAATTAATTTTCAAATATTTGACCATAAATTAACTGTAAACCCTCCCCACCCCACCCCGCAACGTTACAGCAAAGATCGCATTGAGTATGACAACAAGAACGAAGCGGCAATAATACACCCATACACTGACCCTCAAGGATGTATAACGGAACCAGGAATCATATCGCATAGCATTCGGGGTATATTTACTAGTAAATATAAATTATACTCCTAAAGAAGGCCAAAACGATATGTGAAGAAACAACAAAATGTAAACAAACTGCTGTAGCACACGGTAAAACCGCAGACCACACATCTAAATCAAGAATTTTGAAACCACTGAGCATTGCAAACAGATCGTGATAACACGCAAAACTTGAAAATTCCAAAGTTTTCTGATACCAATTAAAGTACGCAGCACCTAGAGTCAGATGGGCGAATTAATGAAACATTTTCTTCACATAAACATCCGAGAAACACGAGTGTGACGTCACCAGCCCGGATCTTACGGAGAACGACGTCAGCCGATATTCGTGATATAAAACACCGTCAACCAACACCTATTTTCATATCTGCCGATCGCCTGTTGGGGTTTAAAGAAGGCGATCATCTGGCATATCTCGTTGTCAACACACGTCCCTGCTTCTTTGGGGTTAGAAATTGGAACATGTGACACAGACGAAATTTCAAAGACCTAAGTCTTTTAACTATGGAATAACATGGAAATATACAACCTGGTTATCATCGGCAGCATCCATGGTAATCCAAATATCCTTTAGAAAGCGCACAAGCTATCACAATTTAACACAGAAAAAAGATTTAGAACAATCTCAAGACTTCCAACTGCAAAAAGCATGTGTTTCTTGTTGCTATGCAAACAAGAATGAGCTTCATGGTAAACGGGTACTCGGTAGTTGGGAGCCGAGTACCCGGTTCCCGGAATCGGTAAAGCTTTATAAGTCTATAGTCCTAGGGACTAGCTATCAGGGCTAGCTGTACCAGAAGTAATAGAATGGTGAGTATTGATCGAAGGAGAAAATACAGAATCCCTAGCTTCCTGGAATGTAGGACATGCTAAGACAGTGTCTCTCATCTTCTTCTACTTTATTTAGATTGCAAAGATTACAGAGTCGGGACCCTACAGGTATCCTGGGCCGACAGTATCTATCTATTTCGATATGCAGACAGTGAGCGCTGAGCCTTAGCTTTGAAAATTATCTGCGCTTTAAAACTATGGGCTGTGAGAAAATATAATTTTCAGGATTAAAATTATCTTTAAAAAGCTTATAACAGCGCAATTTAGGGGTTTTCTCGGAGTCGGTTATATGCCCTATCCATGCAGAAATGTATTCATTCTTGACGGTGTCCTGAAATTATTTCATAATTGTATGTCTATATAATGATCCCTGGTTTTCCCAGACACTAATTAGATTGAATTTCGACAGCAGGAGCTGAATACACGCGAACCAATTAGAATCATCTTTTAGTGAATATGATTCTATGTATGCCGTCCGTACAATTGACGACGAATCGGTGTTGCATAATCTAAGCCAGTATTTCATGGCTTGTGGGAGAAGGGTTATTAACGCGGGAAATTGCCCAGGTCACCACGCACAGCAGCGTTTACTGTTCGCTTGCCAACGCCTAGCAAATACTTAGCAAATTTGATAAGTACCTTCTCCACAGGTACAGAATCGCAGAGTTGAAGAAGGTTAGACTGGTTCAGTCTGCTCGTGTAGAAAGGACTCCATATTTCACTGCAGTAGCGTACAATAGGCATTACCAGGCTGTTAAAGAGACTATACGCAGATACTATGCTATTTCTAACATTAATAGTTTTGAGTTTGAAGAGTGCTTTTGATGCTTGCTCCTGAAGTCTTGTGCAAGCACGTTTAAAGCTGCCTGACGCGGTAAACATTATGCCTACGTAACAGTACGAGTGTACTATTTCAATTGGCGATCCATTAAACAGAAAGCCGTGTTGGATGATAAGTATACCAGACTTACTGAAAACAATTACCTTAGTTTTGGCGTGATTGACTGTCAAGCGCCACTTAGAGCAATATGCGGATAGTTTGTTCATAGCATTTTGAAGGCCTGAGTGTGATTTCGAAACCAGAACAAGTTCATCCGCAAACATAAGACAGCTAATATTCGTAGCATGCAATGTTATCGGCTCGCAATCGTTGAAAATATCAGGCAGGTCTGCCAGAAAGCGATTAAATAGCAGAGGGCTCAAGACACAACCTTGTTTCACACCTAATTGAGATGAGATAGTCTCACTAAGCCAGCCATTAACCTTGACTGAATAAAGTACATTAGAGTACATACTTTGTATAACAGCCAAGAAATTACCCCCTATGCCCAGACTAATAAGTTTAACTAAAAGAGCCCTTCTGTAGACACAGTCAAAAGCAGCTTTCAAATCAACAAAGCAACAGTATAGGCGCTGCTTAGTGTGTTTGTTTATAAACTTATCCAACATAGTTTTTAAGGCGAGTACATGGTCAGATGTGCGAGATCCAGCCATATAGCCGATTTAACATCTGGGTATCAGTGAATGGGCTTCTGAAAAAATCGATAGCCTATTTTGTCGCACACTGCAAAAAAGCTTACACAGATTGCTCTCTATGGCAATGCCTCTATAGTTGCTCGAATCACGCGGATCCACTTTTTTATGCCGTGAAATTAAAATGTTACAACGCCACGAGTCAGGGAAGCAATCGGAAGTCAAAATAGTGTTAAATAGTGTATTTCTGTATGACCAGACTTCAACATTTCATTTAGAATCAGATCGAAACCAGGTAATTTACCTGATTTAAGATTCCTTATTGCTTTAGATATGTCATCGCAAGAAATAGAAAAATTCATTTCATTAAAGAAACCGCTTTTGTGCTTTTCAATGAAGTCGTCCATAATCACATCCGGGTCGCTGTTGCCCGCTCTCGGTACGTCGTTAAGTAATTTCTTGAAATGTGCCACCCACTCAGTCGTGCTGATAGCATGGGCAGCTGAATTTTTCTTGCCAATGTCCCTCAACTTATCAAATAGTGACCAGTAAGCTGTGGGACTGTTCCTATGAAGGGCATCCATTTGGGAAAGAATGCGTTGTTTGAACTCAAATTTGTTCTTGTTCAACATGCTCTTATATTTTTTACGTAGTGAGCGAAATTCAAGAAGCAACTTCTTATTGAAAGGAGCAGAACGAACTTTGCTACCAGCCTTTTAGATCTTTAAGCAACTGCTTGCATTCAATATCAAACGAGTTTTTCCTTTTTGATTTATGCGCATGGGCTGAATTTAGATTTGTGCGTTTTTATTTTAATTGCAGCAGCTTTTGCAGCAGTAATAATGATGTCAGTAACAGTTAACGTCACATGACTGCTGCATAAACTCTGCAATCATGTGTCTTACTGTGGGTGAGCACAACGCGTGCATGAATTTAATGTCGTGTGTGTGTTGTAATATTTAAGGCGTTTATATGCTAGTTCCCAATGCTAGGGTAATTTAATGTCGTCACCGGGTGACCATTTAAATTTGAGCAAGTCATGTCTAGGAGGGGTATCTTGGACGGATGAACTATATGACCCAGTTGTGATTATGGTTGACAGCATGCAATGGATTGAATATGAACCTGGGTTGTGGACATAAAACATTTCAACAAGTGATAACATATTTACATTAACCAACATATAGTCAATGACACTTGGCATGCTATTGTGACTGTAGCATGTGTGATTACCCAGAGTATCACCGAGAGTACGACCGTTGAGTATGCGCATGCCAGATGACTTGCACAATGAAAGCAACTTCTGGCCGTGAGAATCTAAAGCATGCCTATCGAGATTTCTTCTACTTAATGGGGTGTCTGCGATGTATGTGTCATCGTATATGTCTATTTTGTCTGAAGCGTCTGCTAAGCAAAAGTCTGAGTCCAAGTTTGTGCGGGCATTAAAATCCCCGCACACAAAACATTGGCCTATTTGATGGTAACTGGCTATGTCATTTTCTAGTAGTTCAAAGACATCGTCACATCTCTGGGAATATGCAGATGTAGCAGGGCTTATATAGGCAAATGTCAAGAAGAGGTCTGTGTCTAGATGAAAGAAAGATTTTGATAGTTTCAACCAGGTTACTTCACTCGAAGTAGCTGGAATTACTTGTATATCTGGTCTGATTTCGTTCCTAATGCACACCGCAATACCACCATAGTTACGTGTCGCACATTTGCTCACGAAGGTTTTGAAAGATCGCATATCCCGATAACTCTGGGAAATCAGACACGCCACAGTGAGTCATGGTCAATGATCATGAATGGTTAATTACTATCTAATGAACATTCTGGGACAAGAGAAGACTACTCTTGTACATTTACCATTACGTACTAGTGAGTTATTGCCCTTAGGCTATACTTATAAATATAGATACGATATAATATCGTCGTTGTGTCTGGTTTCTTGGAGGTCAGCGACACCACAACGATATATTTACCTCCTACAGAGCAGAAATTACATTCTTTTTAATATGAGGTACATGTTGTTGGATATTTTGAAATTAATTTGATTGGGAGTTCTGAAGTAACGGGGTTCTAATCGAATTAGTTTGAAATTACCTAGCAGGTTTCCAGTATAGCTTTCTTGAAATTAAAATACTGACAGTTCAAGGGTTAAAGAAATACTGCCTTATTACGGCAAATATGAATATACTTGAATCAGCGACCGCCACACACCCCCACCCCAACACCCACCACCAGACCCACACCTACCTCCACCCCACCCCATCCCCAACCTCACGC
This sequence comes from Chaetoderma sp. LZ-2023a, assembly GCA_034401795.1. NCBI lineage: Eukaryota > Metazoa > Mollusca > Caudofoveata > Chaetodermatida > Chaetodermatidae > Chaetoderma > Chaetoderma sp. LZ-2023a. The sequence continues at coordinate 154,632,744 of CM067373.1, forward strand.
ACGCACGCACGCACCTACACCTACATACTCACGCACGCACGCACGCACGCACGCACAAACACCACCTCAATAATATGGGTCGACCAAGACAATTACAGTATGCATGCCCTACTAAACCAGATTTATACGCATCAATAAAGAAAATCTTTTAATCTCCCCAAAGACCAGGCCCCGGCGAATCATAATGTGTGGCGAAGAGAATATTTGATTAATAAAATGGCGTGTCAAAATTGAATGCACACTAACCGCATACGCCCAGCAACGCTCATGTTCACGCACATAAGGACGTATGTTTACGCACGCACACACGCATACGCACCTGACAGGTCATGAGAATGGGCACTTACTGTAATTATTCTCACATAATTTAGCTCTTCTAAACAATTTTGCCCAATAAGTCTTCTCTTCTATTTCAGTGATCATAGGCGTAGGAACTGAGTGGTTAGGGAGGGGAATAATCATCACCCACCCAGGTTTTTCCACTCCCATAATGTATCCCTATGGCGGTCCCCTATGTTTTGGCCCACCGATATATCAGCCCCACCCCACCCCTACCACCACACCCCAGCTGCGAGTATATTCCTACAACCTTGGCGATTTGACAAGCCTCTGTAATTCAAAGAATAGACCCGGCCGACTGCTATAGATACATATCAGATACTAGTTATTCTTTATTGGATAATTTAGCGACGGAATGGACGTTACTTGCCGATGGTAATGACTTTCTGCGCCTGAAAATAGTGAAAACTTTCAGTTGCCATAAGTTTCCTTCAACCTCGTCCACTGCCTCTTGTCAATGGATGAATCCAGGCTTAGCTATGTCCCGCCCATCTTTAACCAAGCTCCACCAACAAGCTCGCCCGTGTTGAGATCGATCGATCCCTGAAATCCCTGACTATCAAACTATACAGGTAAGCTGCATGTTGAATATTTTTAACTAGTTTCAAAATATTCAACAGCATGTTTACTAAAGAGTAAAGACATACAATTCATACAACAACGCTTATTTGAGTCGTATTTGATGAAGAATGTGGGAATCCAAGTTTAGCTATGCCCCGCCAATCTCTAACTAAGCTCCACCCACGCGTTACTTGTGTTGGTATAGATCGATCCTTGCACTCTCTGGATCTCAGTTTCCAGAAAACGATACAGTAAGATGTTGAATATCTTGAGACTAATTTGACTAGGTGCTGTTGTTTCCTATGGCAGCAACTGCAACCAGTCAAATTAGTTTCAAAATATATCAACAGCAGTGGCAGATCCAGAGGGGAGGGGTGTAGGGGTTCCGCACCCTTCCCCTGGGAGTGGTGCCCTACCCCAAATGATGTATAATAATAATAATAATAATAATAATAATAATAATAATAATAATAATAATAATAATAATAAAAATAATAATAATAATAATAATAATAATAATAATAATAATAATAATAATAATAATAATAATAATAATAATATCATGCTCGTGGATCGAACGTCACTAAAACTGTGTGCGTGAGTGAGTGTGCGCGTGTGTGCGTGCATGTGCGCGCGTGCGTGCGTGTGTGCGCGTGTGTGCGTGTGTGTGGGTGTGCTAAATCCCTTTATCGGATGTGCCCGTTACATATTGTTGACATGTAGAGATATTATTGACAATGCATCCATTGACAACCGAAACCGGTTTTGAACAAACAGTAACGCGTTTACCTCTCTTACTGACACCATGCATTAATCACGTATATGTCGTTCCATATCTTACGTTCATTTTTAGGGTTTCGTTTTGAAAAGGAATACAAATACTGTCACGCACTGCTGAGGACGACGAATATGGGCCAAATTCCGCGTGTAGCAGTATATAGACGAGGGTTAAGAGTTGCGTGATAGATTTGCATATAATTATCATATATAGGCCTACGTTTGTTGAGTTCAGCTTTACACGAGACGATATTGTCACTGATACGAGAATTCTATGCATTATATTTGGTAATTCTAGAATAATTACATAGGCCTGTGTTCAAGTCAAATCGCATAGTGAAAGCTATACCCCCTACCCCATCCCCACCCACCCCACTCCAACCGACCCACCCCAACCCACCCTCCACCATACCTCTTTAACCGCTACAGACAAGAAATAACACATTCTTCACGATGTAAGGGCTATGCTGTTGAATATTTTCAATCTAATTTGACTGGAAGATGTCGCTGAATATTTTCAACAGAATGTGTATTCAAAAATGTTTATTTCAAATAGAAATTCACCGAAAGACACAATTTATAGATTTTCGTGGTAGATTTTTCGACTTTTGGTGACAGACTTACTTCATTTCTTTTTCTTGTTACGCGAGCGAACATGTTATGTATTTGATTAGTACGTCAGATAGTTGAATAACTGATCAAATCCCTCCATTTTCTCAGCTCCAAAATAGACAGCACCCCGCAAGCAAGAATGGACCTATCCATTTTTAGCTATGTCCCGCCCATCTCTATCTAAGCTCCACCCACACCGCGCTCGCGTTGAGATCGATAGATCTTGACTCCATGGCTATCAATTTAAAGGTTTGGCAGTGACACTTTTTAATGCATCGTGTTCGCGTAGTAAATATGATGCATCGAAAAGGATGGCTGTAGGCCTACAACTAATATTTAAAACCTTTCTCGTCTTCTCATCGATGATTTTAATAAGTCCGAACAATAACTGAGGAGAAATCTGTCTCCTTCCCGCTGCAACCCACCAGACAATATCTTTTAATTGGCTTTAACTCTGGACCTGCTGAATATTTTGTAAACAATTTGACTGAATGTTGTTGGTGGCTTAGTATTCAGCATATTCGGAGTTAAACCCCATGGAAAATGTAGTCTGCAGAAATTCAGCAGCTTTGCGTTCCGTGGGGAAAACGTTCCAGAGCGCCCTGCGCGTGCAAAATAGGCTTTTCTCGTTTTGTATATTATGTGATGCGATTAATCCGAAAACAGCAGATTGTCAATAGTTTACAGATTAGCAAATCGTTTTTAAACGTTTTCCATATGGAACGCAAGGCAGGCAGACAGTATTCAACAACCTTCTGGCACGTTTTAAAAACATTTTGTGTCTAATAGTGTGGTCCCGGGTTCCCATCCTACTCCTACTCATGCCTGCTACCATAAAGTTTTTTTGCAAACAATTCAAAAATAATCATGACGCGTACATACACTTCTGACCCTAATTTTACCAATACCAAAAGCGGAATTCTTTGCCAATGTCGAACACCAACGACGTAAGATGTCAACGGTTAACCGAGCCAGTCATTACAGTGGGAAATTTTCAAAGTAGCTTTTCTCATGTTAGCAAATTGGCGTTGGTTTGCTTGCATCTATCTCGGGCCGGGCGTTTCGCTTTGTTTTATATTTCCGCAAACCTAAATGTATTTTCTCTAAGTTCAGCGGTTATCGAAACAAGACTATTTTAAAAATTTTTACCACTGGATTGACTGGTTCGGTAACCACACAGGTCATTTCATCGAAAATTTTCAAAAATTTATTTTTCTCGAACTGTAAATGAACATATATTCTGTAAACTATATATATACATGCGCATACAACAATGGATTGAATTGCGAAAAATGACCATTATAACAACATTCGCAATCAACCTATTATTTCAAATCGCAACAGGTTTTAATTCTAAGTTTTAACCCAAGATATTCTGTTTACAATCAATAGATTGTCTGTTCTCATAATTCTCACCTGGGTTCATTTTATTGATTTAATTATACAGACTGCCCTCCACCCCTATCAAGGGTGCCCATCCCACTCCCCTATGGCATGGATGTAAACACACACACACGCACGCACGCACGCACGCACCCACGCACGCACGCACGCACGCACGCACGCACGCACGCACGCTCGCGCGCGCGCTCACATCCACACACACAATTTTCAAAAATTTATTTTTCTCGAACTGTAAATGAACATATATTCTGTAAACTAATATATATACCATTATAACAACATTCGCAATCAACCTATTATTTCAAATCGCAACGGGTTTTAATTCTAAGTTTTAACCCAAGATATTCTGTTTACAATCAATAGATTTTCTGTTCTCATAATTCTCACCTGGGTTCATTTTATTGATTTAATTATACAGACTGCCCTCCAACCCTATCAAGGGTGCCCATCCCACTCCCCTATGGCATGGACACGCACGCACGCACGCACGCACGCACGCACGCGCGCACACACACACACACACACACGAACATTATCAATTGTCAAGACCCTTGATGCGGTCATCTCTAACATACGCCCACTCACATAGCTACGCCGTTCTAGGCCGTACTTGCAAACCTTTGATATCTCGCTACGTTGACTGCAGGTTTTCACGCCGCCAATCAGATTTCTGCCTACTTCAATCTAACTAGCAATCTAAAAATATAGGTGTGGCTTCGTGCCAATATCGATGGAGAGCTCGTAAGACACGAATGTCAATCTATGTGATTGACAGTATATTAGTATTTCATTGCGCGGAAGTTGACTGACCTCATTTAGGACGTTGCTTGAAGCTTGAGGCTGAAATATGGAGGTCGCAAAATCTGGGGTTCCATTGAAACTTGAACATTGCAGTTCTCTCATCCATGCTAATGTTAGGCCGTGTTCTAACTGGAGACTTAACCGGCGTAGAGCAATACTAAGGTATGGCGTTATTCCCGATTAACTCTCCAGTGAGAACACGGCCTTAGAAGGTACCATGGAATCACAGCTGTCGATTACAGACGTCGGTTACGAGTGCTTTAAATCTCTGTAGTTCGTTTGCACCAAAGACGATGCTGGACTACGCAGTATTGTAGCTAACCACAACCTCTGCACCCGTAGCATTTCATGAGAACGACCCAGGTCAGTAGGTAGTATTCATTTGAACACCAAATTCTCAGAATCTCAAATGCAAGGTAGCTATACAGGTAAACTGTTGAATATTCTGAAACTAATTTATCAGAAAAAATAGTTTCAAAATATTCAACAGAATAGTTATTAAATTGAAAATGCATTTTCGAATTTGGTCTTTGAAGTTCAAAGAGTTAATTAATACCCAAATACATTTGATAATACCAGAAAACATTAAGTAAATGCCTAAAGCAGATGCACTACTTTTCTGTTTTCTCTCAGGGGAGATAATCTGATCATTTAATACCCATTACAAGCGAGTTAGTTCATTGGATAGACAGGTTAGATCTGCTATAATATTAAAATCCTCATATTCCAATAAACAGGCAGATATTTGCAGAACATATGGGATAGTTTATTTCTGTGCTATATACCCAGCATGCAATATTCGGATGCCATATTTTTGGTAACTGTTGAGTGCCATATATGTTAGTCTCTTGCCTGTACTGACCAGGATTTTCCAAAGAAAAAAATGTCTGTCTTGTCGTGCAACTGATCATTGAAAGTCGGCTTGGTGCGCTCAAGACTATATTATTTTCGTGGTTCACCACTCAATGGAGGACCCTCTCTCTCCTTCCCGCGCTCTCTCTCTCTTCTCTCTCTCTCTCTCTCCCTCCCTCCCTCACTGCCTCCCTCTCCCCCTCCCTCTCCCCTCTCTCCCCCCTCCCTCCCCCTCCCTCCCGTCACCCTTCCTCCCTCCCTCGCCCCCCCCTCACCCCTCCCACCTCCCACCTCCCTCCCACTCCCTCCCACTCCCTCCCCCCCCTCCCCCCCTCCCCCTCTCCCCTCCCTCCCTCCCCCTCCCCCTCCACCTCCCCTCCCTCCCCTCACCCTCACTCCCTCCCTCCCACCCCTCACCCTCCCTCCCCTCCCTCCCTCCCTCCCTCTCTCTCGCTCGCTCCCTCCACCCCTCCCTCCCTCCCTCCCTCACTCCCTCTCTCTCTCCATCATTGGGAGCATCGGTCCTCTCACTAACTCATTGCCCCTCTCCACCCATGAGTATATATGGCTACCAATGTTTAAACTGTGTAGCGATAGTTGCCTAATCATATAGACATATCATACATGGACCTCATAAATGCCAAAGAAACTACTACTGCAGCTGATTATTTGTAAATTATCTTTTGAGGTGCACACGTGTATGACGCCGGATTCACAGCATTAGCTCAACTGACCATCATTCACTGCTGTCCAGTCCAAGTGTATCACTTCCCAGCCAAAAACACGAGAACGATGTTGTAGATTTTGATAACAATTTGTCTGCAAGTCGTTGCTGTCAACAGCAGCAAGACCTTTCAGTCAAATAATTGTCAAAATAACATTACCTGTTTAGTTACATTGAAAATTAGATGCAGGACATTCGTGGTGAATACTTTAAAGTTTCAAATCGATTGCAACACGCGTAAAAACTAGGCGGTGGTTATCTAAGATGGGCGGGGCAAAGCTAGAAATGGGCCACTTCATAGACTCAAATAATATGGCCTCTAATAGTTGCGACGAATATGGCGTCAGAATTTTGCGTGTTGAGTAAATTGCACAGAAATACACAAATATCCATGATCCCGTCCAAATTGGCATGCATGTATTGGTGCACGAACGATTTAATTACATGTTAGTGTTATGTATAATTATCATTATTCGGTTACCAGGTTAGAGATATAAGATATAGTCACTAAATTAAACTTCGCATCTGAATTCTGGCCAACGTATGCAAAGAAGTTACTACCAAAGGTTTTAGAATTTTTTAAATTTGAAAAGTTCATATTTTGGCTAGCCTATGGTCTATTTTCCTTTCTGAATTTGTGCGTATTCAGATGTAGTTTTGTATGGATGAGTAATCGAACTTTGTATTAGTTTGAATCCTGAATTCCAAGAATATTAATTTTCAAGCTAACAATACTAGTAAACTACTGAATCTTTTAAACCTAACTCGACTGAACAGCTCGTAGTCAAATTAGTTTTAAAACCCTCAACAGAATATTCATAAAATTGTAATTGGGTTTTCGAATATGACTTCAAATAGTTATAGGAATGTTTAAATCGTCTGAAATGTTACAGAATGCTAAATGGTTAATGACTGGTGCATCATCCTGACGAACTCTGTGAAGAAATACACAGGTCACCAGCGAGCATAATTCTGAAATCTATACATCGTCCGACTCGGATAAAAATGAACATTTGACAAACAATCAAAGATTGAAGTGATTACCATCATTGTATATTTAACGCCCCCATTAACTGATTTGTCCCGTTGGTATGGTAAATGGCGTAGAATCATTAAATGGTGCATAGCCAAGCGTACGTGCGTGCGTGCGTGCGAGCGTGAAAGGAATGTTAGGCATATTTATGTGCGAAACTCAGTCATCGAGTGGTAGGTCGTCTCGCCCTACTCGAAATTGTATTCTGTTTTCGTGGTATGTATATTTGCATATGGTAGCCATAGCGCCCAGTCCAATCAGTTTCAAAATATTCAACATCATGATTATTAAATAGCAAAGACATGCAATTCGTACAACAACACTTAGTCCGTCATCAATTAAGCTTTCGTGACGAACTTATCCACGCCATTCCCACACCATTCATGGCGTCATTCATCGTGACATAATCCCACGCATCATGTAATTGATTATGACGTCATATGATTGATGGATAAGCTGGAAAGGTCCATTGGTAGCGGCCTGGTGAGCATCGAAAGAGTGTTAAATGACGTCACAATCAAAACATCTCACTTGTCAACTGACGTCACAATCAAAACATCTCACTTGTCAACTGACGTCACAATCAAAACATCTCACTTGTCAACTGATGTCACAATACAAAGATGTCACTCATTAGCTGACGTCACAATCCAAAGATGTGACCCGTCAACTGACGACACAATCCAATGATGTCACTCGTCAACTGACGTCACAATCAAAAGACATCACTTATTTACTGACTATTTAATCAAAATAATTCACGTGCCAATTAAATTTTAACTAAGCCACAAGTAAAAGCATCAACTTGCTAAGTAAGGTCAAAATGTCACTTGTCAACAGACGTTAATATAAAGATAGGCGTTGCCTATAACCGAACGCAGACACCATTTATTGCTTAAATAAATAGGACGAATTTGTATATGGTCGAAATGTCCTAATACGTATTCCCATCATGCGTGGAGGGCATTCTGGTAAATCCAGTCCATGATATTCACAACAATGCGTCTGCCCATTGTCACTGATATCCGCCAGCATTGTAGCATCTTTTAGCGGGGCCCCACACCATTAAAATAGTTGCACCAGTCCAATGACGTTATAAAATTTGTACCGATTTATCGCGGTGCTCCTCGCTATTTGGGGGAAATACAAACAAGTTCATAGTAACGATGGCGTTATAATGAAATATTGTCCTCTAGAATCTTTAAATCGCGTTTATCCAGACATATGCTACAAAAAATCCGGGAATTAATGCATGTCTGCGAGTAAATACATGAATGTACATTCCATCCGGGTGAGAATGGCATGGTACCCGGCCTTAAATTTCCTGCTATCTTCGCTAAATACACGCGACATTGACAGCAACGCCTTTCCGCGGCCATGAGTGTTAAAATAATACGAGACAGTTAAGCAAACCTCATTGCATATTGCATTTACAGACGCGTAAATAGGAATAAATAAAGCTTTTATCTGGTCTGCGTCAGACCATTTAATCAGACTATTTAATCGCTTTACATTCTAAAGTAAATGTACGTTCGTGATAACAATATCACACAAATTTTGGACATTAAAAATGGGCAGTAGGTTGCCCTAAAACAACGAGAGGAACACACGCATAATGAATAAGCATAGCCCATAATGCAACGGGTGCCCATGAGGAAACCACAAAAGCTATATAATAAGCCGAAACCGGAACCAAAAAAAGCACGCGACCGGAAACGAAGCTTTCTCAGTCGCATGGGATACGGATTTTAGTCTGGTTCCCTGTCCTATTTTCTGTTGATTTTTCCTCAATACACGTACGTACATGTTATCTATGAACTGGCATCGCAATCTTAAGACTTCCGTTGATAACTGACGTCAAAATGAACCATATCACTTGTCAAGTGACGTCGCAATCAAAATAAATCACATGGTAACTGACGTCACAATCAAAGGTCGTCCCATGTCACCTGAGATAATAATCAGGAGTGCGTTCAGAAGCGCGAATATTTACAGTTCGCCGAACATTTTCTTCAGCCCGTAGTAGATTCGCCTACGGGTATCTATGGGCCAACTTACCACGTGGCAGTCAAAAGATGTCACCATTGTCTGCCTATATCGTTGGCAAACATGTTACCTCTGGTGGTAATAGATATTAAAAACAACATAAGATTTTCTTGTTACTGTTTTGAAACCGTACCTTCGTAATTGACTTGTCCATCACCATCGATATCGGCTTCTCTGATCATTTCATCGACTTCTTCGTCTGTGAGTTTCTCTCCCAAATTTGTCATTACATGTCTGAGCTCTGCCGCGCTGATGAACCCGTTACCGTCCTTATCGAACACTCTGAACGCTTCCCTGATCTCTTCCTCGGAGTCTGTATCTTTCATCTTCCGTGCCATCATCGTGAGGAATTCTGGGAAGTCTATTGTACCATTGCCTGTGGGTATTAAAGAATGTTTGTGAAAAGAGTTTGTCTTGATAGGCTCTTTAAACAAAGCTTTAAATGTTAGATGATTTGCATGCGAATCCTAGTAGTTTTATATAGCCTAGACTACAGTAACATTGTTGATGATAATCGATGAAATCCATACTGTGTTCGCCTAACTAAAAAGTCTGAAAATGGTGCGTGTGATTGGCAACTAGTTCACTACAGTTAGCTATATATAGCCAGTTTAACGCGGTGCCATACTAGTGATGCGCTTAGTTGGAATATGGATACCTTGTGGTATACCTTGTATCCGCATTCAACATAAGCACATCACTAAGACGCGCCACGGTCAACTGACTGGTTCATAGGTAACTGCAATGAACTACTTGCTAGTCAAACGCACGATTTTCGGACTATCCAGCCTGGAAAACTTGACTTTGGCTGACAAAATGTTCAAGACAGTTAAGTATTAACTATAGTTCTACAATCGAACATGCTATGTATGTGCAGTGTCCACTTACTAATACATGTACAATCTGTGTACTCGTAGGAACTCACCATCGGCGTCTACTTCATTGATCATGTCCTGTAGTTCTGCTTCTGTTGGGTTCTGCCCCAGAGATCTCATCACGGTTCCCAATTCTTTAGTCGTGATGGTTCCATCGCCGTCTTTGTCAAATAATGAAAACGCCTCTTTGAATTCTGCGTGGAAATACAATCAGACAAATAGCCCAGATATAGTCTAGTTGAGAGTTATATATGGCATTTGAAGACGGAAATGTATATAAAATATGTTTCTTCCTGAGTTGGATTCTCTCTGAGAGTAAGCCACCAAACACACACGCCAACCCACACCCCACCCCACCCCACACACACCCCAATTCGTATCTCACGAGATCTCCTTCGATACGAGATCGAGAAAAGCATGACGTATGTATTGAGTAGCCATTGGCGTAGTGATTTCCACCAGAATATGGTAGTAGAGAGAAATGAAACTTAAAAGGATACGAGTGCTACTGTCCTCATACAAGACAATATTATTTCAAGTAAAACGAGATGATATAAAGCCAATTGTAGTCTGTATAGCAAGTAGCTAACAGAAAAATAGTCCCTCTGAATTCGCCGTGAAATTCAAATCTGTCGTACACAAAATGAGGTCAAGAATTTGCTGACGTTGCGTGGATTCTGATATCACACGAACCCCTGAATGGATCGAGTCGACTTTAATGTCTGTATCAGGCTAATAGTACAGAGGTTGCTTTTGCAGTCCGCTACGGCGATAGACTGGATCCCGATCTATTGGTCTCCGAAGTGGAGTCTGTGTAACAGTCTAGTCGTTGTGATGACGTAATAAGATGGCCAGTCAATATATAAGAGGTGTATTCTCGAAGAAGCCATGGCTCTATTTTTAGATTGCCCCACCCCCATCATTTGTTCGCATACATTTATAGGCCTACATAATACCGCCCCTCCCTCCAGACACCTCATATGGCGAGAGAGGGCACATTATGGTGTTTGATGAAATCTTCAATTCTATTTCGCCATGGGATCACTCTGACAAACCTATTTTTAAGGTAATACCTCTTCTTAACTTTTAATATTCCGCCCATAACATACCTAAATTTAAAAATTAATTTCGGAGGGAGGTAACTCTCTCAGGTTATCGTTCTTTTGGACTATTCCCTTTATATGCAACAAAGAGAAGTAACTTGCTCTGGCCAGTTTCAAGCATGGTTTAACTCATTCGGTGCATATATAATAGGAGAAAATTCTCTCCGCGCATCATACTGTGCATTCCGTACATCGTTTAACTTTATGAAGGATAAAGAACTCTCTCCAGGCCTTTTATACGTTATTTACCCGAAAGTGTTCTAATATTTTAGTGAGAACGGTCAGATATTGTAGCGCCTTGCCGTTATAATCAAGTATGTAGGGCTAAGGTCACAGTCAATTGAAACGTCCTTCAGTTGTACGAATTGGAGAGCTTTACTATTCAATAAGCGGAAAAGTTACCGTGAAAAGGGGATTCTGGGAAGCCATGGTTCAAGCATATAAATCACGACGACTACGACGGATGTGCATGTAGGCCTATCATCTCTTTCCGTGGCCGCTCAGCGCTACGCATTCACTTGGTTGTGTCTAGAACGGACCTTTCCACATTATCCATCCATCACATGACGTCATAATCAATTACGTTACGTGTAGAATGACATCGTAATCAATGACGTCATGAATGACATAGACAAGTACGTCACGGACGCATAATGAACCTTTCCAGTTTCAGCTAGGCCCCACCCACCTCTAGCTAAGCTCCACCCACACCTTGCTCGTGTTGTGATCGATTGATCCCTGAAATACCTGACTATCAATTTCCAGAAAACTATACAGGTAAGCTGTTAAATATTTTGAAACTAATTTGCAGCAACAGCACTCAGTCAAATTAGTTTCAAAATAGTAAACAGCATGCTTATTAAATAGCAGACATACAATTCTTACAACGTGGGCCAAATAGAATCATAATGTCCTGAGGTTAAAATTTTCTACCACGAAGCTATTTCATAGTACACATTTCTGTATCGAAAATAGGATTAAATTTTGGCTGATTCACGGTTTCGGTGCCATGATGTATGTAATATATTCGGTGCCAGAATTTAATCATCAGAGACTTAGAAGGATTTGAATACGCTAGCTAGGCCTACATGGCGAATTCGAAAAGAAGCTACTCCGAAGTAATTTCATAGTACACAATTCCATATTGAAAACTGTCTCAAATTTTGTCAGATCCACGTTTTTTAGTACGCTACTGCGCCAATAGTTTCTGTCCCAGAATTCCACCAATGTGTTTAGATAGGTATTTTGCACTCAATAATTTGCCATTTTAAGTACCAATATCTGCATAATCTGTTTTGCACTCAGCTTTCAAACACCTGGCCATATAGAACTCTATATAGCGTTGTACGGAATATTGGACGATTCTACCTTCAATTGATGTTAAAGTAATTAGTTACATAATCAACATATGCCACCATTGTAAGATAGTTGGTTCACATTCATCACATTCACCACATTCCGATAGGTGTCGATATGTCCAGGCATATTGCATGTAATAGCTTCAAACCTAGAATTTCAGCCATATGGTTTGCCTTGTGTGGTGAAAAGGTATAGCATTCGCTAAAATTCAAATAGATTGCACTACAAATAGATTGTGTGTGAAATCACACCAGTCTATTCCTACCAAAAATATTACCATGTATATAGTACATGATAAATAGATTGTGGGTAATATTAGTAGTATCATGTTTCTGTATCGTACTATGCCATACTGGATGGTGTGTGAAATCACACCGATCTGTGTTGTACCCAAAATATTAATATATGTCTATATTGCATTACAAATAGATGTGCGGAAACCCACCATGATCTATATTGTACCAATAGTGTTCTATTACAAGTCAATTAAGTGTGGAATCACACCAGTCTATATTATCCCACATAAAATGCTACAGGTATATATTATCACTATTAGGCATTGGGTCGAACAACACCAGTCTATACGTTTGACCAGATTAAAACCTACACTAACTTGCACTACATACACTAGAAATAATTATGACTGTATATAATATGACCCAGATCTTTACTTTTTGGAATAGCTGCGACCCATCTGTTTAAAAAGCAATCTAACTAAACTGTATGATTTAGCCTAAATTACTTTCAGCTGTAAACAATATGATATCATATCATTGCTAGCTATATTCATAATTAAAACAAATTCTGCAATGAAATAATTCCATAGTCTGCAATTCCATACCGAAAATTGGCTTAAATTTTGGCAGAACAGTTATTTTCATACCATACTGTCTGCAATAGGTTCGGCCCATATTCGTTTCGAAATTCATACATATGGTCAGATCGGTAATTGAATACGCTCATGAAGTATCAAGCTTTAAAATGTCTACCATGAAGTAATTTCGTAGTACACAATTCCATGGCAAAAGTTTGCACAAGTTTTGGCAGATCCACGGTTTTCGGTAGCCTACTGTCTGTAATAGGTTCAGCCTCAATATGTCAGATAGATATATGAATATGCTAAGAAAACATCGATTTTAAAATATTCCACCATAAAGTAATTCTATAATACGAAACTTAGTAGTAACCAAACGTTGTCAGATGCTAATAATTTACGTACCAATATCTATGTACTCTGTTTGTTACCAGTTTTCGAACATCTAGACATACAGAACTCTATATGTATTATCATGTAGTAGTGCTGTATGAAATATTGCACGATTCTACCATCAAATAATATCATAATTGCTAAGTATGTCCATGCAGTTACTTATTCTCAATATGTCCCCATTGAAAGATAGTTGATTCACATTAGCCACAATCGGATAGATGTCGATATGTCCTGGCATATTGCTTGTAATAGGTTCGGCTCCAGAATTTCACCCATATGTTTAGATAGATATATATATGAATGCACTAATAAGTATAGAGTTTAAAAAATTTCTACCATGGAGTAATTTAGAAATACGCAATTTAGTCGCAACTTATAGTTTTCAAATGCTAATAATTTACTATATATTCGGTATCAGAATCTCTGTACTCGGTTTGTAACCATGCTTTCGAACATAATACCATCCAGAACTCACTAGATATTGCACGATTCTATCATCAAATATTTATTGTAATAATGTGAAAATCCTTCTATATATCCTATAATTTAGCTCCAGATAGAATCTGAATTATCAAACAAAAGCCCCAGAATTTACGCGTATGGTCAACAATATGGATGGAAAGATGGACAAACTGCCCCAAAATATAATCTGCTTCTTCCTATGGCCCATAGCTAATCCTATCCAATGTTGATGCCATTACAACCATCTTAAACATATGACACTACCAAGAAACTATCATTATTACAATCGAAACCACAATCAGCACTACACAGCACAGGTAAGAAACTGTAAATGATAGTAAGAACCTATGCAACATTGAATTTTAATATAACAGGATAAACACACTTCTCTCTGTCATGCAAATATGTTGTCAATTTATCACATGTCTAATGACTATGTCTTTATAGTACATTGACTTTACCATGAAGCCCATGTCTTCCTATATTATATTGTGCCTGTGCCAGTTCTACATGTATAATTAATTTTTAGTTCTATGTAGGGGCCCAAGGTCTAGATATAGTCACTGTCTTTGGTGGACAACCTGCTGTACTACTGCAAATTGTATATTATATCATACTATAAGAATTTGAAGCTCAACTTGAATCATAATAATCTCCGGCCATGCTATTTACCATTGATGTCTTGCATCAATATGTGTACTTGTATTACTTTATTTATGCGCCCACCCACCCAACCCAGCCCACCCCCACCTCACCATACACACACCCTTCCGCGCACACACCCCTCCACCCATGATTGATTGGTTTGCCCAAAACTAATCAATCTAAAGCGATCACCAGGAACAAAGTTATCTAATAAGCAGATAAATCAATTGCTAGATATGCCCCGCCCATTTCTAGCTAATGTCAGCCTACAATGGAGAAGCAAAGCTTTAGCTATGTCACGCCCATCTCTAGCTAAGCTTCACCCAAGCTTTGCCCGTGGTGGGATTGATCGATCCCTGAACTCGCCGAACTTGGTGCAGTTAACGCCTCTTTATTAAATAGCAGCGATACAATTCGTACAACAACGCTTAGTCCATCAACACGTAAGTCTTCGTGACGAAATTAGCGACGTCATTCATGCCTTTGAATATTTTGAAACTAATTTGACTGAGAGCTGCTGTTGCCTATGGCCACAGTCAAATCAGTTTCAAAATATTCGAAAGCTTGTTTATTAGAGTGTAAATTCATCTACAATATACAAATCCTATAGAATTTTCGTTATTTATGTGCGTCGTTATGATTGTGACGTCAGCTAACACGTGACGTAATGGAGGATTCCATCAATCAGATGACGTCATAATCAGTTATGTCATGAATGACGTAGATAAGTTCGTCACGAACGCTTTATTGATAAACATGCTGTTAAATATTTTGAAATTAATTTGATTGGGTAGTGTTGCTGCCATAGATAGCAATAGCTCCCAGTAAAATTTGTTTCAAAATAGTCAACAGCTTACCTACCAGTACAGTTTTCTGGAAATCGATAGTCAGGAGCTTCAGGGGTCGATCGATCCTAACACGGATGTGGGTGTGGAGCCCAGCTAGAGATGGGCAGGGCAAAGCTATTGTCTATATATATAATCAAATCAGTAAATATGACCTGCGATCTCTTAATGAACAGTGCGGGAAATACATTTTGCACAAAAAGGAAAGATCAGAAACAAAGATAAATAATAAACAATGGTGTGTAAAAATGACGCTCAGAAACGGAAGTTATATCATAAAGCTAAAAAGCGATACCATATTAAGAGAACTGAGAACAACATGCAATTATTAAAAGATGCCAGCAAGACCTACAAGAAGTCAATAAAGAAACATACAGAGCGATCATAAATAAAACTTCATATAAAATTAAGGAATTTAAAAAAAGTCGAACTCAAAACAATTCCGGAAAACAATAAATGGAAAATATCGGGAGCAGAGCACAAAAATTGAAACATCAAGCCTGTTTGAACATTTCAAAATAATAAATGAGCAAGAAGATGAAGAAAATGGCAACACAGACATAAAATAGAAAATTCTATAACTCCGTGCCCGGAGCTTGATATTCGGATAACACAAGAAGAAATACGAGATGCAATCAACAGAATGAATATCGAAAAAGCGAGGAGTGGAAATGATGGAATATTAAATGAATACATAAAAAGCTCCAAGGAAATAATGCTACCTATATACGAAATGTTATTTAATATCGAATTTAACACACCAAGCATACCCGAGTCATGGACACTTGGCAAATAATCCCGATCTATAAAAACAAAGGTGATCCAACAAACCCGTCTAATTACAGGCCCATAACTCTTTATTCAGCTGTCTCGGTAAATTATTTACTTCAATTCTCAATGATAGGTTAAAGAAATATGCGAAAATTCATGATATTATTACTGAAGCACAAACGGGATTCATGAAGGGCAGATCAACCATGGATAATATATTTTCTTTTCATGCAATAATAAAATTACTTCAGTTTCAAAAAAACATTATTTTGCTGCTTTATAGACTTCAAACAAGTTTTTGACACGTTTTTGGCGAAGAGGGTTATGGCAAAAATTGATCAAAGCAAACCTCGGCGGGAAATGTTATCGTGTTATTCGAAGTATGTATAAAAACATAAAGTCATTCGTAAACACAATAATCTAGAGTCTGCCATTTTCCCCTGTGAAACTGGAGTGGGGCAGGGAGAAAACCTCTCCCCGTTTTTATTTTCAATTTTCATAAATGACTTAGAAGAATGGTTACATGACAATAATAGTTTAGGTCGGCACACGATTAGCACATTAGCAGACACCAAATTACATCTTCTACTTTACTTAACAATATAGTCCAATGCAGACGACACGGTCATTATGACAGATTCTGCAAACAACCTACAGAGACCATTAAATAGTTTTAATGAGTATTGCAATCAGTGGAAATTAGTAGTAAATTTAAGCAAAACAAAAGTGATGGTCTTCTCCAAAAATAACCGATTAAATCAAGGGACATTTTACCTAGGAGATGAACAGATTGAAACTGTAGATGAGTATTTATTACTAGGAACGCTTTTCAAAAGTAATAGCAGTTTTTACTCATGCAGAAAGCGAAATATTAAACACGGAAATTAAGCTATGTTCCAATTACTCAGAAAAATCAAAGAATACGATATACCGATTGACCGCCAATGCAGCCTATTCGAAAGCGTGATAACGCCAGTTATCTTATATGGGTCCGAAGTATGGGTTTTTTGAAAATCTAGATATGTTCGAAGATTGCCAAGTTCAATTTTTTAAATATGCGCACATGCAAAGAACGCACTCCAAATGTGATGATGTATGGAGAAACTGGTCGCTATCCGTTGAGTATAATGGTCAAAAGGAATATGTTATGCTTCTGGGCAGATCTAGTTAACGCAGGTTATGGCAAATTGTCATCAATCCTTAATTTTGTCTGCAGAGAACGGGAAAATGACCAAAAATGCAACTTCAAATGGCTTTAGAAAATAAAATCGATACGTCAGGAAATAGGAGAAGACTTAATTAATGCAGACTTTATATTAAAAAATCGCTTCGTGAAACTGACAAAGGAAAAATTGCAAACGCAGTTATATCCAAACCTGGAAAACTCAGCTTCAAGCATCATCCAGGTTAGCTTTCTATAAGGAAATCAAGGAGGAGCCTCAATTTGAAAAATATCTGATTGCATTACCTGTTAAGGACATATTATACTTTTTCACTTTAGGACCTTGAACCATAAATTGACAATTGAGACTGGACGATGGACAAGAACAGACAGAAATGACAGACTATGTACGGTGTGTAATACACTTGATGACGAAAAACACTCTCTACGACTGCAGCAAATACAATGACGTAAGGACAAAATATATGCCACAGTACTATATCACAAGCACAAATGAAGAAAAAACAAAGGAATTTTTAAGAATATGCAATGGACCTAGCTTCAAAAATGTATGTGAATTGCTTAAATTTGCTAAGAAACCCATCGCACAATAAAATAAATACAGCCTGCGAAATAAAAATACAATAGAATAATTATAACATAGAACTCGAATAAGGTAATGAACGCAACTAATGTTCTAAATTTTGAAATAATTGCATGCTCTGTATGTAAAATGTAATGTATTCACTACCGCTACCATTATTTAGTAAATATCTATCCTCATGTGCCCTTGAGGGGCCTGAGTGTAATGAAGTGAACTTGAACTTGAACTTTGCCAAAACTAAACTGGATTCCTCCATTAATTATGACGTCATACTTGAGTGGTCGATCGGAGGATTCCAGACATACCCTAGCTTACGCTGATAACGCAGCTTACTAGGCCGATGTCGGGCCGATACCGTGACGATACTGAACATATATCGGCCCTGTATCCGCCCAGGAAGCTGCGTTATCTGGGTATTTTGGGATGTACGAGGAAACAAAAGAGTCTTCTTTTTTAATCAGTCGACCTAATCAATTGTGATAGCTACGCACATACCCGCAATCTGTTCTTCGGTCAACTGCTCAGCCTGTAATCAAAGCAAAAAAAATTACAATCGACTAATATATAGGATTAATGACCGTAGATTATGCATTTTCCTGTGTGTGGGTGAGGTGGGGTTAGGGGTAGTGGTGGGGCGGGTGTAGTATAGCAGATGGTGTCCGATAGATTCAAATCTTGCCACCCAATTGTTATATGATTGTCTTATTATTATCTGGTATCAGCATAATGACGTGCCGCTGGTGAAGTATAGTAAAATATATCGTTGAGTATAAATTTACTACTTGAACACTTTCCCCCAACAATCAAATTCGAAATCTATGCGTTTAGTTGGTAAATATCCGACTATAGGTGAACCCACACCGCGATAATAATGCGCAAGTTCCGTTCTCTGACTGGTGATGTATACTGTAACCAGCTCTTCTCAGAAATGAACTCTGTACATACCATAGTCAGGAGTGAGTTCATAAGGATGAAATTCATCTTGTTATGGCGATCTAATTTTAACCTCTCTTGCGTCAACAGCGCATTAAAGGGGGGGGGGGGGGGGGGAGGGCAAAATACAATTTAACTGCCAATTAATAAATTAAGGAGATTTTGATTTTTGCAGCCAAAGAGTATTTTTATAAATTTATACGAAAATTTACAAAACAAAATAGATTTACATGTATGTTATGCTTCCAATGGACGTTCATAAAAAGTGTAATGGTCATGAAAATTCACATTTCTGCGTAGCCAGTGTCCAATTGCAGAATAGTACTTTTGAAAATTTACTACTGGAATGACTGGCTCGGTTAACGAGCCAGTCATTCGAGTGGTGAATTTTCAAAAATGTTTTTCTCTTAGCCTGCAAATGGGCATTTCTCAAGATCACTGCACAGGCACCCTGGACCATTCAAGGGTTAAGTTGACGCAAAAGAGGTTAATACCGCATTGTTGTTGTCTCATCTTTAACATTTCATGTTTAACGTCATACAGGTGTCACGTTTTAGCTATTCCCCGCCCATCTTTAGCTAAGCACCAACCAACTTCGCCCGTGTAGGGTTCGATGGATCCCTGAATCCACTGATTATCAATTTCCAGAAAATTATACAGGTAAGCCGCACAATATTTTGAAGAATGTTTGACTGAGTGATGTTGCTGCTTAACAATATGTTTATGAAATAGTAAAGGTGTACAGCACCGTTTAGTCAGTCATCAATTAAGTGTTAACTTAGCTACGTTATTAATGACGTAATTCATCATGACGTCATCCCACACGTCACGTAGTTGACTATGGCGTTGTGTAAAAATATAGGCGAGTGAGACCTACATTGTGGAACATTTTAATCAAGAAAATCGTTTCAACGATATATTTACATATGTATAATTACTGTATTCTGCGGATGTAGTAGTAGAAACATCCTACAGCTGCAATCAGTCCTTCTTCGCTTTTGCCCGCTATGTCTTGTTCTCAGCCGAAATCTTTAGCATCCTCAGGTCCTTTCTTGACCTGAGTGTACCGAGTCCTACTTTCTTGAGGTCACCTCGTAGCACGCTTAGCAGATATAGCAGATATATGCAGTGACGTCATCTCCTGGCTTTGTATTTGGTGCCTCCCAGTAGGGCGCATTCAAAGGCTCTCTGAACTGGCGTGTCTTCTGGCATCCTTAGCACATGGACAACCATGGACCAACTTTGCTGGGCGACTTTGACAGACAGCGGCGACATATGACACATCTTCGTCTAGAGCTGCCTTTAAGGCTGCCCAGCTGCTACAGATATACAGCATCAAGGATACGCATGTTGCATTGTATAAATGTAGTCTTTTTAGCAAGGGCATCTTTGATCTACGAATCCACAGCTTCCAGAATGACTGGAAAGGTATGTTCCCCATGACACAGCGTGCAGCAATGCCAGCAGTACAGCAAAGCAGTGAGCCCAGGATTTTTACTTTCTTCCATGGTTCGCCACCAATTGGATCGTCAATTTCTTTAGTTTCATACTTTATAGATAGGCATAGGCTATGTGGGTGAAGTCTGTTTTGGATTCATTCATAGAGATTCTCAATTTTTAGTTTGCTTGCAGTTATTGGGAGAAGTTCGTCAAAGGGTTGCTTTTCCTTGTCTATGAAGTCCACATCATTTGAATATTCCATCGCAAGCGGCATACCATGTATTGACACTGGGGGTTCGGTATTGTGGAATTGTCTTGCACGGATTTCAATGCAGCAGCAACGTAACACGTGAAAAGCACCAGGAGTAGACAATTTCCCTGTGGGAAGCTGATTGATATCTCAAACTCTACAGACTTCACTTGCTTGACTCGTACTCTCAGCTTAGTGTCTGCAGGCAGTAGTCTCACTAGTCGTAGTTTATATTCATTGCAACTGGCCTGTCGTATTACATCTAGAATCTGTGACCGTTTAATTGTGTCGAAGGCTCGTGACATGCCAATACCAATTTTGTGGAAATCTCAGTGCTTGGGCATGACTACGGACACAAGCATACGTTGAGCTCATACAATGTCTGCGCAGCTGCGTCCACGCTTGAAGCCACTTCGACATGATCTGGTGAAATGATTCATCTTGTCTGGGATGCGGCATAGAATAACATTGGATAGGATTCTCCGTATGCTGTTGAGGAGCACAATGCGCCACAGATTGGCTGGGCCGGTTGGCTTCTTGGGCTCGAGTAGCACGATAATGGTGCCTTGGCCTACAGCGGCGATGGGTAGGTGGTGCGTAAAAGCTGAATTGATTATGTGGGTGATCGGTTTTGCGATAATGTCACTTACACATTTGAATAGTTCATTGCTCATGCAATCAGGTCCAGATGCAAGTCCATTTTTCAGGGCTTTACGTGCCTTCTCAACCTCTGCTGTTTTAATTAGTGTTAGTAATGGCTTGGCGTCTCCTGAGCATGGGTGCAGAGTTCATCATCGTGGTCAGTAAACTGTTCCTTAAACCATTATCGAGTCGCCTCGGCTTTGTCCTGGTCTGTCTGGATGAAGTGGTCTTCAGAGTTGTGTACAGTGAGTGTGTGTGTGTGGGGGGGGGGGGTGTAGTCAGTATCTCTCAGGGCTCGGGTTTGCCCGAAACATTTTGTGACAATCATCCTTGGCAGTGATTTCATTTACTAGGGAGGGAGATTGTTTGTTGAATAGCAAGATTTTTTAAACGTTCGCTAATGTGGGGCAGAATGTTATTGCATGTTATTTTCACATATTGTCACCAAATTTGGTGCAACTGTTACATGGCTATTTTCCACCTATATCAGAGTACGGTGGGTGGGGGTATTTGCTGGGTGGAAGTAGCTCTGTTACACTTCAGGATGAGACGACGGGTGAAGACAATTTAATAAACAATAAGCAAGATCATTCTTCAAATATTACTGATAATAAACTGTTAATGATTCGAAACTTTACTTCAAAAGATATATTGGTGATGTCAACTTTAGAAACACTAATTATCTATGCTTAATTCTCTCTAGAAATCTATCATTAACTCTATCTCTCAATCTATCTGTCTTTCGCTCTCGCACTCGTATTATAATCTAGCTGTCTCTATCTGTCAAATATACAAAGTCATTTACATTTTATAGTAAACAATCATATAGTTAAGAAACATGTTAAAAATAAATTCAGAACGTATCGAACGTATAAAATCAAGTTATTCTGAATATTTTTAAGAATACTAGATCCATAGAAATCAATGAAATAAGTATATTTAACCACATTCATTCTGCATACATTTTAATCTAATAACACGTAATAAACTAGGTGGTCAGTGTGGTCAGCTGTGAACATTTAGTTCAACTATCTCTTTCTACACTCTGAAATCATTGATGACGAATGGGGGAATCCCGTATTAGCTATGCCAACAGGTTGATGTGGAGGTGTTGTGGTCGGTATCTGCGGTGACAACGATCATTTGTCAATTTCTTCAACACCTGATCTTGTTAACATCTGTTGCCAGCAATGTTATACAGGAGGAATCCACGTTTAGCTATGCCCTGTCCATCTCTAGCTAAGCTTCACCCACGCTTTAGGCCTAATAATAGTAGGCCTACAACCTGAAACATGTGGTGCCATAGGCAACACCGGTTTCAAGTCAAATTAATTTTTATGATGGTAAGATTAATAATAATAATAATAATAATAATAATAATAATAATAATATAATGTGTATCTCGATAACTGTGTACAGTTCAGAGGAAATAAAGAGGGCCGGATTAACCACTAGGCTAACTAGGCTGCAGCCTAGGGCCTCGCTCCTAAGGTGGCCTCGCTCTTTAACCATTTGCTGCCTAAGCCAGCCAAGAACAGCCGTTATATTTGTCTTGAGAAATGTCCATTTGCAGACCACGAGAAGACTATTTTTGAAAATTTACCACTGGAATAACTGGCTCGGTAACCGAGCCAGTCATTCCTGTGGTAAATTTCCAAAAATAATCTCTTGATCTGCAAATGGACATTCTTATAAGAAATTTGTTTAGTTTTTCTGACACATTTAGACATCAAAGGGTTAACCCAAAAGGCATTTTAGGCTTTTTTCTATATACTACGTAACGGCAAGCGTGTTAAAACCACATTTTGTCCTCAATAATAATCACTAATATTATGCCAAATTACGCATCTGAATGCACCTCATAGCATCTAGATTTACACATTTTCCAGGGTGCCTTCCGTACTTCCCCAACGAGAGGGGACATGTTTTATGCTCTCTCCCCCACCTTTGGGTATCCAGCCTAGGGCCTCGTGACAGCTTAATCCGCCACTGGAAAGAAACCATTCATTGATACATGTGTTGGGATCGATCGATCCCTGTATTCTACGAATCTCAATTTCCAGAAAAATATACAGGTCACCTGTTGAATATTGTGAAACTAATTTTACTGGGTGGTGTTGGTCCTATGGCAGCAACAGCACCCAGCCAAATTAATTTCAAAATATTTAACAGAATGTTCATTAAAAGGTAAAGCCATACAATTCGTACAACAACGCTTAGTCCGCCATCAATTAAGCCTTCGTGACGAACTTATCTATGTCATTCATGACGTCAGTGATTATGACGTCATCCTACATGTCGTACACGTAGTTGCTCATGACGTCATATGACTGATGCATAAACTAGGAAGTTCCATTCACACTTTGAGCCCTAAAGATCGAATTCGCAAACTCATTTACAATATGATAAAATCTTCTGTTGAATATTTTAAAACAAATTTGACTGTCAAATTTGTTTTTAAAATATTCAACGGCTTGAGATTACATGTATAGTTAGCTTGAAGTTAGGATTCTGTGAATTCAGGGTTGAAATGGTTGCTAACGCGCCTTGGTTTATAAATAGTAAAATAACATAAACCTAATAAATAGCACGCGTTGCTTGTAATTTCGTTAGGTAAATTAGCAATGTCAGTTTGAACACAGGATCGGATTTAGAACTGGGCAGACTGGGCAGTTAATTCCCCGGGGATTCCACCGAAATCAAATTCGAAAATTTCGATAGGGGCCTCCACCAAATATTAGCCTTGTGCTGTGAGGACGAAATTCTGATGGTTAAGATGAAGTGATCAGTGCGCATTATTGGCATCAATCTATTGTTAAATTTCTGTCCAAATTTCATTCAAAATTCATGGCAACAGTTGAAGAACACTAAGGATGTTATTTATCACTCATAATTCCTGAAATGGCAGCATTTCGCCTTCACGTAGACGGGGTTCGGGTTGGGGGTGGGATGGAGGAGGTTGGGGTGGTGGGGTGGGGGAGCTTTATTGGTTGGTTTCTTTATTACTTTGGATGAACTAGAGTCTACTGGTTGTTGGAAATTCTCGTAGAGTAGGTAATGAACATTTCCAGTTTATGGATCCATCAATCAAATGTCATACGATTTCATAACGAACTACGTGACATGTAGGATGATGTCATAATCACTACGTCATGAATAACTCGATTTAATCCGTCTTAATCTCTTATAATAGTCCGTCAAGTTGTATGAATTGTATGCCTTTACTATTTAATAAACAAGCTGTTGAATATTTTGTAACTAGCCTGACTGGTCGCTGTTGATGCCATAGGCAGCAACAGCAGCCAGTCAAATTAGTTTCAAAATATTCAACAGCTTACCTGTATAGTTCTCCGTAAATTGATAGTCACGGAGTACGGGGATCGAGCGAGCGAGGTGTGGGTGGAGCTTAGCTAGATATGGGGTGGGGGCATAGCTAAAACTGGAACGGTCCATTCTCGTATCGTGGGTGTGGTAGGTAATTCGGACACAGATACATCTACCTGTAACCGTACTTGTTCCATATTGTGAGATTCGTTGACTTTCGTTGGCCTTCCGTGAAAGATAACACAATGCAAAAGTCCATTTAACCTAGAGTTCAAAATAATGATGTTCATACATAACTTAGCTTCTCTTTATGTGATTCTTTTCGATATGATTTTGGATAACTGACACACCCTAGGTGTGGTCATGAACGACTAAATAGTCAAGTACCCAGTCATTTAAAATAATTTTTAAACATAGGCCTTGTATTTAACCATATTCAATGTTTTGAAACTAAATCGACTGGTAGCAGCAATTTAACATTTAACATCTACCGGTTTAAATAGTTTCACATTATTTAACAGCTTACCTGTATTATTGTCTTTGAAATTGAAATTCAAACAATTTATTGATTGTCCATGACTACATTTCAATTGGATAGACATGTCGGGTCGGGTCAGGTAGGTTCGTAATCATCTGGGAGTGGCACCACAAATAATCCCCAAACAGCCTCACTCCCCCCCCCCCCTCCTCTAACATAGTGGTTTCACATCTGCCGCTAGCCAATACACAACCTCCTGGCCACCGAGAGACGCATTGTACTAACGTACGCCCGCTCACGTCGCTCAGCTCCGCGATAAGGGAGCAGAGCGGGAGGGCGGGACAGTGCACTGCGACGATGTGAGAGACATAACCCTCTGTGGACTGTGGTCACTCGTTGTAGCTGTCAATTTTAATTCAATCCAATTCCAATTGAAATTGAATTGAGAGATATGACCCGCTGTGGACTGTGGTCATAACTGCATGTCAATTTGAACAGTGTACAATAATAATGAACGAGTTATGAATCGAATACTGAGCTATATCTTAGCGCACATACAGGCCTACATACACAATGTAGATAATCAATACGCGTCTACTCTACGATACATTTGATTTTTGGCGTGGGTGTGGGTGCGTCTGCACATAAGTGCGCATGTGTGGGTTCTTTATCTTTTAAAGAATGACGACTGATTTGAAAGTGATTTTCCCTCCATTTTAAGCAGACACGTATGCGCCTGTACTGGCACGCGTGTTAAGTTTTCAACCCAACACCCAGTTTCCTTCACTGTCCTCTCAACTGGGACACATTCAGCGTGACGCTCACGCCATAGAGAATGTAGGAATCCGGTCTGTCGCTCTAGTGTTTGACGTCGTAATCAATCACGTCACTTGTCATATGACGTCACGAGCAAAATTACGTAGGTCTGTCATGAAAATCGAAAGTCTGTCACTAATGTGTCCAAAATTATATGTTTTTATGAATTCACAATTTAATAAACATTCTATTCAATATTTTAAAACTAATTTGACTGGGAGCTGTTTCTGCCATTCAACAGCTTAATGGATCTTTACAGTCTATCCATCCATCATATGACGTCATAATCAACTACGTGACATTTAGGACGACGTCATAATCATGACGTCATGAGTGATTCGATATAGTCCGTTTTAACGCGTTATAGTCTAACACGTTGTATGAATTGTATGTCTTTACCATTTAATAAACATTTTGTTGAATATTTTGAAACTAATTTGACTGGGCGCTGTTGCTGCCATAGGCAGCAACCGCATCCAGTCAAATTAGGCTCAAACTGTTTAACAGCTAACGTGCATAGTTTTCTGGAAATTAATTGTCAGGGCGTTTGGAGATCGATCGATCTCAACACGATCGAGGTGTGGGTGGAGCGTAGCTAGAGATGGGCGGAGCTTAATTAGAGATGGCCAGAGCATAGCTAAAACTGGAAAGGTCCATTACCTGTAGGACTACAATTACCTTGAAAATGGTATTCTGGTATGGTACGTAATTCAAAGTACAAAGTGAGCCATATCTGACTAAAATGGATGGAGCTTAGCTAGAAATGGGTGGAGCTTAGCTAGAACAGGGCGGAGCATTATCGCATAGATAGAAATCGATCCCTCTTCACATCTGCAAGCTCAAGATTCGCTAGGTGACTGCGCGCCAGCACCAAACATGGATGAGATACAGTAGTAAAATTGTTTTTCACAAGATCCTTTTTTTTTTTTTTTTCCCCGGGAAGAACACCCAAACACCTAGTCACGTGAGTGGGACATCCACCTACTGGCCCATACTAAACTCGCTTTTTTGTCTTTATTCTTAACAATTTATGATGTCGGTCAAGGGAGCCTTGTCGATACAGTCCTTCACATTTTTCTTAAATTGTATACCTTTCTAAACCCGGCAATGACCGAATTCCAACGCCCAAAATACATAAACCTACCCGGGTCTACACTCAAAATAAATACATAAAATATGCACACTATTTAGGCTACGAGACAACGATGGAAACAGAGTTTAATAGCTTGATAGAGTCTTAACAATAAACTACTTACCATTATCAATACTTTAATCACTTATAAAGACCTTACAATCCGACGTACGACGTGGCTCCTGTTCCGACGAATTTAGAACTGTTTTAACTTGTACTATCCTCGACTGTAATAAATATCATTAATACGGATAGACATCTATTATATATTTATTATATTTCCTATACACCCCGGTATATATATACTCGACTACAATCCACCGAGCGAGTGACTCACAGGCTTGTCGCACCGGTAAAATCACTCGCACGTATTAAACATTTCATTTAACGCGCTTATTCGGAAATTTTAGATGTCGTCAATTGCTTACGCCTGACATTTTATGCAGGTTATCTGGGTGGTTAGGTAGAAACCCCTTGAAAACAATCCGACTGAAGATTGTGGCTGCCTACAACAGCCACAATCTTCTGCGGCTGCCTACGACAGCAACAACCTTCAGTCGAATTCTTTTCAATAATATATATTAAACTATTAAATCGAAGTGAAATTAGTTCTGGTTGAGTAGACCTGATTGAGAAGTGTCATATTGCCAAATAGATATACATATATCGACTGTGTTTAGATCGTTTCCATAGTAGGCCTAGCTGCAATGGCACGTTTTAAATGTGGCATGTCGAACTCACAGTACATCTCGTAAATAACCTAATATCGCCAATGGAAAAACAGAAACGTGTTGTTAGTAAAATTTTGAAGACGATGTAAGAAATGTGCTGGTGAATATGAGATTAATTAATTTGTTTGGAGCGACAATGTTTAAAATGTTCAACAGTACGTTTTATTTAAGTTATTTTGGAAACGTGTTAAATTATTTCCACCTACACTGTACATAACGTATTACATCACTCGTTCAACTATAGTGACAGTTGTGGTCTATCATTCAGGTCAGACGTATCAGTCAACACTAAAAGAATTTGCATTGCCTTTTATGAAGAACAAATCTCTCTCCCGCTCATCATCGCCTTAATCCTGTGAAAAAAAATATATTTACACTAACTGACTGAATGCTGCAAGCCACCAGACAATAGATTCAATAGGTAATAGCTCTGTACCTCCTGAATATTTCGAAAGCAATTTCACTGAAAGTTGTTGGTGACTTAGTCACCAACAACTTTCAGTCAAATTGGTTTCAAAATATTCAGCATATCCAGAGTTAAACCCCATGGAATGTGTAGTCTGCAGAAATTCAACAGATCCAGAGTAAATACCGTTTGCCTGGGGTCGGTTATAGCTCGTGGTGATGTTAGTATGACATTAAGGTGCCATATGAATGTATTTTTTCCCGGAAATTACACAGCGTTCCAATCTTTTTCTATTCGGGTAGTTATTGAAATTTGCCGAGAGTAGCCCTACATCGTGTTAAACAACTAAACAAAGTCTTATAATAAAAATATGTTTTCTATAAGATGGGATAAGAATGCATTTTTAATGATAACAAGGATAAATTTAGTTATGTTAGTGCAGTTACAATAGACCTTTCCCACATTTGCGTATTTTGGGAAAATACCTTCCCGGAATACATCGCGCGTACCACTTCCGGCTGGTAACCGTGATAGCCGCCGAGCAAACAGCATTACGTTACTATGGGAATCAGATACAGCGCAATTTAGGCAGTGCATATGAAAAATCATGTTCATAATGTTTTTGAAGTCATACCTCATTGGAAAGCTCAGCCAATTTTTTATACATTTCTGTTTTAGTTTTTATAGTTTTATAAAATTTAATACAGTTGATTGCAATTTTAAAATATCACCTATTGTCCACTTGATTTAACGAATCTAAGTTGAATGGTGCATTTTATATGTGCAAATAACTCAGTGAAAACGTTACAAAAATATAATAATAATGCATTAATGTTTCGGCAATTGAATGCGCTTTCCAATGATATATGATTTAAATAATA
Source organism: Chaetoderma sp. LZ-2023a (assembly GCA_034401795.1). Taxonomy (NCBI): domain Eukaryota; kingdom Metazoa; phylum Mollusca; class Caudofoveata; order Chaetodermatida; family Chaetodermatidae; genus Chaetoderma; species Chaetoderma sp. LZ-2023a. Next base: position 154,661,962 of record CM067373.1, read on the forward strand.
TAATGATTTTATTGTATCATAGGAATGGTTTAGATGGCGGTGTATTTTAGTGCAAAAGTAACTCAATTCGGGTCAGCGGCTTGTTGGCGGGGGTACCAGCCTGCAGTTTTTCTCTGAGTGTTGATTTAGGGGAATCCCGGCGTAATAACGTCAATGTAGGAAAGGTGTATTACGGTCAAAATCCGCTAACACAGAATTCCATAACGCGTCAGAAACCCTCAATCGTCAAAGCCCCACCGGCAAAATAAAATTTCTCTAGCGACATTTGTCTGGTGGAAGAGTTTTTGGGCCATGGTGCTAGGCGCTGTTGCCAATCAACGGACCTTTCCAGGTTATCCATCCATCATATGACATCATATGACGTCATAATCAAACACGTGACAGTCAAATTAATTTCAAGATATTCGACACCATTCCTGTATAGTTTTTTGGAAATTGGTAGTCAGGGAGTTCAGGTATCGATCGATCCCAACACAAGTGTTGGTGGAAATTAGCTAGAGTTGGGCCGGGTATAACTACAACTGGAACTGTCCATTGTGGGTTTGATTCCCGTCAATGCTAATATACCGCAATGCCACGAATACTTCTATTGGGTGGGTGGATGGATGGATGGATGGGTGGATGGATGGATGTGAGAGGCGTAGACGATGGGCTGGGCTGCAAAGAAATGTCTCCTCGTTTCCTCTTTCGTCCCTAGTTTTCGCGCCTAGAAACGAGGAGGCAGGACTTGATTTTATGAATATGAATAAACAAAAGGTTATATATATATATATATATATATATATATATATATATATATATATATATATATATATATATATATATATATATATATATATATATATATATATATATATATATTTGATGGTGGTATTGCGGGTAGGCGGAGCGCTCTCTCCTCGACTCTCTTTCGCTCTAACTTTCGTGATTAGAATCGAGGAGGAAGGACATTCGAGAAATCCCAAATCCATAGTCACCGCCATCATCGTCACTGCTGTCGTCGTCCTCGCCAACATCATCGTTATTGTTTTCGTTATTCAGCTCCAACACTCAGTGAGCGATGGAGCGGGAGGACGGAGATGCTGATTGTGGTGTTGATGGTGGTGGTGGTGGTGGTGGTGGATGATGATGATGATGCTGATGATGATGGGTTGATTCTAGTAATCATTACTGGTATCGACCCCGTCATCATCATCATTATTATTATCGATATAATATTATTGATTGCAACAATAAAATGATAAAATAATACTGATGAAAACGATGATGATGAAAATAAGGATAATAATTAATAGTAATGATGGTGCGGAATATGATGGAAATTATGATGGTATTAATACTTATGTTAATTATGTGCAATTTTACAAACTTTATACAATGATTATTGAATACTAGTATCCGTCACAGAATTATGGAAATATGTACACTCAAGAGCCGATGTCTTATAGTGGAAATAAACTTACTTACTGTATAAGTGGTTATGTTTTAGAAGTTCACACGCTAATTTCTAAGTAATTCACAGGACTTGGATCACGAGACATTCTGCCAGTGTCCATCCGACGAAGTGGGTGAGGATGAACCATATAATTTAGTTCCATCTCTCTGCTTCGCGATATATTATTCATGTATGTTTCATCGGAAACTATCTATCCAATTTGACTAAAGTTTTAGTACAATGATTAATAGTTGTTCAATTAATCTCTGATTTCCTATTTTCAATTTTGATTCAGATATAAATCATATCCTGATCCAGGTCAAATTGCGGACCTAGTTTTCACAGAAACTGTTTAATTTCGCATTTTGCCTCAATTTTAGACTCGACATGTTCCTGCAAATTAAATTTTCCATCGTTTGCTTGTATCCAGATATAGGACCCAAGTTGAAATTCTGGATCTACACCATTCTCTCAAGTTTGAAGACTAGACATGTTAGTTCGTCTTTAGGCCTGCTGAAATGTAGTGGGTGGTAACCTCTCATTGGTAGTGTTTAGCACGTTGAAATAAGTACATGTACTTGTTCTCAGCCTCAGTACATTTCCAAAGTACTTGTACTCGAGTGCATACTCTGCGTACTTGTATTTTCGAATGCTTAAGAGTACATGCTGAGTACTTATCCATTTTCTACATAAAAATTGTAAGCATACTTTATTCTTTTCATTCGAAATTCCAAGCACTGGTTTTTAGAGGTGATATGAAATTTAGTAAATATTTGAAATTAATTTGACTGACTTGGTCATCTCAGCTCAAAATTTTGAAATTAATTTGCCTTGTAATATGTTTTCATAGAGATTTGTTCTAAAGAGTTGTTTTTAAATTGAAATTCTGGATGTTTGCCTGGAAAAGGACAATTGCTGTGGTATAGGGAATAAGATAACAAGTATTTGACTAATGACACTAAGGAAACCATTTTATCTAAATTTCAAGGCTGTCATACAGGAAACTGTGCAATATTTTAAACATAAATTGACTAGAATGCATTGCTGCATGAGCCAGCAACTGCTTCCAGCCAAATTAACCTCAAAATATTTTAAAACTTAGCTGTTAATTTGCTTTGAAATTGATATTGAAATTCTGGATGTTTGGGTTGAGATGGATAATTGCTGTATGTATGCTAATAAGAAACAAGATTAAACAAGTGAAGCATTTTAACCTGTGCACTATTAAACCCCTCTTTATCTACCTTTCAAGGTCACATATTTTGAAAATAATTTCTCTGGAAACCATAATTTCTGCTTAAAGCAACAAACCTACCACCGAATAACATTCAAAATGTTCAATAGAATCTTTTTAGCAGTTCTGGTCATTTATCATTGAATGTATTGAGAGATGTAGGAAGCATTAGAACAGAGCTTGTGCAAGCACACGAGCCTTATGTCAACAAATACCTGGCCTGGCAATTATATGCCTACTGGTAAGATACCATTCATGCATGATAGTCCTGACAATGAAATTGCCATTATTTCAGGCTTTATAGACCTTCCAACTCTTAACCTTTTAACACTCAATCCAGCGAAAAAAACCCTTCAGGACTGGTCTTGGAAAATTTCAATTTGATGACCAAGGGAAGACCATTTTTGAAAATTTAACACTGGAATAACTGGCTCGATAAGAGATAAGAATAAAATTTAATGTGGAATATTTTGAAAATACTTTGCCTGGAAGCTAATGTTGCCATCAACAGTAATGTTTATCAGTCAAATTAATTTCAAAATATTCAACATTACTACATGATTTATCTGAAATAAATTATTTCTAACTTAACCCTTTCACTGATAAAGCTATATATTATACATTCATAGCAATCATGCCAGGAATTCAGCATGTTCTTTATGAAGAACGAAATATTATGTTAAATATTTTGAAAATAAGTTGAGTTAGGAGCAACTGTCAATCAAATTATTTTTAAAATATTCAACTGGTTATTTCTTGTTGTAATGAATTTGTCATTGTCTCTGTATTGTTAAAAGCATTAGGAAACATTCTGTGAAATGGTTTGACACTAATTTGGCTGGGAGCTAATGCCGCCCATGGTAGCAACAGCATTCAGTCCGATTATATCCAAAATATTCAACAAGGTACCGTTATTTAGTAAATAAATAAAGGGAAACAACACTAAAGAAGCTGTATTTTATATTTACATGTATATTTACGGAATTCACAAAAACTCCACCCCATATATAGCAAGTACAGGGGTATATTATAGTATGGTTGCCCCTCCTCCGCCCTCCCCCCAAATCCCGTCCATAGTCACCATGGGTGGCAGTTTGATATTAATATGTACTCGTACTCGTACTCAAGTACATTTACAATGTACTCGTACTCAGCCTCAGTACAATTGCTAAAATGTACATGTACTTGTACTCAGCCTCAAGTTCTTTGTCAAAGTACTCATACTCAGCCTCAGTACAGCTGCCTGTACTCGACCCCAACACTGTTCTAGATTTGATTGGGAACTGTTGTTGTCATAATCGCTGAAGTAGAGCATGTTCTAGTTCTATGATCGGTTGTTGTCAATCACAGGCCAGTTAATATCGACATGAGTGTAATTATGATTGCCGCCAACTGAATTATCGACTGTAGCCAATCAGTACGCACAAACTGATGGATAACAGAGTCAGTCATTACAGTGGTAATTTTTCACAAAGGGTTAGTTACTTAAAGTAATGTCAAAAGATTATTTAATTCAAGCTGGCACAGTCTCATAATTCATAGATGAGATCTGTCAAGCAAGCATCTGAAGATGCAATCACATGACATAGCACCAACTGATGCTACTATAAAACGACATCACTAAATGTTTGATTTCGTTGAAACTTCAGACTACTATTATTCTAGGGATATGCACCCACATCCGTAAGTTAGTCCGATTTTCGATTCACTTCCCTGCTTGTTATTAGTATGGCACCACACCCTTAAATTTTTTAATCGCTATTCTTGATATCATTGTTTTTCAATTCACTGCCCTGCTGTGTTTAGGCAGTGCGCCAACTCTTAAATTTCAAAATCTATATCTAAAATCCATATAAAATTAAAAATCTATATAAAATTTGTGGAACGTTCATGTGTACACGCTTTTTTCTAGGTATTTTTAATTCCTGTGTTTTTGCTTAAAGATGTTATATATGAGGATAATTTTATTAACCTCAACCACCATTGATTATTAGGCTACGTATTAGCAAAAGACATGATCTACAATTTAAAGCAAGTAGCAAAAGGAAAATACATAATTACCACAGGAAAGGGAACTATCCTTTTTTCTTAATCACATGTGTGTTTCAGACATGTCGCAGAACAGAATATCTAATGATTTCTTGGATACACGGGATACAATAGGCACATACACATTTTACGGGTATAATGCACAACAAACATATATTTCAAATATGAAAGGTCATTTCAAAATAAGTACTGACCTGTTAATTCATGCTGCGTTTCCAGTTGACATGAGCTCAGGTACGACTTGGAAATGGGCAGCGCAAGTAGTTGCTGACAGTTACTAGTAATCAAATCGTAAGTGACATGAGCACACATTTTCTAGTCAGTTGCTGACAGTTCCAGTGTAACGGGTGTCATCGTAGCTCGATCTAACCGCAGCTTTACTCGGCTGAAGCACGACTTTGATTTATACATCGCCCTTTTCATGTGCGTTCGTTCGTTCGTTCGTTCGTTCGTTCGTTCGTTCGTTCGTTCGTTCGTTCGTTCGTTCGTTCGTTCGTTCGTTCGTTCGTTCATTTATTCATTCATTCATTCATTCATTCATTCATTCATTCATTCATTCTTTCAGTCATTCATTCATAAAGGCACGTATGTACATACGTACACAAACTCACGCGCGCACAGACAAACACACCCACACACATCCACACACACATACACACACACGCACGCACGCACACATACTCACGCACGCACGCCCGCACGCACGCACGCACGCACGCACGCAATTTATTCCTTTTCAATTTATTATTCGGACATGGAAGAGGCATAGAACGAACTACCATTAATAATCTTGTGAAAAATATACCGTTTGTCATTTTATGTACCGGTACAAGGGCGTACACGAAATTTGGCGGGCCAAATGTGGGGTGGGTTGGTGAGGTTAAAGAGTATAATTTCGATTCTAAGCATTTTTCCAGAGGATCAAGCAGTGGGAAGTGTCTCCATTTTGGGTAAATTTTTGGGGAAATGAGTATCTTTAGGAAAAGTTTGAAAATCAGACGCTCTGAGAAGCTATGTCTTGCAGTCAGAATTACAACAATTCTTTTTAGGAAATAATCTGTGAAAATAAGTGTTCCACAAAATATTTCAGATAAAATTTCTCAGCTGAAGAAATCTGACACACACACCCCTGCCCCCACCCCTCCTATGTACGCGACTGTTCCTTAACATTAACAGCTACAGGCCAAAATGAGAGATTATCAATGAGGGAATAGTCTGTTAAATATATTGAACCTAATTTGACTGACAGCGATTGCTGTCTAAAACAACAGCAAGATCCAGTGGAACTATTTGCAAAATATGCAACAGCTTTCCTGTTGTTAGATGTCATTAATTTGGAACACTGTTTCCATCGGCGAAATGGCCTACACCATTAATTAACGCCATTAAAGGTGCATATTCACCCCAGATTGTATAAGTAATACAGTATCTGATTTTTTTCCGTTGTAGGGGGTGAGACATGTAGGAATTTGTCAACCCTGTTATATGCATTATTTCTGAATGATTTTGAAAGTACACATTCCACATCTTACAATGGACTTCAGTACATATCACAATTAACCGAAACAATGCATCTACGTGAAACTGAACTGTTTCTAAAACTCTTTATTTTGCTTTACGCAGATGATACGATTTTATTTGCTGAAACTCCGCAAGAACTCCAAAAGTCATTGGATGCATTACCTGGAAGCTGTATATTAACGTCGCTAAGGAAAAATGCATGATATTTTCGATAGAGAGGATACGAAATTTACCTAACTTGTACAAGATTATTTCTACTTGGGTATAAGATTTATGTATAATGATAAAGTTAAAATGGCCTTAAAATGCATGCACGACAAAGCCAGTAGAGCCATGTTTGCATTGATTAAGACAAGCAAAAGCTCTTCATCTCTCTATTGACATCCAACTAGAACTGTTCGAATGTTTAATTATCCCCATTATGTTTTATGGATGCGAAGTTTGGGGCTGTGCAAACATAGTCCTTGACGAAAAGTTGCACAGACGTTTCTGCAAGATTATTCTAGAATTGAAGGCCTCAGCACAATCGGTAATGGTCTATGGAGAACTTCGTCAATTACCGCTTAGATTAAGATAAATGTGAGAATGATTACATATTGGACAAAAATAATTAGTGGAAAGGAATCCAAGATTGCATACAGGCTTTACAATTTAATATTTCAATTGCACTCTAACAATGAGTATCATTGGTCATTGCTAACCCACATAAAGAACTTACTAGATTCGACTGGCCTCGCAAATGTATGGACTGAGCAAGACCCAGGCCATACTGAAGGCTTGAAGCTCGTCATAAGACAACAATCCTCAGATCAGTACATACAAAATTGGAAGGGTGAAATTTTTAATGGTAACGGCTGCATAACCTATAGAATTATTAAAGACGAGTTTAAGCTTGAAAAATATTTAATTTCTCTCCCGTAGAACTTTGCAAAGCCAGGCCCAAAAACATATATAAAATCAATTTTGGCTTCAAATTTCATTAAATAAAAAAGACAATATGATCACCAAATACGCTACAGTTTTATAGGTCAATAGTGGCCATGCTTTTATTACATATCGATTTCCCGTGAACGAACTGTAATGCCCCTCAGTCACTTATCATTTCTGCCACATTTCGGCCATTCAGCGGTTCTGGAAAAGTTATTTTTGTGAAAACTAGGTCATCCAAGATGGCCACCGAAGTATTTGGCCAATCTAATCTCGTTTACTTGGCCAAACTTGGTTCAGCTCCTGTACTAGATGATATTTCATGAGTATTGAATCGATCCCCCCAAGCGGTTTCAGAGAAGATTTTTAAACAAGTGAAAAAAAATCAGCCAAAATCCAAGATGGTCGCTGGAATAGTTGTCTACCGGCTTGCTTTGAACAAACTTGAATCCCTGTGCCATAAGGATATGCCAAACATAATTGAAATTAGACCAGTGGTTGAAAAGGGTTAATGGCAACTTGTAGTTCAGCAGTAAATCTCGTGGAAGAAATTCTAGTTTCTGATTTGAAAATCTTACGGCTAAAAGATGTTGTTGTCATAGGCAGCAGCATAGAGTAGCATCGTTCTTAAAATAAATAGCAGTTAAGGTGTGAAATAGATCTGCGTAATGTGTCATGCATCTGCCATTTAACAGTACCATTTAGCAATGCATGTAGGGGTGGGGGTTGATAGCTGTGAAACTCTATGCTAGTCATAAATTACATTTAAAGTCAAGTTCCCAGTCACTGTTCATTTTAGATATCTGATAGTACTTGATATTAGATAACACACATTTACTACTGCATGCAGATTAAAAGAGGAAAGATTTAAAAAGGTATATCCCGGCCGTTTCTTAGCGTATCCGATCCATCCTCACAAGGATTGCCAGCAGTTAGTTTCTGATCAAGTTCACAAAATTTGAACGGGATACATACAAAAAATTTGTAGAAACAATCGTTTTCTGAAATCATAACGTCATCAACATGGCCGCCGAACTATGTGAGCTGGCAACCTTTGCTACTCAAATCTTAATCAGAGTTCTGGATCATTTAGATTTATAAAGTTTCACTCTGATACAGGTAATGGTTTTATAGAAGAAGCTTGTTAAAAATGTCAAACTTTTTGCATAAAAGATGGCTGCCAAACCAGGTTAGCTAGAAACGTTCTGCTTTCAAACTTTAAAGAGGCTAGGGCATAGTTACAGCCTACAAAGTTTCAGTCCAGTCCACTTAGCGGTATTGGGAGAAGAATACATTTAAGTTTTGGAGGCGGAATAAAACAATAATAAGAATACTAATAATCGGAACAATTACAATAGGCTTCCAGCAGAGCTGCTTGGAAGCCTAATAGTCGGAACAATTACAATAGGCTTCCAGCAGAGCTTCGGTCTCAGCTTAGAAGCCTAATAATGGCCTACCGCCTACAATGGTATAAATAACCTTACCCTCATATGCCATATATATATATATATATTTATTTATATTATATATCAATATGTAAATTGTAGGTTTGTTAAATAGCCTGAGTGAATAAAGGAAACTGAAACTGAAAATCTATTGTTCTCGGATGTTCAATGCTATGAGGAATTCGGTCCATTCTCAGTGCCATCACGACCATAGTGTGATGTAACAATGAGAAAAGCATCACCCTCACCCACTCAAATTATAAATTATGATTAAATTGGTAAGAATTGAATAATTTAACAGCCAACTAAGGGTCCATATTTATCTCTGGAAAAACAGGAGAGGCGATCTGAGAGCACCTAGATTTGAAAATGAGGAATTCCCCCCCCCCCCACTAGACCACCCCACCCACCCCGTCTGGTTGGGCTGTCATTGGCCTGTGTGTTTCAGAGGTGGCCTTTTTTCAAGCACCCCTGTCCTGAAAGAAATTCCTGAATCTGCCCCTGAAAGCTATGTTTATTAAATAGTAAAGACATACAATTCGTACAACAACGCTTAGTTCGTCATCAATTAAGCGTTCGTGACGAGCATATCTACGTCATTCACGTGGTATATTATGACGTCATATGATTGATGGATAATGACGTCATATGGTTGATAAATAAGTTTCGTGTGTTCTCTGTGCGCTTTCCATGCATAGATACCTTTGCAATACATGCATGAAAAGCTAAACAGATATTATGTAGTCCCTCTTGTATTATAACAAAGGCGAACAAGAAGAATTTTAAATTTATTATATTTGACAACTGTATTAGTTCAAACCTGGTATCATCACTGATTTATTTTCCTCGGAATTTCTATGAGTAAGGTTTAGCATTTAGAAACTCAAAATGGCCGCCGATACATGAAAATCGCACCCTGGAGAACCTGATCGAAACTCGGTGTCCGTCTCCGCCTTCCACCCTAGGTGTTTTGAGTAAGTCTTGATTTGAGATTCTGCTTCCTTACTAAAAGCCCTTTCTTCTGGGCCAATGAGTTGCAGGATGATGTATAATACTAATATCATGCTCGTGGATCGAACGGTGATAAAACTGTGCGCGTTTGCATGCGTGCGTGTGCGAAATCCCTTTATCTGATGTACCCATTACATATTGTTGACATGCAGAGACATTATTGACAACGCATCCATTGACACCCGAATCTGGTTTTGAACAAACAGTAACGCGTTTACCTCTCCTACTGACACCATGCATTAATCATGTATCTGTCGTTCCATATATCACGTTCATCTTTAGGGTTTCGTTGCTGGAAATCAGTACTCTCTAACCCCGCAACTGCTTTCAGAAAAGACGGTTTTGAAAAGGAATACAAATACTGTCACACACTGCTGAGGACGACGAATATGGGCCAAATTCCGCGTATAGCAGTATATAGATTTTGTAGTAATCTGGCAATGAATATTACGCTGGCGTAACTAATCGCCAGTTATTATGTTTTCCATTCTTTCTTTCTTTTTCACAAGAAGCGGCGATTATTTCTTTAACCCATTTAGCCAATGAAATTCTACTACCTCAATTTCACGATAAATTTCGACAGGAAAGCTGTTGAATAATTTGAAACCAATTTGACTAGAATCACTTGCTGGGCAGCAACAGGTCCCGGATAAATTAGTTTCAAAATATTTTTATAAATATTATTTGTTTGATAAATAAAAAATCCTTCCTTCCTGGTCTACGAGATTTTTCGACTTTTGGTGACGGACTTACATCATTTCTTTTGCTTATGACGTGAGCGAACATGTTATGTATTTGATTATTACGTCAGATAGTTTAGTAACTGATCACATCCCTCCATCTTCTCAGCTCCAAAAATGACAGCACACCGCAAGCAAGAATTCAGGGATTTCCTTAAGCGGATCATCATAGCACCTCATATAGTAAAGACTGAAAGTTGCTGTAAAATGACGTCATTCTCCCAAATGATACAGGAGCCTAGTGTTTTTCAACATACTTATTGCCAAGATAACGCAGCTTACTGGGCCGATGCTGGGTCGATACCGTGCCGGTATTTTCAGTAGCGGTCTGAAATCAGCCCAGCATCGGTCCAGACATTCGGGCTTTCAGCCCATTCCATGTTTCTCGACATGAACAGTTCATAGGAAAAAAAAGAATCAACTCTTTCCATTTCATATCACTATTATCAACGTCGTCGTAAATTATCACATTGCAATGTGATAATTTTCGACTTGGTTGATAATAATGATATGAAATGGGACCTCGTTCCAGGTCCTCTATTTTCACCTCGTTATAATCATAGTATTCGTCATCATACGAAATATATGAGGAATGGAGGGAACCCATATGTCACTTAAGGATGTGACGCCACACTCAAATATATCACATGCTACCTGCTACCTGACGTCATAATCAAATTGACATAGGTCACGTCACGTGTCGCGCTCCATCGGGAATAATTTTGAATTGCATGTCCTTGGTGAATATACAATTTAATTAAAGGTGCATATTTACAGCAGAATGCTTTGAAAATAAAACCGCCAAAATTGTATACTTTTAGAGGCTTAAATTGTGGTCCTTTATGTAATGAGACAAAATAAACCTTAGCATATGATGATTGCAATACGTCTAAAATTAATATATATTTTTAAGCTGTGAAATTGCCTCTAAAAGTATACAATAAGAACAATTTTATTTCTACGCAATTTGGTGTGAATGCGCACCTTTAACATTCCATTAAATCAGGTTCAAAATATTCAACAGCTTACCTGTGTCGCTACCTTGAAATTTCGTAGATTGGGGGTTCAAATTGTTAAAAAATCTATCCGAATACGCGTACAATTAGTGGGCGGAGAATAGCTAGAGATGTGAGTGGCAGAGCTACAAATGGGCAGGACATAGCTAGAAATCGACCACTCTATTTAGTCACGGCAGTGGTCACTGGCATATCATTAAACCCGCACAAGGGAGGATTTCTGTTTAGTCATCAATCACATGATATCATAATCAACAACGTGACGTGTAGGATGATGTCATAATAAATTGCATCATGAATGACGCAGCAAGGATCGTCACGAATCCTTAATTAGTGAATGATTAAGCGTTGCTGTACGAATTGTATCTCTTAACTATTTAATAAACATGCTGTTGAATATTTTGAAACTAATTTGACCGGGCGCAACAGCGACCAGTCAAATTAGTCTAAAAATATTCAACAGCTTACCTGTATAGTTTTCTGGAAATTGATAGTCAGGGAGTTCAGGGATCGAGCCCAACATGGCCGATGGGGCTTAGCTAAAGATGTGCGGGACATACCTTTTTAGCTTGATTGCTCCATTCAAGGAAGATGCATGGGTGTGGCAAGGTATTTTGTCACGGGGGGTGGGGGGTGGGGGGGGCACTGCTAACTATGGATGGGGCCAAAACCTAGGGAGCGCAATGTGGATACACCAAGGAGCGCGAAAACCTTGGAGATATCGCACCTCCTCCCACCGCTTTGCTACGCAGTCTTCTCACCATGGTCAGTCCACAGAGAGTCATGCCAGTCTGATGGTACAGGCGTAAATTATGATAGCCTACGTTTCCATAGCTGGTTTAAAAGGTGGAGCCTCTGTTTAGACATCTGGTCCCAATTCAAGTGATCGTTCCCAGGTTTAACCGTTTGTGTCACAGAACACCTGGAGCCATTCAAGGTTGTCAGTGATACCTTTTAATACATCGTGTTTACCTGCCGTAGTAAATATGATGTATCGAAAAGTATGAAAAGTATTCGCTGATGGCTGTACAACTAATATTTGAAAACTTCTTTCTGGTCGTCTTCGTCGATAATTTTAATAAGTCCGAACAAAAACTGAGGAGAAATCTGGACTGACTCCTGACCGCTGCAAGCCACCAATCAATATTTGTAATTTTCGATAACTCTGGACCTGCTGAATATTTTGAAAACTACTTGACTGAATGTTGTTGGTGGCTTAGCCACCAACAACTTTCAGTCAAATTGTTTTCTAAATATTCAACATATCCAGAGTTAAACCCCATGGAAAATGTCGCCTGTAGAGTTTCAGCAGCCTTGCATTCCGTAGCGAAAACGTTCCAAAGCGCTCTGAGCGTGCAAAATCAGTTTTTCTCGTTGTGTGTATTACGTGATGTAATTAATGCGAAAACAGCAGATAGTCAATAGTTTACAGATTAGCAAAACGTTTTGAAACGTTTTCCCTACGGACCGCAAGGCAAGCAGACGGTATTCAACAACCTTCTGATAAGTTTTTAAAACTTGAGATTTTATTTCTAAAGAGCACCTTTGTGTGTCTAATAGTGTAGTGCCAGTTTTCCTTCCTACCATAGCTTATGCCTGATACCATAAGATTTTGTTGCAAACAGTTAAAATATAATCATGACACATCGTCTACCCTACCGGCCCTAATTTTACCAATGCCAATTTTAGCGGAATTATTTTCCAATGTCCAAATTTAACAACAAGCTAAATTACACGTATCTGTATAGATGACCACCTGTCTAATGCAACAGCACCGAGTCAAATTAGTTTCAAAATGTTCAACAGCCTGTTTATTAAATAGCAAAGCCATACAATTCGTACAACGTGTCGGACTATTAAGCGTTAAAGACGGACTGTTTGGAATCATTCATGACGTCATGGTTATGGCGTCACATACACGTCACTTAGTTAATTATGACGTCAGATGGTCGATGGATAAACTTGGAAAGGTTAATTCTCCTTGAGCAGAAATACGCCAACTCCTGTGCTTTAGAGCGGGTGAGAGGCGAGTGGGTTGGACGGTGGGACAGTTGCAAAGTGAGAGGGTGGGTGGGTGGTGTAGGAGGGAGAGAGAGAGAGGGTGCGAACGAGTGTGTTCACACGTCTGTATGTGTGAATGAATGTGTGAGCGTGCACGCTCGCACACACGTAGAGATGTTATCACTCGCGCACAAATGCAAATGTGTGTGATGGGTGGGGGTGTTAAACACGACACCATAAGTGTTTAATATAAAATAGTCTTTTTCCAAAAATATTATTATACAGAACAAGACAATAAAATTCGGTCGTCCGTGCTAAAACAAATATACAGTTTTCTTGAGAGAGAGAGAGAGAGAGAGAGAGAGAGAGAGAGAGAGAGAGAGAGAGAGAGAGAGAGAGAGAGATACAAAAAAGAAAGCGACAAAAAAAGAAAGAAAAAGTCATAGAGCGGGAGAGGTGGAAGAGGGACATAGGTACAACGCTAAAGGTTGCTCATTTCCACGAAACATGCCCACACACACACACACACACACACACACACACACACACACACACTACCCCCCACCCCAGTACCACCCACCCCATCCCCGATCCCGTAATGGGATAGGCAACAAGATAATATTGACCATGATCCCTAAAATTGTCATCTCTAACATATTGACTATAGTCCATGTACCTATTGCGGACGTAGTCGTAATTTGTGCTTGACGTTAGTTTGTTCATATACAGGTACTCCAAATGTGACGTCATTGGTGCTTATTTGCATCCTGGTGACGTCACTTTAGCGCATGTATATGATCAGATCATCAGAACAGTGCTATTCAGGGGTTGTGCGAGTCCGGATTCTCTGCCCCTCTGTCCTATAAAAATCCTGACTTGTCAGGTGTGATGTCGGAGTTCTTATCGGGAAGCAAGACAGAAGAAACTCGTACTAAGATTGTAGGCCCTTCCACTCTGATAACGCAGGTTACTGGGCCGCTACTGGTACATAACCGACCCAGTAACCTACGATATCAAAGTATCTCTAAAAAATCAGAAATATTTTGTGTTTTAATGAGTCCTATTAACAGTACTCCATTACACTATTAGGCTTTTCTTTTCTACTTGATAAAAAGGGTAGGTATTCATGACAGGCACAGCACGCCCCGAAGGCACAGCCCGTAGGCACGTCACAAAAACAGTATAAGACACGCCTGGTTGGAGTGTAGTAGATCCAGCACGGTTGACAGGACACACACTAACTGGTTCATGATTGATTGGTCCATATTCCCGATATCTACTATCTACATGAGGCGATGGAGAGACGGTCGGAAACGCACTCCGACACATACACACACGCACCTATAATTTCTCAGACATCATACGACACACCAGTTCTGTCAATTATTGTCCTGTCATCATCATTTTTACGAATTCTGTGAAGAAAAAAGAAATTCGGTTTCATATATTAATGATCAAATTTAATGCAGGGAACAGTTTCTAGCGATTCCCCGCCCATTTCTAACTTTGGCCCACCCATTTTTTTACGCGGCTTGGGGTCGATTTGAAAGTGAAACATTGACACCTGAATTCCCAGAATCTAAATTTCAAGGTAACTATATGGGTAATCTACTGAATATTTTGAATCTGCCTATGGCAGCAACAGCAGTTTCCGGTAAATTAATTTCAAAATATTCAACAGGATGTTTATAAAATTGTAAATTTATCAAAGATCTAAAAACGGACATTTTGACGGGCCTTTCGATTTCCATGACAGAGCTATACGTCATGATGATTGGGACGTCAACTAACTAGTGACGTAGTGGACCTTGCCATCTTTAGCTATGCCCCGCCCATCTCTAGCTAAGCTCCACCCACACCTCGCTCGTGTTGGGCTCGATCAATCTCTGAACTCCCTGACTATCGATTTCCAGAAAACTATACAGGTAAGCTGTTGAATATTTTGAAACTAATTTGACTGGGTGCTGTTGATGCCTATTATTAAATAGTAGAGACATACAATTCTTACAACGTGTCGGACTTTTAAGAGTTAAAGACGGTCAGTATAGAATCATTTATGACGTAATGATTATGGCGTCATCCTGCACGCCGTTTAGCTGATTATGACGTCATATGACGTCATTACTCTGGAAAGGTCCATTAATTATGACGTCGGATACCTGAACGACAGATCGGAACGCACACGCGCGCACTCACGGGCGCGCGCGCACACGCAGGCACATTATCAGGATGGTAAATAGATTTTGTCTCCCCCAGTCAGTGTGCCACACCGTGAAGACATATTCATTTAACGTATCGCGCTGCTTCTTTACATATTAACAAACAATTAGGAATCAATAACAAAGGATAAAAATACCACGACAACTTTAAATTCCCCTTATATTTTATCTAAGCTTACTGCCGAGTTTTAACAATGACACAAATAATTATGCCCATATTTTGTAGACGCGTGAAATCACAATATGGGACCAAATTTGTTTTAGACGGGGGTGGGGGTGGGGGGGGGAAGGGTGGTGCTGAAATATGGAGGTCGCAAAATCTGGGGTTCCATTGCAGTTTCTCTCATCCATGCTAATGTTCGAAGTTACCATGGACTCACAGCTATGAATTATGGAGTGGGGTTGGGGGTGGGGGGGTGGTCCCATGCTAGATTTTGTAGGGATTATTGTGCAAAACGCTATGAAACTAATTAATGTTTAATTATTATACACGATTTTCAGGGGTCTCATAGGACCACTTCCAATACTTTAGGGGTCCCAAGTTGCATATATACTTACCTCACTCCCAGCCATGTACATAGTCTAAGTACAAAAAATGTTTTACTTTATTGATAGGCCTATTTCGAATGACTCCATCACCAGTTCCCCCCCCCACCCCCATTAAATAAATGAAAGTATACTATTTTTTTTAACTGCGGATAGCAGCTCAATAAACCATCTCTTAGTTAGTCCGGTAGTCAGTCAGTCACAAAAGCTTATTTTGGGCTGTTTCTAAAAAAACTGCTGGTCCTATTTGGCTAAATTTTAACACAACTTGACATCAAGTGGATTTCCAGACGTCGGTTGCGAGTGCTTTAAAGCTCTGTAGTTCGTTTGCGCCAAAGACGATGCTGGACTATGCAGTATTGTAGCTGACCACAACCTCCACACCCGTAGCAGCTGGTGAGAATGGGCCTGCCATAGGTTATTAGGTAGTATTCATTTGAACACAGAATTCTCAGAATCTCAAATGCAAGGTAGCTATACAGGTAAACTGTTGCATATTCTGAAACTAATTTATCAGACAAAATAGTTTCAAAATATTCAACAGAATAGTTATTGAATTGAAAATGCATTTTCGAATTTGGTCTTTGGAGTTCAAAGTGATAATTAGTACCCAAATACACTTGATAATACCAGAAAACATGAAACAAATGCCTAAAGCAGATGCGCTAGTTTTCTGTTTCCTCTCAGGGGAGATAATCTGACCATTTAATACCCATTACAAGCGAGTTAATTCCTTGGATAGACAGGTTAGATCTGCTCTCATATTAAAGTCCTCATATTCCAATAAATAGACAGACATTTGCAGAACATATGAGATAATAGTTTATTTCTGTGCTATATACCCATCATGTAATGTCCGGACAGCATATCTTTGGTAACTGTTGAATGTATTTTCTTAGTCTATTGTCTGTATTGACTAGGATTTTCCAAACAAAATATATCTGGCTTGGTGCACTCAAAACAACTTTACTTTTGCGGTTTGCTACTCAGTGGTGGACTCTCTCTCTCTCTCACACACACTGACCCACCCCATCATAGACTCAAATACTATGCCTTCCAATAATTGCAACGAATATGGCGTCAGAATATTCCGTGTTGAGTAAATTACACAGAAATACACAAATATCCATGATCCCGTGCAAATTGGCATCCACTTATTGCTGCACGAACACTTTACTAATATGTTAGCGTTATTTATAATTATTACTATTATTCGGTTACCCGGTTAGAGATATATGACATAGCCACCAAATTAAACTTCGCATCTGAATTCTGGCCAACATATGTAAAAAAATTACTGCCAAATGTTTTAGAATTTTCATATTTTGGCTAGCCTACGGTCTATTTTTCCTTTCTGAATTGGTGCGAATTCAGATGTAGTTTTGTATGGATGAGTAATCGGATATCGTATTAGTTTGAACCTTGAATTCCCAGAACATTAATTTCCAAGCTAACAATACCAGTAAACTGCTGAATATTTTTAATCTAATTTGACTGAACAGCTCCCAGTCAAATTAGATTCAAAATTTTCAACAGAATATTCGTAAAATTATAATTTAGTTTTCGAATTTGACCTTTCGACTTCAAATCGTTATAGGAATGGTTTAAATGATCTGAAATGTTACTGAGTCCTAAAGGATTAACCCTGTAACCTTCAAATTTGTTCAACAAAAGGTCAATTTGCTCATTAAAAAATGTCCATTTGCAGACCAAGAGAAGACTATTTTTGAAAAATTACCGCTGGAATGACTGACTCGGTTATCGAGCCAGTCATTTCAGTGGTACATTTTCAAGAATAGTCTTCTCTTGGTCTGCAAATGGACATTTCTCAAGATCACTTCAGAAGCCGTTTTTGGCCGATATGAATGTACAAGGGTTAAAAGAACGATGGTAGAATACACCTGCCTATGACTGGTGCATCATCCTGACGAACTCTGTGAAGAAATACACAGGTCACCAGCGAGCATTATTCTGAAATCTATACATCGTACGACTCGGATAAAAATGAATATTTGACAAACAATCAAAGATTGAAGTGATCATATAATTTACCATCATTGTATATTTAACGCGACAATAACTGACTTGGCCCAGTAGTAGGTGGCGTAGAATCATTAAATGGCACATAGCGAAGCGTGCGTGTGCGCGTGCGTGTGCGCGTGCGTGTGTGCGTGAAAGGAGTATTAGGCCTATTAATGTACAAAGTCCAATCATAGAGTGGTATGTAGTTCCGCACTACTCGAAATTGTATTCTGTTTTCGTGGTTGGTATATTTGCATATGGCAGCAACAGCGCCCAATCCAATTAGTTCAAAATATTCAACAGCATATATTATTAAATAGCCAAGACATGCAATTCGTACAACTCTTTGTCCGTCATCAATTAAGCGTTCGTGACGAACTTATGGAGGTCATTCATGGCGTCATTGATCATGACATAATCCCACACGTCACGTAATTAATTATGACGTCATATGATTGATGGGTAAACTGGAAAGGTCCATTGGTCGTGGTCTGGTGAGCATCGAAAGAGTGTTAACTGACGGCACAATCAAAACATCTCACTTGTCAACTGACATCACAATCAAAACATCTCACTTGTCAACTGACATCACAATCAAAACATCTCACTTGTCAACTGACGTCACAATTTATAGATATCACTCGTCAACTGGTGTCAAAATCCAAAGATGTCACTCGTCAACTGACGTCGCAATCCAAAATTGTCACTCGTCATCTGATGTCACAATCAAAAGACCTCACTTATTTACTGACTATTTAATCTACTAATTCACGTGCCAATTAAAATTTAAGTACGTCACAAGCAAAAGCATCAACTTGCTAAGTGAGGTCAAAATCTAAAACGTCACTTGTCAACAGAGGTCACAACCAAAAGACGTCAATTGTTAACTGAGGTTAGTAAATAAATGGCACCTATCAACTGACGTCACAATCTTAAGACTTCAGTTGTTAACTGACGTCAAAATGAAACATATCACTTGTCAACCGATGTAACAATCAAAATGCATTACATGGGAACTGACGTCACCATCAAAGGTCGCCACATATCACCAGCGATAATAATCAGGGGTGCGTTCAGGAGCGCGAAAAATTTCAGTTCGACGAATATTTTCTTCGGTCACGTGGTAGATTCGCCTACGGATATCCATGGGCCAACTTACCACGTGGCAGTCAAAAGATGTCACCATTGTCTGTCTATATCGTTGTCAAACATGTTACCTCTGGTGGTAATAGATATTTAAAAACAACATAAGGTTTTCTTGTTACTGTTTTGAAACCGTACCTTCATAATTGACTTGTCCATCACCATCGATATCTGCTTCTCTGATCATTTCATCGACCTCGTCGTCCGTGAGTTTCTCTCCCAAATTTGTCATTACGTGTCTGAGCTCTGCCGCGCTGATGAACCCGTTACCGTCCTTATCGAACACTCTGAACGCTTCCCTAATCTCTTCCTCAGAGTCGTTGTCTTTCATTTTTCGCGCCATCATCGTGAGGAATTCTGGGAAGTCTATTGTACCATTGCCTGTGGGTATTAAAGAATGTTTGTAAAAAGAGTTTGTCTCGATAAGCTCTTTAAACAAAGCTTTAAATGCTAGATGATTTGTTTGCAAATCCTCGTAGTTTTATGTAGCCTAGACTGCAGTAACATTGTTGATGATAATTAGGTGGAATCCTTTTAGAACATCCTACAGGCACACCCCCACATCAGCCCCTCCATAGTCCGAAAATGCCGCGTTTGACTGGCAACTTGTTCGCTACATTTCGCTATAGACAGCCAGTTGAACGTGGCGCATGCTAGTGATGTGCCTATATGTGGAATGTGGATACCTTGAATGCGGATACAAGGTATCCATGGATGGTTTGGCTAATCAAACGCACCTTTTTGGACTATCTAGTACCAAAATCTTGAGTTTGGCTAGCAGATAGTTCACCGCAGTTAGGTATTAACTATGGTTCAGCAATCAAACATGCTATGTATGTACAGTGTCCGCTTACTAATACATGTACTATCTTTATACTCTTAGGAACTCACCATCGGCGTCTACCTCATTGATCATGTCCTGTAGTTCTGCTTCTGTTGGGTTCTGACCCAGAGATCGCATCACGGTACCCAATTCTTTCGTCGTGATGGTTCCATCGCCATCTTTGTCAAATAACGAAAACGCCTCTTTGAATTCTGTGTAGAAATATAATCAGACATATAGCCCACTTATAGCCCACATATAGCCTTGGCGAGAGTTATAGCCTATATGGCATTTGGAGACGGAAACGTATGTAAGGGGAAAATAAGTTTGTGCCTGAGATGGCTTCACTGAGAATAAGTCAAACACGCACGCGCCTGCGCACCGAACCCACCACATACGTATCCTTTGTTCGCATACCTCTATAGGCCTACATAATCCCGTTCCTCCACCGAACCCCAACCACCTCCCTCTGGACACCTCATCTGGCGAGAGGGCGCGTTATGGTGTTTGAAGAATTCTTCAATTCTATTCCTCCATGGGAACATCTGACAAACCTATCTTTAAGGGAAATTATCTTCTTAATTTTCAATATTCCGAAAACATGCCTAAATTTAATCATTAATTTCGAAGGACGGTAACTCTCGCAGGGCACCGTTCGTTCCGACTAGGCTTTATATGCAACCAGGGGAAGTAACTTGCTCTGGCTGGTTACAGGCATGGATTAACTCATTCAGAGCATCATATATAATGAGAGAACCCTTTCTCCGGGCATCGTAATTTGCCTTTCGGGCATCGTAATAATTTCATTAAAGGGAGAGAACTCTCCGGGAATTTATACGTTATTTACCGGGAATTGTTTTAAATGAATGAGAACGTATTCGTACGCAATCTTTATTATTGGTTATGTAAGTAACGTCTCTATTTCCGCTACAATATCATAAAACAATAATTATACAACAAACAACGACGCCATTTTCTCTACAATCCGTTACGAAGCTTCTTTATTAAAAAAAACTGTTGTCAAAATTAGTTCAGGTGTACGAAACTGAAGTGAATAATACACACTGTATGTAGAATTCTTATGGTAATAAGCGAATTTAAATAAGGAAGTCTTAGAGTAAATACTCATTAGTGCTGGAGTGAAATCTACCGATCGATGGTGGTCATAATTGAGTAAACCATTGCTAGATATGCCACGCCCATTTCTTTCTAAACTCCGCCAACTTGTAAACGTGTTGGAATCGATTTAAAACGTGGAAACCTGAACTTCCCAGAATCTTAGTTTCAAAGTAGATATGCAGGTTAAGTTGTTGAATATTTTAAAATTAATTTGATTGGGCGCTGCTGAATTAGTTTCAAAATGTTCAACAGAATGGTTAATAAAATGTAAATTCATCAAAGACAATGGACCTTTCCAGTTTAACCATCCATCATATGACGTCATAATAAACTGCGTGGCGTATAGCTTGACGTTATAATCAATTACGTCATAAATTACGTAAAAAGGTTCGTCACAAACGCTTAATTGATGGCGGACTAAGAGTTGTTGTATGCATGTCTTTACTAATTAATAAACAAGATTTTGAATATTTTGAAACTAAGTTGACTGCCGCTGTTGCTGCCATAGGCAGCAAAAACACTCAGTCAAATTAGTTTCAAAATATTCAGCAGCTCACCTGTATATTTTTCTGGAAATCGTTAGTCAGAAAAATTCAGGGATCGATCGAGCCCAACACGAGTGATGTGTGGGTGGAGCTTAGCTAGAGATTGGCGGGACAAAGCTAAAACTGGAAAGGTCCATTGTAGCGGACTTGTCGATTTCCGTGACGGAACTACGCCATTTTGATTGTGACGTTGGCTAACAAGTGGCGTAATTGCTTATGCGTAACATATGTGATCCTGGTGACAGATGGGATCCCTTCATTGTAAAACATGTTGAGTGTTGACCGCATGTAGCTATCGATTAATCAACTATATAGCACGGTTTCCACGCAACATCTGGTTTGGGCATGAATTATAATTATTTTAAAGACTTGGTAATTATTTCATGACGTCCATTCAATTCTCACGCTACGCGCGTGAAATCTATTGGCTGTCGTCGATTCTATATAGAGCCTCGAAATTATCGATTTCAAACATTAGCTGCGGGTCAAGGCCACCCTGGTGGCGAATGCTGGGCTGATGATGCATGTATTGGATAATTTGTTAGATATTTAATTCGGATTTATTGGCGCTTACACCCGGGTGTGTTAGAGCCATGGCTCCCTCTTAGAGGTGCTTCCCCGAATGGTTGTGTAGCTGCACCCGCCTCCCCCCCCCCACCCTCACCCCCACACCACCCGTGAATGGTTGCCAAAATGAAAGTAAAAAAGTAAAAACTGAAATAATCAGAGTTTAAGATGTTGCTAGGGGTGTATGTATTGACTCTTGTTGAAAAAATGAGTTGATACTGCGGCGTGTAAGTGTTGTATACTTTATTTCTCTAGGAGTTGAGATGGGGTTGGTTTAAACGTGATTTATTTGTTCAGATGGGAGCACGATAAGACTTAGAGTCTTATGCCCGTGTCTCCCATACACATACAGATTATTCAAAACTTTTTTACAACAAAATGGCGGCAAATCATAATAGTTTAATTAATTGTAGTCTATAGGTGTGCATAAGTATGTGAATGTTGAGTGTGAGGTGGGGGAGAGTAGGAAGAAAGACCGAGATAGAAAGGGAGATGGGGAAAGGGGGGGGGGGGAGGGTGAGAGATAGAGAGAGCGAGGAATAAGATCAAATGGAAGAATAGCAGAGGTGAGCTCTAGGTGCTGCCTTCGCCCCGACCTGTACGTGTTGGGCTGCTGTCCATTTACCCCGTAAACTATAAGTTCACAAACAGGAAGCTACTGAAAGCGGTTGGTGTTAATTATGTATTGACATACCGTATTACAGATCAGTTTGTTCATTTCCAAGTTGGTAGTGTAAGTCCCGTATAGAAGCTGGTTGACCGTAAGATTAGCAAGAGAAATATCGTTCAAGGCAAGCTGATTTTGGAAAACGACTCTTTGCTCGTTAAAAAGGGCACAATGTAAGAGGTAGTGGTGTGTAGATTCATCATTGTGCCCACAAGAACAACTGGCAGATTCCGACAGAAAGTTGTCAAATAGATGTCGGTTTAAAGAACTACAACCATTTCGGAGCCTGCATAGCATTATGTTGGCAAACCTCGGGCCTACGTAATACCACTCAGGGGGTTGTCGTATGGATGACATAGCCTTGAGTTTGCTTTTAAATTCTAGAAGAGTGACAGAATCTCTCACCGGCACAGGAAGCATATTCCAGGCGCGGATCGTTGCTGGGAAAAAGGATCCAGAGAATAGCTCAGTACGGCAGCGGAATGGAGTGAAGAAATTTGGATGACGGATATTGTAAGGATTTCGTACTTGGGATAGTGTGGGAAGATGGTTGACCAGAACCTCACAGGTCATCCCGTTAATAATTTTAAATAGCATAGATAATCTATGAAGTTCACGTCTGATTGACAAGGTTTCGATGCCTGTTTCTAAGTACAGGTCTTCAGTGCTCGCACTACGTGTCATTCCACATACCGTTCTGAGAGCATCTTTTTGGATATCCTCTAGCCGAATTACAAGATATTGTGGAATATTATCCCACACAACATCTGCATATTCTAACGATGGTCTAATAAATGTTTTGTACATGATCTCGAGACATTTACGGTCTAGAATATATTTTAGACCTTTAAGTAAGGAGAGTTTGTGTTGAGCGTTTGCTATGAGATTACTCACATGGTTAAGCCAATTCCCTTTGTTATTAAAGGTAATGCCGAGGTGCTTATGATCAGTTGATGGTAGAATTTCAGAATCTTTGAAGTTGATTGAAAAGGATGTGGGCTCGTTGCGCAGAGAAAAAATTAGAGATGTAGTTTTCGAGGCATTAAACTCGACGAGCCACATGTTTGCCCAATGCGTCATGGTCAGTAGATCGTAATCGAGTGTGGCAGTGTGTTCTTTTAGATCATCTGACATTACATATAGGCACGTGTCATCAGCAAAAAGTCTAATATTGTGAATTATATTGCTGGGCATGTCATTAATAAAAACTAAGAATAACAAAGGACCAAGCACAGAGCCTTGTGGCACTCCAGCATGTAAACGAAGTAGGGTGGACTCATTGCCGTTTATAACTACTCGCTGGTATCGGTTTCCAAGATAATTTTCGAACCATGTAAGTAGATTTCCACAGATACCAAAATTCCTAAGCTTCTGTAGGAGGCCGCGATGCCATACTCGATCAAAGGCTTTAGATATATCGAAGAATAGAGAGATTATTTCCTTTTGATCGTCAAGGGCTTGAGTAATATCCGTGTAGATATCAAGCAGTTGATTTACTGTAGAATGTGATGGAAGAAAGCCAGACTGATATAGAGTGATATCATGTCTAATATAGTTATAGATATGTTTAAAAACGGTTCTCTCCATAACTTTACTAAGACAACTCAACAGTGATATTGGTCGATAATTTGAACATAAGCTCTTGTCTCCTTTCTTGAATATAGGAGTTACATTAGCGATTTTCCAAGAAGTGGGGAACTGCGCACTAGAAAGTGAGTAATTAAAGAACCGCGCTAGTATTGGGACCAATACTTGTTGGCTCTCGAATAATAGTTTCGGGCTTAATTTATCCGGGCCAACAGCTTTAGACGTGTCCAGATTGGACAGTACATCGGAGATGTCAGTGTTTGATATTGTAATTGAGTGGAGAGTATTGTCCGTATACATAGATAGAGGCGGTAAGCTGGCATTAGCATCGTCAATATTGGCGATGCTAGAGAAGTACCGGTTAAGGAGGCTTGCCTTTTCTAAAGAGTCGTAAGAGAATGAGCCGTCATCGCGCTTCAGAGGCGGCATTTCGCTAAAATTAGAGTTAGTATCACATAGGAACGTCTTACATATTTTCCACCACTCTTTAGAACCTGTGCGTCCATGCCTTATTTTTTCAGCTAATTTATTCCTGAAGTTTTCTTTCGCTGTTCGGACTAATGTTTTGATGTGGTTTCTCTGTTTTTTAAAGTTGGCCACATCTTGCTCTCGGTTAGTTTTTCTTGATTTCTTGAACAATTTTTCCCTGACTCTCATTTCGTGCTTTATTTTGCTGGACATCCAGACTTTATCGTTTGGGTTTATAGTTATAGTCTTATTTGGGATACTAATACTAGCATGAGATGGGGTTGGGAGTGTCTGTAAAATTAAATCTAAAATAACGGAAATTAGGCAAAAAAATTTCTTAAAATATTAAGAGACGAGATAATGAATCCATACTTCGGTTATAATCCGCCCAGAATCGCAACCCATGTCGCCTGCTATGAGCCCAGCAAGCTGGCCAGTTCAGAAATAGTACGCTATTGCGTGCCTATTATCCGCTGGTATAAATTTCTACTACCCTGAGTTATAGTGGTCTGTTATTAGTTTTCCATGCTTGAAGAAGATATATTTGGCATGAGCACGTGACGTACAGTGGCATTACTAGCCAAAGGAATGGACCTTTCCGGTTTTAGCTATGGCCCGCCCATCTCTAGCTAAGCTCCACCCACACCTCGCTCGTGTTGGGACCGATTGATCTCTGAACACCCTGACTATCCATTTCCAGAAATCTACACAGGTAAGCTGTTGAATATTTTGAAACTAATTTGACTGGCTACTGTTGCTGCCTAAGGCAGCAACAGCGGCCGGTCAAATTAGTTTCAAAATATTCAACAGCGTGTTTATTAAATAGCAAAGAATTATTACAAATACATACAATTCATACAACGTGTCGGACTGTTTTGAGATTTGGTGACGGTCTATATGGAACCCTTTGTGACGTAATGATTGTGACGTCATCATACACGCGCTGAGCTGATTATGACGTCATACGAGGTCAGATGATGGATGGATACGCTGGAAAGGTGAATTGTATTCATGCTAGTGGAAAATCTTACAGTACCGACCAGAAATGACTGATTCCCGTTTATCAATCAATCATATGACGTCATAATCAACTACGTTACATGGAAGATGTCATTATAATACAACACCGAGTCAAATTAGTTTCAAAATATTCAAAAGCTTACCTGTATAGTTTTCTGGAAATTGAGATTCAGAGAGTGTAGGGATCAATTGATCAACACGGGCAAAGGGTGGGTGACGCTTAGTTAGAGATGATGAGATTCCATAGCTAAACGTGGCTTACTCCAATGCTTAACATAAAGTCAAAAATAAAAAGAATCACATACCAGCATAGAGTACAGTTCGAAAATCAGTTACCGTGTTTCAAACACAAACACATTTTAGTTAGTAGTTGGTACAATTTTGAACGTGATGCTAGATATGGTCTGTTGAATATTTTGAACTTAAGATTTTTGGAAGCGATTGCTGCCAAAATACCAATGGCTTCCAATCAAATTAAGTCCAATATGTTCAACAGTACGTTTTATGTTTTGTTTTGGAAACAAGTTATGTTAGCCTTACCGCAGTCTACATTAATTCCAATCACATATTCCCTGAAAACCTTTTTATGACATTTGTAATTAGGTTTACACAGAAACAATCAAAATCTACCATTCTCGTCACGAACGCTTTGAACCACGGATTCCCAGATTTACAATTTCAAGGTAACTATACAAGTAAGTTGTCGAATATTTTTGAAACTAATTTGACAGGAATCTGTTGCTTTAGGCGACAATATCTCCAATTGAAATTTGTTTCGAAATATTGAATGGAATATTTATTAAATTGTAAATTAGTTATCTAATTCTGCTGTTCAATTTGAAAGGGCCAAATGGAAATAATTATGAATTAATACATTCTGTTTATATTACTTTATTTATGCGCCCCCCCCCCCCACCACATGATTGATTGGTATGCCCAAAACTAATCAATCTAAAGCGGCCACCGGGAACCAAGTTGTCTAATAAGCAGACAAATCAATTGCTAGCTATGCCCCGCCAATTTCTAGCTAATGTCAGCCTACAATGGAGGAGCAAAGTTTTAGCTATGCCCCGCCCATCTCTAGCTAAGCTCCACCCAAGCTTTGACCGTGTTGGGATTGGTCGATCCCTGAACTCTCCGAATCTCAATTTCCAGAAAACTATACAGGTAAGCTGTTGCGTGATTATTTTGAAACTAATTTGTCTTGGCGCTGTTGACGCCTATTTATTAAATAGGAGAGATACAATTCGTGCAACAACTCTTAGTCCGTCAACAAGTAAGTATTCGTGACGATCTTAGCTACGCCATTCATAACCTAATTGATTATGACGTCATCATACACGTCACGTAGTTGATTATGACGTCATGTGATTGGTGGATAAACTGGAAACCTCCAGCTACGTGTTTTGGAATCAACTTAAAACCTTGGAAACCTGAAGACCAAGAATTTGGATTTCAAGGGAACTATACACGTACGCCTTTGAGTATTTTGAAACTAATTTGACCGAGAGCTGTTGTTGCCTATGGTCCCAGTCAAATCAGTTTCAAAATATTCGAAAGCTTATTTATTAAATTGTAAATTCATCTACAATATACAAATCGTATATGATTTTCGCTATTTATGTGCGTCATTATGATTGTGACGTCAACTAAAACGTGACGTAATGGAGGATTCCAGTTTACCTATCAGAGAGTGCAGGGATCAATTGATCCCAACACGGGCAAAGGGTGGGTGAAGCTTAGCTAGAGATGGGCGGGAAATAGCATATGACGTCATAATCAATTATGTCATGAATGACGTAGCTAAGTTCGTCACGAGAATGACGTAGCTAAGTTCATCACGAACGCTTTATACATGACGGACTTAGCGTCGTTGTTCGATTTGTGTTTTTTAATATTTAATAAACATGCTGTTAAATATTTTGAAGCTAATTTGATTGGGCGCTATTGCTATCATAGATAGCAATAGCTCCCAGTCAAATTAGTTTCAAAATATTCAACAGTTTAACTACCTGTACAGTTTTCTGGAAATTGATAGTCAGGGAGTTCAGGGATCGATCGATCCCAACACGGGTGGGGGTGTGGAGCTTAGCTAGAGATGGGCAGGGCATAGCCAAAATTAAACTACATTCCTCCATTAATTATGACGTCAGATATTTGAGTGACCGATCGGATGACACTTCGATACATACTATAGCTTACGCTGATAACTCAGCTTACTAGGCCGATACCGGGCCGATACCGTGACGATACCGTGACGATACTGAACGTATACCGGCCTGTATCGGTAGGGGAAAGGTGGCTAAATTGGACGGGCGGGAAATTTGGACCATGCCCATTCCCCAAAAACCTAAGTAACGAGGCCGCTGATTGATCATTCACTAGGTAGCAGTACGTCATCACAACACGTGGTTCATGCAAAGATGGCGGGGCAACGAAGGAAGACGGAAAGGTAAGCCTTAAATGAATATGCTTATAATCAATGTAAAAAAGAGATTATGAACAAGTCATACAGCAGGCCACTTGCAAGGCGTATTGTAATAAAGATGATCTATGATGGTAAAAGGCAGCTATCCCTTAATGCACCAGCGCAATATTCAATCACGTCATTCTATGGTGTACTGTGTGACCCACAATGATTTCTGACCTACCGTATTGCGGGTATATTGGACCAGTGTAAAGAGGTCAAATTGGACCGGTGGTCTAAATTACCCTCATGTGGTCCAAATTACCCTCATGTGTGTTAATAACTTGACGTACTGGAATAGCTTACAGAAATGTGTGTGAGTGGTCGTAATGGCAATGGTGGTGGCTGTGATGGTCGTCATGGTGGTGGTGGTGGTGCATGCGTGCGTGCGCGCGTATGTGTGTGTGCGTGCGTGTGTGTGTGTGTGCACGTACACGTGTTGTGGTTGAGAGAATGATATACAGTCAAGCCTGTCTATAACGCACACCCTAGCGACCATCAAATCATGGTCAGTAAAGAGAAGTTGTTGATAAAAATACGTCGTTTAATTATCAGTCTAAACAGTGTTTGGGGTCACAATGTGTCGGTACTTACGAGCACCCGTCTTTAAGAACCACCAGCTAGTGGCCCCGAAAGTAAGTCTCCCTTATAGACAAGTTTTCCTGCATAAGCATTTACAAATAATATTGGTAGTTTAGAACAAGTTTGGCTTTATTTAACTGATTAGCATAGAGAAATCATTGAGCACCATGGTAGGCATAGCTAACCAAAACATTTAATCTGTTGCAGGGAAAATTATGGCAAGTGGTCATCCAATGACATGGAGCGTGCTCTGTCTGCACTCCGAGGTGGAGGAATTGGTTTGAATGCAGCCGCCCGAACTTACAGTGTACCTAAGGCAACATTAAAACGGCATCTGGACTTTAAGAATAAATTTGCAAATGGCCCCACAAGGCAGTTTGGTATGTCAACTGTACTACCAGTCGAGTTAGAAGAGGAATTGGTTGAGCACGTCTTAAAACTAGAAAGCATGTTTTTCGGTCTTACCCGGAGAGATCTTATGTCACTGGCATTCCAACTTGCACAGAGAAATGGCATTCGACACGTTTTCAACAAGGATAAGGAAAGCGCTGGAAAAGACAGGTTTAAGTCGTTTTTGAAGAGACATTCTCAAATTGCACTCCGTCAACCAGAGGCTACATCTTTAGCACGGGCATCAGGTTTTAACCGAGAGAGTGTGAATAAATTGTACGATATGCTAGAAGGCATTCTTGATAAGAACACAATGGACGCAACGCGAGTCTTTAACATGGATGAATAGGGTCTAACAACAGTACAGACACCACAGAAAATATTAGCATTGACAGGAAAGCATCAAGTTGGTGCAATGATAAGTGCAGAGCGCGGCGTTCAGACCACTGTTGTTTGTTGTGTCAGTGCATTGGGACAGTATGTTCCACCAATGATACTGTTTAAACGTAAAAGAATGAGAGATGAGCTGAAAGATGGTGCTCCGCCGAGGAGCATAGTGTTATGTAATGACAGCGGGTGGATGGATCAAGAACGATTTCTATTATGGATAGAACATTTCCTGTCTGTTGTGAAGCCTACAAAGGAAATCCCAGTTCTCCTTGTTATGGATGGTCATAGTTCACACACTAAGAATCTGGAAGCAATCAATATGGCTCGTGAAAATGGACTCATTATGCTTTCGCTACCACCACACACAACACATAGATTGCAGCCACTGGATGTGGCGTTTTTTAAACCCTTAAACACATACTAAAATCAGGCTGCTGAACGGTGGTTACGAGACAATCCAGGCAGAGGAATTACAACATTCCAAGTTTCTAAATTATTCGGACAAGCATACATCAAAGCTGCCACAATGGCAAATGCTGTTAGTGGCTTTGCTAAATGTGGTATTTGGCCATGCACAAGAGATGTCTTCGAAGAGCATGAATTCCAACCGTCTGCCTTATCAAAACAAGCTACAGATCCCGCAACTACCCAGAGTGTCAGTACAGCGATGGATCCCACAACTACCCCGAGTGTCAGTACAGCAACGGATCCCGCAACTACCCTGAGTGTCAGTACAGCGACAGATCCCGCAACTACCCCGAGTGTCAGTACAATGACAGATCCCACAACTAGCCCGAGTGTCAGTACAGCGACGGATCCAACAACTACCCCGAGTGTCAGTACAGCGACGGATCATGCAACTACCCCAGGTGTCAGCATAACGATGGATCACACATTTACCCCAAGTGTCAGTACAGCGATGGATCCCGCAACTACCCCGAGTGTCAGTACAGCGATGGATCTCGCAACTACCCCGAGTGTCAGTACATATACGGATCACGTAACTACCCCGAGTGACAACAACTCTACGAAAACTAGGTCTGTTACTGTTTCCATCATGGTATCCGATCAGGCGCATATTCTACTTCAAACAACATTACCGATCTTGGGCCTAGTCAACATACCATTATTGCTGCCAACCATGTAGGCCTATTCAGTGCGCAAGCAAGCACACTTCCAATGTTGTCTTGCAATCCTGACTCCAACATTGCTGAGACTACACTCAATCCAGTTATGAGCACTGTTACGTCAGCCGTGTGTAATCCCTCAAGTATAAGGTTTAAACGAGTATCAGTTACAGACGTTTCGCCTATTCCCAGCAATGTACTAAAGATAGCAACACGGTCAACACGCAAGAGCGAAGCGCAGATGTTAACTTCGAGTCTGTACAAAGAAACGTTGGCGATTGCAAAGGAAAGGGGCAAGCCTAAAGGTAACAGTCGGTCTAAAAGACAATTAATTTCAGTAAAACATTGGAAACTAACGCAGCAACTACAAATGCAACACTGACAAAGACCACGGATACAAATGCGAGAACAACGGTGTCTACGTCCGCATCAGCTAAAATGTTGGGAAAGGTGGCAAATGTAGAAAAGGTGGCAAAAACAAAAGTACAAAAGGAGCTAAGACAGTATCTGATGCAAATGACGCAGATGACTGGTTCTGTTTTATGTGTACAGAATCGACTAAAGAAGATATTATCCAATGTCAAAACTGCGAAAAATGGGTGCACACTGCATGTGCCGACATAGGATTTAGCTCCCAGTATGTATGCGAATTATGCGGGGATTAGTCAGATTAAAGCGCAATGTGAAAAAAGCATCTGCGGCACCAAATGGTCGGTATGTCAGTATTGCTAGGCCAAAAATCGTGCATTCTTGGCATTGAATGATACGCAAATTAGTCGTGGATGTCTCTCAATGCATGTCATATACAGTCAAACATGTCCATAGCGACCACTATACGGTCCTACAAATATGCTCACTAAAAACGGACAGTCGCTTACTATGATTCAGTTGCTATGGTAAATAGCTTTTGGGAACAAAATATGGCGTTTCTTCAAAACAGGTGGTATTGCAACCACCCATCTTAAAGAACCACCATATCCTGGCTCCAAAAGCAAGCGTTTGTTATAGAAAAGTGTAACTGCTTATGTCATATGAACATAGTAACAAATAATCACATACTTGTTAATATATACAATCCGGATTAGGCCGTATGGAAAGAGAACAGTTATAATTTCAGTGGTCCAATTTTGGCTTTCATAGTGGTCCAAATTTGCCTCCATGGCGTCTTAATTGGACCACCACAAAATATTTTTGAAATTATCCTAATACTCTTCGTTCTTATCGTAATCACTTAAGGCACTGCTACAAGTTTACCATTGGAGATGTGTTACAAATAGAGTAATTAAATATAGATTGTTCCTTGAAATTCACGATTTATTGCAATTTTATCTTAGGGGGTCCAATTTTGCCCCCTTTCCCCTACAGGAAGCTGCGATATCTGGGTATTTTGGGATGTACGAAGAAACAAAAGACTCTTTTTTTAATCAGTAAACCTAATCAATTGTAATAGCTACACACATACCCGCAATCTGTTCTTCGGTCAACTGCTCAGCCTGTAATCAAAGCAAAAAAATTACAATCGACTAACATATAGGATGAATGACCGTAAAGTAGGCATTTTCCTGTGTGGGGGGGGGGGGGCGGTGGGGTGAGGGCGGATGGGGTCTGATAGATTCAATCTTGCCACCAATTGTTATATGATTATCTTATTATTATCTGATATCAGCATAATGACGTTCGACTGGTGAAGTATAGTAAAATATATCGCTGAGTATAAATTTACTACTTGAACACTAATTCCCCCAACAATCAAATTCGAAATTTATGCGTTCAATTGGTAAATATCCGACTATAGGTGAACCCGCACCGCGATAATAATGCGCAAGCTCCGTTCTCTGGGCCCGTTTTATAATTATATAGGCCTCATGGACTTATAAATCGGGCCTAACTCTTCAAGATGCGATATTAAGCAAAGTAGATCTTACTTGGCCGCCTTCTGGACATCTAGCCAGTCCACAACTAGACCACGCTTGTTAACGATTCTATTCTGATATCCGTGTATACATCGACCGAATAATACGTAATAACAGAGGTGGTCAGTATGGTCAGCTGTGAACATTTAGTTCAGCTATCTCCTTTTACACTCTGGAATCATTGATGACCAAAAATCCCGTTTTAGCTATGGCAACTGGTCGATGTGGAGGCGCTGTGGTCGGTATCTGCGGTGAAGCGATCATTGAT
This sequence comes from Chaetoderma sp. LZ-2023a, assembly GCA_034401795.1. Taxonomy (NCBI): domain Eukaryota; kingdom Metazoa; phylum Mollusca; class Caudofoveata; order Chaetodermatida; family Chaetodermatidae; genus Chaetoderma; species Chaetoderma sp. LZ-2023a. The sequence goes on from CM067373.1 coordinate 154,695,204, forward strand.
CCATTTCTTCAACACCTGCCGTTGTTAGGCCTATATATGTTGCCAGCAATGTTTTACTGAGGGAATCCACTTTTAGCAATGCCCCGCCCATCTCTACCTAAGCTCCACCCACATTTTACCTGTTTTTGGATCGATCGATCCCTGCACTCTGCGAATCTCAATTTCCAGAAACCTATATAGGTAATATGTTGAATATTTTGAAACTAATTTGACTGGATGCTATGGCAGCAAATAGCGCCCTGTCAAAAAATGTTTCAAAATATTCAAAAGAATGTTCATTAAATAGTAAATACATACAAGTCGTACAACAACGCTTAGTCCGCCATAAATTAAACGTTTGTGACGAACTTATCCACGTCATTCATGACGTCATTCATTATGACGTCATCCTACGCGTCGCGTAGTTGATCATGACGTCATATGATTGGTGTATAAACTGGAAAGATCCATTCACCCTTTGCGCCTGAAAGATCGAATTCCCAAATTCAATTACATCTTAATTAATATTCTGTTGAATTTTTTTTAATTTGACTGTCAAATTTGTTTTAAAAATATTCAACAACTTGAGATTACCTGTATAGTTAGCTTGAAGTTCGGATTCTGTGAATTCGGTATTGAAATTGTTGCTTAGGCGCCTTGGTTTATAAAAAGTAACATACACCTAATCCATAGCACGTGTTGCTTGTAATTTCGTTACATCCATCATATAACGTCATATGACGTCATAGCAAACGTGTAGGATGACGTCATAATCATTAAGTCATGAATGATTCGATTCACTCCGTCTTAGACTCTTATAATAGTCCGTTAGGTTGTATGAATTGTATGTCCTTACTATTTAATAAACATGATTTTTAATATTTTGAAACTAATTTGCCATAGGCAGCAACAGCACCCAGTCAAATTAGTTTCAATATATTCAACAGAATGTTTATTAAATAACAAATACATACAATTCGTACAACGTGTCGGACTATTGAACGCTAAAGACGGACTATTTCGAATCATTCATGACGTCATGATTTTGACGTCATCCTACACGTCTCGTAGTTTGCTATGACGTCATAGGCAGCAACAGCGACCAGTCAAATTAGTTTCAAAATATTTACAGCCTACCTGTATAGTTTTCTGGACATTCAGGGATCGATCGATCACAACACGAGAGGTGTGGGTGGAGCTTAGCTATTGATGAGCTGGGCATAGCTAAAACTGGAAAGGTCAATTGGATAGATTCATCTCGGAGTGGCACAACAAACAATCCCCAGACCGCCCCACCCCCTAACATAGAGGTGTTAGATCCGTCCCTGACCAGTACACAACCTGCTCGGCACCGAGAGACAGAACCCTCTGTGGACTGTGGTCACTTGTCATAAATGTTAATTTCAATTCAATTCAATTCAGATTGAAATTGAATTGAGAGACATGACCCGCTGTGGACTGTGGTCATAAATGCATGTCAATTTAAACAGTGTATAATAATACTGAACGAGTTATGGTAATCGAATACTGACCTATATCTTAGCGCACATACGGGCCTACATAGATAATCATGGCAGGGTCTACTCACGACAAAAAGGGCCTACATATATTTCAATCTATTATTCTATTACATCGAAAATGTCTAGCTACTTAAATCTGTAAGATATATTTGATTTTTGGCGTGGGTGTGGGTGCGTGTGTACATACGTGCGCATGTGTGGATTCTTTATATGTTAATGAATGGTGACTGATTTGAAAGTCATTTTCCTTCCATTTTAAGCAGACACGTACGCGCCTGTACTGTTTTCCCTTCGCTGTACTCTCAACTCGGACACGTTCAGCGCGACGCTCATGCCATAGAGAATGGAGGAATCTGGTCCGTCGCTCTAGCATCTGACGTCGAAACCAATTACGTCACTTGTTAGCTGACGTCACAAGAAAAATTAGATAGATCCGTCATGAAGATCGAAAATCCATCAGTAATGTGTACAAATTGTATGTTTTTTATGAGTTCACAATTTAATAGGCATTCTATTCAATATTTTAAAACTAAGTTGACTGGGAGCTGTTGCTGCCATTCAACAACTTAATTACCTGTACAATTACCTTGAAAATGGGATTCTGGTAAATGGTAATTCGACGTTCAAAGTGAACGATATCTAGTTAAAAATGGGTGGAGCTTAGCTAGAAATGGGTGGAGTCGAACTAGAATTGGGCGGAGCATTATCGCACAACTGGAAATCGATCTCGCTTCACATCCGCAATCTCAAGATTCGCCAGGTGACTGTGCGCCAGAATCAAACATGGCCGAGATACCGTAGTGAAATTTTTTTTATTTTCCGGGAAGGACACTCAAACACCCTGTCACGGAAAGTAGGACATCCACCGACCGGCCCACCCGAAACTCGCTTTTTCATCTTTATTCTTAACAATTTGCGATCTCGGTCAAGGGAGCCTTTGTCGATACATCCCTTCATATTTTTCTTTAATTTTATACCTTTCTAAACCCAGCAATGATCGTGTTCAAACGTCCAAAATCCATACGCCTACCCGGGTCTACACTCAAAATAAACACATAAAATATGCAAACTATTTAGGCTACGAGACACAACGATGGAAACAGAGTTTAATAGCTTGATAGAGTCTTAACAATTAACTACTTACCATTATCAATACTTTAATCACTTATAAAGATCTTACAATCCGACGTGGCTCCTGTTCCGACGAATTTAGAACTGTTTTAACTTGTACTATCCTCGACTGTAATAAATATCATTAATACTGATACACACCTATTATATATTTATTATTTTTCCTATAATCCCGGCAAATATATATACTCGACTACAATCCCACTGAGCGACTGACTCACAGGCTTGTCGTACCGGTAAAATCACCCGCACGTATTAAACATTTTGTTTAACCCACTTATTAGCAAATTTTAGATATTGTCTATTGCTTAAGCCTGGCATTTTATACAAGTTATCGGGGTGGTTAGGAAGAAAACTCTTGAAAATAATCAGACTGAAGGTTGTGGCTGCCGTAACCTTCAGTCGAATTGTCTTCAATAGTATATATTAAACTATTAAATCGAAGTGAAATTAGTTCCTGGTTGAGTAGACCCGATTGAAAAGTGTCATATTGTCATATAGATATACATATATCGACCGCTTTTAGATAGCTTTGATAGTAGGCCTCGCTGCAATGGCGCGTTTTAAATGTGTCGTGTCGAACTCACAGTACATCTCGTAAATAACGTTATATCTCTAGATTTTCCGAACGTTTTGTTAGTAGAATTTTGAACAGTATCTAAGAAATATTCTGTTGAATATGAGATTAATTAATTTAATTAGAGCAACGATGTTCAAAATGTTCAACAGTACGTTTTATATAAGTTATTTTGGAAACGCGCTATGTTATTTCTACCTACACTGTAAGTAACGCATTACATTACTCGTTCAACTATAGTGACAGTTGTGGCCTATCAGGTCAGGCGTATCAGTGAACGTTAAATAAATTTGAATTGCCATTTTTGAAGAACATTAGCTGGATTTCAAATCTCTCTCCCGCTCATCATCGCCTTAATCCTGTGAAAAAATATATATATATTTACACTAGTCTAGTTAACTGACTGAATGCTGCAAGTCACCAGACACTAGATTCAATAGGTAATAGCTCTGGACCTGCTGAATATTTTGAAAACAATTTGACTGAAAGTTGTCGGTGGCTTAGCCACCAACAACTTTCAGTCAATTTGTTTTCAAAATATTCAGCATATCCAGAGTTAAATCCCCATGGAATATGTAGTCTTCAGAAATTCAGCAGCCACAGAATTACTAGGGTTAGTCAGGTGTCGAGAATAGCTCGTGGTGATGTTAGTATGACATTAAAGTGGCAAATGAATGGATTTTTAGGAAAATTACACAGCGTTCCAATCTTTGTCTATTTGGGTGGTTATTAAAATGTGCTTTGAGTAGCCCTAAATTCTGTTAAACAACTAAACAAAGTCTTATAATAATAAAAATGCGTTTTCGATAAGGTGGTGTAAGAATACATTTTTAGGATAACTGGTTAAATTTTATGTTAGCTGCTGTTACAATTACGGTCAAAATCCGCTAACACAGCAACTCACAGACGTGAAAGCCTCGCCGGCAAAACTAAATTTCTCTAGCGACATTTGTCTAGTGGAAGGGTTTCGGGGCCATGATGCTAGACGCTGTTTCTAATGAGAGGGAGTGGTAACCTCTCATTGGTAGTTGTTACCACGGTGAAATAAAGGGCTATGATGTTATGGCATTGTACCCGCTTTGGAGCGGGGGTGGGGGGCGGGGGAGGGTGGGGGGGGGGGGGGGGGTGGGGTGTGGTTTGGAGGGATACCTTAGTACCGCGATCAATCATAATTTTGTGTTACTTTTTACTTGATATTCTTATGCCACTAATGTATGTTTCTAATGCAGGCTGCTGCAATTTCAAATCGATTCCACGTAAAAAGTAGGCGGAGGTTAGATAGTAATGGGCGGGGCGTGGCTAGAAATGGATTCCTCGATTGATCATATTTCAGCGATCAGAAGCTGGTTGCAACTCAAAGTCTAGGAGCATTGGCTTAGGCTTGGTGGTATCACTAAAGAACAAGGATTCTGTGAATCTGGGACTGATAGCTTTGCCTGTCACATTAACCAATTCAAATGGCAGGAATCAACGCGTGTACTTACTAAGTAGTCTACATCTGCACAAAATATGGATAGGAGTCCTTTTGAAGCATTCCAGGTCAAATGTCAAAAAGTACACAGCAGATTTCTGCTTTCACCTCATAAATGTGGCTGTTCAAACAGCTGTAAAATAATGAATTAATAATATACGCTGATGGAAAGCCAAACGAAGATAGGCCCTATATCATAGGGCCCTAGGACCATCAAGGTATATCAACTTATGTATTTACTTGATGCAGACTGTACGCGTATGCATAGAGGGAAGTGGATTAAATTATTCGTTGGCATTTACATATCCCAGGAACGCCTTGCCAATGAGAATGGAATCCAGTAACGTCTGCTATGATAACGCAGGTTACTGGGCCGGTACTGGGCCAATCCTTGACCAATATGGCCCGGTATTGACCCAGTGCCCGCCCCCACAGTAGCCGGTGTTATCAGTGTGTACTCACAAAAATACTGTATTGCATCTTTTGTTCATGCAGCCATTGGGAGATGTCACTTCTCTAAACCAAGGTACACATGGCAACACACTCGACGGAACATGCCATTTCACTCTCAGACTTGCAAGAGAGCGATGCGGAGGTCAGCTCTTGAGGGGAATTAGCTGAATCAGTAAAGGAATTTGAAACAAACCGGTAGAATATGTTGTAATTAACGATGGACGTAAAAGAAACATGTCCGCGGATGACGTAATCTGACCTATCCCGTCTCTACAACGGTCATTTATCACTCGATATTACACTAACGAGTACACATATCGATGGAGAGTTACAAGATTTCTGGAAGCGTGTGTGATTTGGAGATATTGTAGAAAACCAAGAACATGAAAGTCGATGTTCATGGGCTCTGTAATATTATTTAATATTTTGCAACTAATTTGACTGTGTGCTGTTGCTGCCTATGGCTTAAATTTCACCTATGGCAGCAACAGCGTCCAGTCAAATTAGTTTCAAAATATTCAACAGAATATTTATTAAATAGTAAAGACATACAATTCGTACAACAACGCATAGCCCGTCTTCAAATATGCGTTCGTGGCGTACTTATCTACGTCATGCATGATGTCATATTACGTCATTGATTGTGATGTCATTCTATACGTCACGTGGCTGATCACGACGTCATGTGATGGATGCATACAGTGGAAATGCCCACAATACAAACTGTTGTCATCTTTGCTTTCAGGATTCTCAGGAACACCTAACCACTTGCCTAGAGGGGGACATGCATGAAGAAATCTTTACCGCGTGTCGTAATGAAGGGATAACTGCAATAACACTGAGAGAACAGATCAGTCTGTGACATTTGCAAACATGCTAAAGTCTTGCAAGGTCAATATATCTTCTCAGACGATGTACCATCGGTTGTATTCTACTGCCTCTGTTTGCGAACCTCTAGTAGAGAGGAGCACACTTGAATATTAATTAATATGCTCCGTCCCCTTCCATTATCATGGTACGCTCCCGATTCAATACTCGAATACTTGGAAAGATAAACTCTACACATCGACTAGACTATTATTCGGCAAGGACATTAAAGAAGACATTTAGATTTGAAAATTATTATAATGTTCTCACAACAAGAAACTCCATTACTCTATTTCACTTCAGGACACTAAACCATAGACTGACCATTGAAACCGGACGATGGAGGAAAATTTATAGAAAAACCAGACTGTGTACAATTTGTAAGGAACCCGATGACGATAATCACGTTCTTTATAAATGCAACAAATGCAATGATTTAAGAGCAAAATCTATCCCACTTTACAATATTGCAAGCGGACATCCGAACAAAACAAAGAACTCCTAACAATGTGGAATTAACTTATGCTTAAAAAGATATGTAAGTTTCTGACCTTTTCAAGGAAGCCCAGGACAAATACTGATGGTACGTGCGGAGCAAATGGGGGTCAGGTCGATATTCGGAAGGTGCATAGGTCCGAAGGTTCATTAGTCCGAAATGTTGTTTGGGTCAATATTCCGAAGGTTCGTAATTCCGAAGGTCCGTTAGTCCGATTTCACAGGGTTCATTAGTCCGAAGGTTCATTAGTCCGAAGGTTCGGTAGTCCGAATTTTGATAGATTCGTGTACTTTTAGAACATTTGTGTTGGCTGTCTGGCTGGCTGGCTCACCGACAGACCAATTGACTAATCCTGTGATTTATGCGGTAATTAATTGTGTAATTGTGTAGGTGATTGATAGTGTTGTTTTCCTGATTGCTTTAAACAACAATAATAAATTCAAACCAGCTCCTTATTTGTAATGGCAATTATACTCTATGTACATTGATGGCGTTACACTCTGGCTTTTTAACAAACACCATGAGACAAGTTGAAAGGCGAAGAATGGACGGTTGCTCTGATTGGTTGAACGTTTATGATGTCATCAGTGACGTCATCAATATTTGATTTACACCACACCCATACCCATATTTTCCCGCCAAAATACTAGAATCTGATTGGTCAAGAGGCATTTCTACTGTTCCCTGATGTAGATCTTTAGATGATTGACAGATGCAATGATGTGTGAAAGGGGGCATGTCCAAATGTAGGTCCCACAACCCCTCGTGACCAATCAGAGCAGCCACATCAGCGGTCGTTTTTGTTTGAGGTGCACATATATTGACACTACATAGGCATGACGTGGACCTTAGCTAGGCTTACCTAGTCCATAGCTAGGCTTACCTAGAACTTAGCTAGGATGTGGATAGGCCTTACTTAGGGTTTGGCCAGGCATGTCGAGGCACTAGGCCTTACTCTTGCGGCTTTGCTTGGCAGTAGCTAGGCCTTAGCCAGACTTGATTAGACCTTACCTAGGCTTTAATTAGTCCTTAACCAGGCCTTTCTAGGCCCTACCGATGCCTTACATAAGCCTTATTCAGACTTGACTAGGCATTACATAAACTTAGCCAAGCTTTGATAGGCATTATGTAAGCGTTACCTAGGCATTACCTATGCATTAGCTAGGCCTTAGTCAGGCATAGCTAGGCTTTACTTAGGCCGAAACCAAGCCATAGCTGAGCTTAGATAGGCCTTGTATAGGCCCTACCGAGGCATTACATAGACCTTACCTCGGCCGTAACCAGGCTTTGAGTGCCCTTAGCTAGGCCTTAGGCAGGTTTGGCTCGGCCTTACCTAGGTATTATATAAGTCTTAGCTGGGCTTGAATAGGCTTCTCTAGACTTTAGCTAGGCCTTAGTTCGAATTGATTGGGCCTTGCCTATGCCTTGTCTAGGTCTTGACCAAGAATACTGAGACATTACCTAGGCCGTAGCCAGGCTTTGAGACATTAGCCAAGCATTATCTCAGCGTTGGCTATGCTGTAGCCATGCCGTAGCCGGGCTTTGGCTAGGCCTTACCTATGTATTACTTCTCCTTCCTTATCAGAGCTTGGCTAGGCCTTACATTGGCTGTAGCTAGATTTTTCTAGACCTTAGATAGGATTACCTAGGCCTTATCCAGCCCTTGTATAGGCCTTACCTAGGCCTTATTTCGTCTTTAGCCAGGATTTGCTAGGCCTTACCGATGCCTTAACTAAGCCTTGGATAGGCTTACCTATGCCTTACATATGCCATAGTCATGCTTGACTAGGCCTTAACGAGGCCTTAGCCAGACTTATATAGGCCTTACTTAGGCTTTAACTAGGCCTTAGCCAGCCTTTAATAGGCCTTCCCTATGCCTAAATTAGTCTTTAGCGATGATTTTCTAGGTCGTACCGATGCCTAACTTAAGCCTTAGCCGACTTGACTAGATCTTACCTCGGCCTTAGCCATGCTTTGATAGCCCGTGCCTAGACCATAGCCAGGCTTGAATAGGCCTTACATAGGCCTTAAATAATCCGTATTCAGGCTTTCCTACGCCTTTCCGATGCCTTATCTAGACCTAGTCAAGCCTAACTAAGGCCTAGCAAAGGCCAAACAAAGCATGACTAAGGTCTAAATAAAACCAAGGTATGACACAGTTAAGCCTGACTAAGGCGCGGATAAGGCTATGAAATCATGGCTAAGGCCTGGGTAAGACATAGCAAAGCCTAGATAAGGTCTAGGCAAAGCCTAGGCCTAACTAAGGCCTAGCAAAGGCCAAACAAAGCATGACTAAGGCCTAAGTAAAGCCTAGGTATTGCCCAGTTAAGCCTGACTAAGGCGCGGATAAGGCCAGGAAATCATGGCTAAGGCCTGGGTAAGGCATAGCAAAGCCTAGATACGGTCTAGGCAAAGCCTAGGTAAGGTCTAATCAAGTCTGGCTACGGCCTAGTTAAGCTTGGCTAAGGCCTATGTAACACTTAGTCAGGTCTGGCTAAGGCTTAGGTAAGGCCTCGGTAAGGTCTATTCAAACCTGACTAAGGCCAAGTAAAGCCTGGATAAGGTCTAGGTAACGCCTAGGTAAGGCTTACTCAAATCTGGCTACGGCCTAATTAAGCCTGACTAAGGCCTATGTAACGCCTAGTCAGGCCTGGCTAAGGCTTAGGTAGGGCATCGGTAAAGCCTAGGAAAGCCCGACTAAGGCCTAGCCAAGGCCAAGCGAAGCCTGGTTAAGTAACGCCTATGTAATGCTTAGCTAATGCCTATCAAAGAATGACTAATACTCGGCATGCCTGGCCAAACCCTAGGTATGGCCGATCCATGTCCTAGCTAAGTCCTAGGTAAACCTAGATAAGGACTAGGTAAGCCTAACCCTGGCCCACGTAAGGCCTAGGTAAGGCTAGCCTAGGCCTAGCAAATCAGGGATAAAGCCGAGCCACGCCTTCTAAGGCCTAGGTAAGGTCTAATAAAGCTAATCTTAGGCTTATATAAGGCCTATTCAAGCCTGGCCAAAGCCTAGCTAAAGTCTAGCAAAGGCTGGTTAAGGCCTATGTAGGCCCTATACAAGGCCTAGCTAAGGCATAGGCAATCCTATCTAAGTCTTAGAAAAACCAAGTTAAGGCTTGTGTAATGCCTAGACAATGTCAGCTAAGGCTTAGATAATACCTAGATATAGCCTAACCAATCCGGACTAAGGCCTAGCTAAGGGCAAGCAAAGCCTCATTAAGGCCTAGGTACGGTCTATGTAAGGCCACGGTAAGGCCCATCTAAGCCTATGCTATGCATATCCAACCTCAGCTATGGCTTAGTTATGGCCTTAGTAAAGCCAATGCGGACTGAGA